>JACVVK020000182.1:145000-172500 GCA_018292915.2 Batillaria attramentaria | reverse complement strand
CACACACACACGGCAGAGAGAGAGAGAGAGAGAGGTCTCCACGCGGCAGGTGTTCAACAGCACCAACTGAAAAGGACACTGTGTACAAAGCCTGCCAGGGGGAAGACCAGGTGGAGGGGAAGCCAGTGAAGTCGGCCTTTAGAAATGACCGGATGTCTCAGTGGACCAAGGGTCAGCAGACACCCGCGTACTGACTCCAGAGGAGAGTTTGAGGGAGCAAAAGACAGGCGAATGGACCAATGGAGGCAGAAATAAAGAGTAAGGAGAGAGAGGAAAAGGGGTGGGCAAGCTCAGTGAAACCAGCCCCGCCGCAAGAACAAAGTCTTGACATTTGAAGGCGAGCCCATGGGGCACAGAGAGAGAGAGAGAGGGAGAGAGAGAGAGATGAAACGGGTCAGCAATATGACTACAACTACAGCAGCTGCATTGATTTTCCTATGTTGCATTTCTTCCTTTACTAGCGCCCGAGACACGTTCTGGAAGATTGAATTCGTTGAATCTCCGCTTCAGCAAATTGTCTGCCGGCCCGGCTAGGGGCTTGCTATCGATCGCTATTTATCAGGCAGCCAATGAAAACTTGCGTGGGCGTAAATGCCAGGTAGACTCGTGTTTGCTTCAGAAGGAGTTAACTCTTTCGGTATGTACTGGAACTCAGCAAAAGCTGATGACTGATAGTGGACACCGCGATTTGTTCTCAGTCTTTCTCATAGCGAGTCCGTGGACAGGATGAATGTTGTAGGCAGAAATTAACATCACGTTTTTACGTGTGTATAATTATGCTGTTTCACGGGCTTCACGGAAACAGCATGCATGGAGGGTTAATACAACAAAACTTACACCTACATGTTTGGGTTTCTCAACCAATGGTATACCCTTACGTTAATCAGACGGTAATCTATTTTCTTGACCCTGTGCCTAAAGCAATTAATCCAGTAAAGCTGCCTGACGATGAAAGGGTTAAAGCGAATGGCAGGCATGCACGTGCTGCCTGATCTAACAACTGAAATGAGCGTTTGACATTTAGCGGGCTACATCAATGACAGTCAGCCACGACCTTTCACGCACGAGGTCGTAGTTTGCGTTTAATTGAGGGATTCTGCGGTGTTGCATTCCCCGTCTCTTGTTGTACGATCACGACAGGAAGTTGAGAGGGTTATTGAATGACTTACCATACCCACGATTTCCGCCCATTTAGTTGCGGTTTTCAGTCGTCTGTTTAACTGTTTTTAGAGTGGGTGTTTTTAAAGCCATTGTCACGAACATTAACTGACAAACGAACATAGTTCTCACGATTCGGTTGTCTGCACGAATGGCTGTTTTTCTTCTTCAGGTGTTGCATGCTTTGCTGTAGTATGCTGAATATACCTGCAGAGACCAACTTTTTAACTCTATAATACTTAACGCCTCACTCCATGCATGAGTATGCCTACCGTAGTAGAAAGATTTTAGCCACACCTGGTGAAACCGTCAGCTTCAGTGGTCCGGACATAATTATTCGCCGGATACGTAGAGTTCTTCTTAAAGACAACGCTGCCCTTAGTTGAGAGCTTGAAGTAAAACTGCCTGAGTGTGAGCGGCTGAAGTGCGTATGTGTTCATGTGAGCATGCAGTGACCCGTGAGTAATTGTGTTTGAACAAGTCTTAATTAGTATAGAGTAAACAACAGTGAGCGTGAGTACAAATTGTGAACTGAAAATGAAATGAGTTTGAGCGTAAATGACTTAGGATAACTGAGGATTACGTGAGCGTGAAAAAGCGGCAAGAAATGCCGTGTGAGCACGGATTGTGAAGATGAAATGCTTGCTGCTGTGACTGAGTGATTAAAGTGAGTGTGTGAGTAAACACGACATGGACGTCGGTGTGAGCACAGAGGATGAGCGCAGGATGAGCACGAGTGTGAGCAGACAACGCTTGTGAAAGTGAGCAACGAGTGAGTCAGAGTGTGAGCGTTGTGACAGAGAGTGAGGGTGATCAGTAAATGAGCAAAAAGGTGGGTATGAAGTGCACTGATAACAGCGTGAGTAGCTAATGTGGGTACGAAGTGAACTAGCCATGTAGCCGGCGCTCACGGGCAGCGCTGTAGCCGAAGTGTAGTGTAGTGGGAGTAAATGACGGAATCGATGATGGACTGGCAGCGAGGGAGCAGAGTAAACAGGATTCTTGGCACCGTGCCAGGCGGCGGTAGAGGAGGAGTTGGCTGGTGCCGGCCGGCATCGATCTGTAGTGACGTAAAATTACCCCCCAGATTATCACGGACAGGTCAGGGCCGCGCCAAGCTGACTGCTGACTGCACGTGGAACCCGATGCTGCGGCTCGGTCGCCAACGCACTTTCTGACTTCTGCGACGTCATGTAGTTAACCGGCAGGAATTTCGTAATATACAGCGCTGTTTCACCAGCAGGCGGTAACGCACCTCTCGTTATATTTAACAGTTTTGTCATCGGAAATTTTGTGAATAAATGAAATGCACGTCAGTTAAATTCTGGAAATTTGAAAAGTTTTAAAAAGGCAAAACTGACTGGCAGTCTGTTTATTACACTGCAAGAGGATAGGCACGTTGCAGACCTGACGTTTGAACTGAGTTTAGTAGGCACATGCCCTTTGTTCAGATGGCTCCACACTGATACACTTAGAACGTGTTAGACTCGGAAATTATCCAGTTACACCGTCTCCCGTTCACGTTTTCTTTCTCCTTTTACTTTCAGACTACATGTAATTTAATGTTTGGAAAATTCCATTTAGGAACATCCTTGCATTGTGACGCGCCTTTACAATAAATTGAACAATTGGTTATTGATTAATCCGGATTCAATCGACAGCTTACAATAGATGTACCCTGTTAAAATAAAGTGCTGATCCAGCCCCGTGCGTCGTTAAGCACTTAATAACTAAGTAACTAACACAGTAGTTCAGTTTGCGTAGTGTATAGGGCACGACGTCCAGAACGTCACATTGGGATGTAAGCCCGCCTGTCCCTCTAGAAAACCTTCTTGCCGCGTTTGCCTTTGTGACTGTTTATCTTCGTGCATATGTCACAGTGTAGTCTTGTCGAGCCCCCCCCCCCCCACCCCACCCCCACCCTCTCTCTCTCTCTCTCTCTGCGCGCGCACGCTCGTACATGTTTTTGCACAACTGAAACATCTTAAGCAGGTCATCAAAACGGATACGGCGAGAAGATACAGCACTGAAGTACTGAAGTATTCGTTGTGTACTGCAGCCTGGTTCCTTCTTCTCCCTGTTACTCATAACTATCTACAGGACAAACTGCTAGCACGGCAGTGGGGTCTTTTGGTGGCCGGTGCCGAAATAGCAACACAGTCATGGAAAAATCCACTCATCAGTCAGCGCCAATGTTGTGACGAACGGTTTGTTTGTGGTTACCAGTCTATCAAGTATGCACAAGCCATAAGTACATGTACAACTCGTCAGACTTTAAAACTTGAAAATAGAACCTTCTTCGTTCATGCCTAGTCAGTCCTCAGTCACTGCTTGTGTAAGCAGTCATGAATCTGCACTGTGATTTTGCGTTGGCGAACTGTTTACTTTATTTCAAAATAATGTCTATGAAATTAGCAAAGATTTTGTCGTTTATATTGCATACTCACCAGCGCTAATACGATACTGAGTTATATACATGGAATTGTCCAGTTTCCCAATGTGTATGCTGAAGTACAGTGGGGCACACATGAATGCACTGTCAGACTGTGACTTTGCGATGTAAACTACACAGTTTATCAGTCATTGTGGTCATGGTACTGTTGAATTACCAGTGAATGTCGGAAACTGCACGCGGACTGAAATTGTCAATGAATGTTACCCTACAATAAATCCCCTAAATGAACCAATCTAGGCAGGATGTTCTACTTTTCGTCATTAGTTCAACTTGGACTTGAGCGCTCTGAGCCAGCGTCTGCTGGGATACTGCGCTATATAAAAGCAATTTATTATTATTTATTATTAGTGGACTTCGCAAAATCTCATAAAATTGACGTCTGTTGTCAGGCTTGAATGAATTCATGGATCCAACAGTTTCCACAATCAATGCCCTGCCTTTCAAGTCCCCGGGGGAGGCTGCATTGCACATATTTTATTCAACAGCTTCTCCAGCAGTCCACGGGTCATTCACAGGAAAACCGTTTCTGTGTCATTCACCGTGAAGATGCAGAAAATCAATTGTAAAAATACACTGTCTTTGTGCCTGCACTCTGTCTCATGATTGTCTGCTGGTTTTTGCCGGTGCTCGAGGGCGGAGTCTGCATGTGTACTTAATCCCCGACCCCCCCCCCTCTCTCTCTCTCTCTCTCTCTCTTTGACTCTGAGCCTGCTGAAATAAAAGATTGTCATTGTCATTGTCATTGTCTCTCTCTTTGACGGAACATTCCTAAATTTCTACCAAAGAGAAATAAAACCAATATTTATTCATCAGTGATATTGCACAATGTGCTCCTCATTTTCGTTTGTTTTGTTTTGTTTTCATTTGGCCTCTTCATCTTGTCAATTGCTGTGCACATACAATCATATATCGGAAAAGGTCAACCAGCGAATGCTATGGCCGTGTTGCGAAGCAGGTAAAGGTAGTACTAGTCCGCGGAAAACATCATTGACATTGACTGACGGTCGGATCCATGAATGTAACTACACAGATACAGCTTGGCAATCTGGCACTGAATGAGGCCGACATCCATATTGATACGGCTGTCACTAATAAAATACCAGATAACATGAAGTGGATGTGCCGTCTTTTTAGGTATGAGGCAATATGAACCACTTTATTCCAACCAATCAACTTGCAAAACACAACTCAGTTAAATACGGGAAAAAGCGCCAGGCTATTCATGCCTGTCGACTCAGTCTGCACTATGCAGGTACATGATACTGGATTTACCAAGTACTTCGAAATGCCTCCATGGTCAGTATTACTATATATAGTGTTGTAATTTATTCATAGTACTGCAACATTGTGATAGATTTTTAGGTACGAGTGTACGAACATGTAAATAGGTGGAATGAGTGTGCATGGCCGTATGAGTGAGTGTTTGGCATGTTTTATGTTTTTTATGAGAGACCACAAAACAATGTTCCTCTTTTGGAAATTTAATAAATGTCTTATGTCTTATATTTTGGCAATGGAAAGTGTCTCCATAATACGACACCTTTCCTACTCATTTCATTTCCTAGAGAGTAAAAAGTGACGCTTCTCATGTCGTAAGAGTGATGATGGGCAACTCGGATAAATTTCCCAAATTGACACACGTCTGTCACATATTTTCACCGACACGTAGTCTGCACTCACCAATACAAAACAAAAATTTTCAGCGTTACAATGTACGGTACAAGGAAATCCTGTCGAAAACTGCATGAGGTGGTTAACGGCGGTTAGCAAGCCCGCTGGTGGGGCTTCCCCCCCAAACAGGACTTTTCAATGCTGTCGCAAAGGAAACTTCTTTTCTGCTCCACGATTAAAAAAAAATCATTCCATGTGTCAAAACTGTAGGTTGATTGTCTGCGTTTGAAACAGATATCAGAAAACGGTTTTCCTATTTCCGTGTTGGTTTATCTATTTCAAGTCATGCGCCCGTTTGCTTTTCCTGTTCCGCAGTTTCAGCTGAAAACTTTTTTTTTTTTTTTTTTTGCTCCACTCGTGACGCGCGTCAGTAATGGTTCGTAGAAAGTGCACAAATGGGCAATAAGCACCGTACGTCCGCTGAACATCGACAGTTCTTCTATGTGTCTTTTTCTACTAAGTCTCTGGCACATCTATTACATCAATCATCTTCTGATACTGTTACTGTTCTATTCAAACGTTTAATCCAAGTAAATTAGTACGAGAGTTTCGCAATATTTATCATCAGTTGCGGCAAGACATTTGTCGGTTAGGCCTGAGTTGAATCAATCACTGTATAAATGCGGATGTTTTATCACTTTCAACTGTTCAAGTCTTCAACAAAACTCAAATAGACGATCAAGATTTGAAGGTTGGCTGCATCGACTGTGTTTTCAGTCTTGTCTTCTCAAATGGATGACAGTCCTGCAGACAGACAAACGTCTACATGTACGTGGTTTCAAGGGTTCGTTCCGTCATAATGGCGAATGTTCTGGTCAAGTGAAACGATACATGGCTGGCAACGTGTAAATCGACCGTCTTGAGCAAAACAAACACAACTGGCAGTAGCTATAGATAAACTGTACTTTTAAAACAGAAATTCTGCAGGCACCATGGTTGAGATATCGTAACTGGAGACATGTACTGACATGATTGTCTCAAGCTGTCCTCTGTGTTTGACACTACTTTTTGGCACACCTCCACTACATTTCATAATACCACAGTGTGGGACAAGTGGTGCTCCAAGGTCGCTGTAGTCCCATTCATAACACCCAGGGTTACCACATACAGCCAACCCCACCTGCACGACAGATATAATATAGTTAACCCACCTAGCTGTTGCCTAGTGAGGACTAGATGGTTACACAGGGCTAGGCTAGCGTCCTGCAGGTTTCAATAGTGAATGTCACGATCTCCATCAAGCTCAGTCTGAGAGTGATCACAGATAAAACAATGGACAGATCGATAGCGGTGGGCAACATACGGCCCGAATGCATGCGAAACAGGCTGCAAAACAATTAATGTTTCCAAAGGTTTTGTATCAAATCTCAGATCATTCTTCTATAGATAACGCGGGGAAGATTCCAGGTGGAATACGTCATGCATGATAGCGTTACATCATTTTATATTATCTGGACTAAAAGTTGACACATAATCATGTGTAACTGTCGTACATTGTCGTTGCCGACTGACTGAAACTATCCTCTTGTGCTTGGTTGTAAACGAAGTCCAAACAGCCCATGCCATGTCCTATACACATAATTATGCTGTGGCTTAGATACAAAAGGGATGTATTCACCATAACATCTCATGTCAGTAGGGAGTTGCAGACACGAGACATGACTGATGTCAGTAACGGTATGCACTCAGTTTGATCTATTATTTACTCAGACGCGGGGATAGGGAATTTAGCAAGCGGCTGTGACATGAAGTGCCTGAATAAATCATGTTGTTGCTACTTCAGTGCACACTGTGCTTTCTTGTCAGCGGCAGCTCGAGAATGCACTTATGTTTTCTGGGTGCACCTCGGTCCGTCAGCAAACTTTCCTCTGTTTATGGCACATTGAGTATCGGTGACAGGCAACAGCCCATAAAATCCTTTGTTTCTTTGCTTGATGGAAAAAAAATGCTGCGGTTAGTATGCCATTGACTGAATAGAGTGGCGCGCTTTATTGTACGTGGTTTGTTTGGGGGGGGGGGGTGTCCTTTTTTTTTGGGGGGGGGTGGGCGGTTGTTGTTGTTGTTTGCTTTGGGTTCATAAATTATTCAGTCTAGTTTCGACACCGTTTCGACTCCCAGTCGGTCACGGCAGCCTAGGCCGCTAAGTGAAGTGCGCAACCATTGTTTACACTGGCAATCCCGACCTGGTCGTGGTTTTTTACTGGTGACAGGGGTTGGCAAAGGGAGGTGGGTGGTAGGGTAACGGTAATGGTATTAGTTTTCCTGCTCACACGGAGAGAACTCGTCGTTGCTGGCCTGCCGCGCATAGAATGCGGAAGTGTGTGGCCATTACGAGCCAGTGTGGCAGCGCCGACCGAAACCTAATGAACCATCAAGGGGCGAAACTCCTCTGCAATGAATGGCCGCTCGACCAAATGATCATCCGATAGCCCAGCGTGAATTGCGCTCCGGCTGTTCTCTGCTGGAAGCTTCCTACACTATCCGGCTGCCAAAACGATCAGATAGCAATTAAAGGTCCCTTTCATCAATAAAAGGCCGCAAACATCGGGTGAGATTAAAAAAACAAACAAAAACAAAACGTGTTCAGTCAGTACTGATATACACGTACTAGTATGCCGGTCAGTCTCAGTTCCCCGTGTCCTTGGAAGTATCTTACCCGTAAACCACCGTTCTAGTCTCACCCCATATTATGTCTATATATTGTATATTATATAATTATTATGTCATGTTGAATATTTTTGTACCCGCAGGGCCAGGCAGAGTTACACGACCTGGCGTGCGGAACAACTGAAAAATCATTAAGTGGCGGTATCAGTACCTACGTTTTTTTTAATTTCATTTGACTTCAGAATTTTTCCAGAGTACTAAATGTTTGATTTTCCAAGAATAGGAATGTACCCGCTTACACACACACACACACACACACACACACACACACACACACACACACACACACACACACACACACACACGGCACACACACACACACACACACACACACACACACACACACACACACACACACACACACACAGGCTGGAAGTAACATGATCTTCGAGAGGGGGGTGGGGGGGTGGGGGCGGGGGGGTCTAATCTAGTACCTAGAAAATTAACCATCGCCTTTGCCACACACACACACACACACACACACACACACACACTGTGACACACATTCTCTCCCCCCCCCCCCTCTTTCCATTTTTTTACCCCCATCCCCGGCCACCTCCCACCCCACCGCTATCAATCTTACTTCCGCTGCTTCAGAAATATAGAAATACAAAACTGGTTTGATCGTTTAATACTGACTGACGCAGAGAAGGAACAAGGGGAGGAGGGAACAGTTGATTTTTAAAGTGGTTTTCTCGCAAGTGATTAGAAACTGCTAGTCTTCAATGAGCATGATTCAGTCTTTCAGTCTCGGTGTCTTCAGTGGATTTCTGAGCCCGGAATCTTGGGCCAACGCCCTTTGAGAGCAATACTGGGATCTCACGGATCCTGGGTGATGGAAACGGTCTCCCAGCCCCACCCCCATCCCCATCCCTACCCCCACCCGGCTGCAGTGATTGTGATACAGTGCGTCAGTGCAGGTCGTTCACAAAGGCTGACTGACATGTCTGACATTTTGTTTCGCCTTATGCACACACACTTTTATTTGTGTATGAAATATTAGTGAAATTTTGATGCGGGATGCTGGGATATATTTTAGATGCCGGCCTAGGTTGTATTGACAAATATTGAAGATAAACATCTCTAGGGCCGACACCGCACGTCATCAGCCAGGTCAATGTGTAAAAATTGACTGTTCACACGTCGCTTCTTTTTTCATTCCCGGATTGTGTTCGGTATAGACCATGTTTACAGTACGGTTGACATCGCAGCGATCTAAAAGTGGTCAACAGCAAATCGAAGACCACTCAGCTCAGCGAAGCATCAGGGTCGGAGCGAGCGTGGGAACGCGTGTGTGAGACAGATTCCAGTGGATTTATTTTTCACTCCGGCTCCAACCACCGGCGACCCTCAGAGAGAGAGAGAGAGAGAGAGAGAGAGAAGAAGAAGAAGAAAATGCAAGACACCCATCGATCTGCAAGGCGGCCGTGGCTGTTTTCCTTTCACCGCTGTTGTCGCCCGTGTTTGCGCCGAAAAGTTACGTCAGTGTGTGCACCGAGAGCTCTGCTGCACGTGGAAGATGCAGTGACATTAACGCGTGTGTGCGTGAGCCGGCGCAGACCTGACCTGTACCCATGATGCAGTGGAACACAGCTACCGGCAACGGTTGCATCGTCACTCAATTCAAGCGTATCGATTTTTTTTTTGTAAAATTTATTTTTGTTGCTGCTGAGTTAGCACCTACAAATAAGTATTAAGAAAAAAAAAACCTTTAAATAATAACTGCCGGTAACACTTTTCGAAGACAGGTACTGATTCTTGTGAGTCTCGGAATAGCGCTGCTTTTGAAAAAATGACTTAATTTCCGGGTCACTCTGCTCAGCTGGGCATCCTCTTTCCTTTAAAAACAAAAAACAAAAATATTGTTTAAAAAAAAGGAGCTGATGGTTTGCTGAGGGAAATGTCCTGTTTAGCATAATTTATTTGACCTCACCGGTTAGCTTTCTAATCAAGATCCCTGGTGGGAGGGCGAGAGATTTAACAGGACGTGCTAAAATAAACAACATGTTGTCACAGTTCAATCCGGAAAATTGGAAACCAGTTGTCGCAGTAATATGGCGACTGTCGGGTCGTGAGCTTGTTTGGTTTGGTGTTGCGGGCCGTTTGTACAGTTTGTTGCGGAGGAGGAGGGTATTGTCAAGTTCAGTTGTTTGGTTTTCATTTTGGTTTGAGGAGTTGCGGGTTTGGTTGATTCAGTGGTTCAGTTGATTGGTTGGTTGGTCGGTTGGTTGGATGGATTGGTGGGTGGGTTTTTCAAGTTGTTGTTTTTGTTTGTTTGTTTGTTTGTTTGTTCAGTCATCATTGTTTGTTTGTTTGTTTGTTCAGTCATCAGTGGTGACTGCCGTCAGTTGTTGTTACTGGTTTTGGGTTGGGTTTTTTGGGGGAGGGGGGGGGAGTGTTTTGAGCTCAGTTTTTTTGGTTTGTTTGTTTGGTCGGTTGGTTTTTTTGTTGTTATTTGTTTGTTCGTTTTGGTTTTGTGTTTGTTTGCCAGCTGCCAGTGAGTTTGTTTGTCAGTTCAGGTTTTGCTGTTGGTTTGTATCATTCGCATTAGTAATACAGCACACATGCACACGTGTGTGTGTGTGTACTGATGGGTGTGGGTGCACATGCATTTGTCCGACTAGGGAGTGAGAAGGTGTAGTCACATTCTTGCCGTTTCTGTGGCGGGGCAATGCAGGTAAGCGAGTTCTGCAGAAAGCAGCAGAAGGGAGACAAATGCAGGCGTTTGTTAGTTGCTTGTAGCTTACGCAGTTGCTTTCCATGACCCTGTGTTTCTGTCCTAACTGCAGCTCCGTCATGTTCGCTAGAGTAGCAAATAAAATCAGTGTCTTGGAAGCTGAGTAAAATCTTGTGCTCCTGGTGTCGAAGAAAAGATGTTTCCAATCCCGATATCAAAAGTCTCTGCTGAAGAGATTACAAGTTGCCTGCAGGTGCATTTGGCGCCCCGAACGCTTCTATTTTAAGACGAAAGATACCCATGCATGACGTCATTACCTACAAACGCTGAAATTATTGCTCCAACTGTTAAGCTTTTTTTTTTTTTTAACCCCCCGCGGTCTCATTAAAATGCCTTGAAATTACATGATGCGGTCCATCGAAGCAATTTAGGAGTTATGTAAACCTTTGAAACGTATGATATTATCCAGTGCTCAAGAAAATCGATTTTATGTTACCGGAAATTGTGGGTGACCCGGAAGCCGGGAATAACACGTTGCGGCGTCCTGACTTGTGTTTGACCATATGCTGACTGGTGAAAGGAACAGCTACACAAGAATAGGACGCGGCTGGTTTGTACAGCTGCTTCGATGAGTTCTACGTTTGTCTTCTTAGGTACGGCCTTCATAAACATTTGGTTTTATACAGTCACCGATCATACTATCGCGTCCGCCTTGGCAACGAAACTTTCTTTGCCTGTGTTTGTCACTGTCACACTTTATTACAGTATTGCACTGAGAATAACCAGATTTTAATCAGAGACGGTACCAAGGATTTTTTTGTCTTGACGGTGAAACAGTGTTTTGTAGAACTTCATGTCTAGTGTTATTCGTTGCCTTGAATCCGCTTTTGTTAGACAGCGGTTACCCCTTCAGTGACTGACATGGGCAAACCCCAGCACACAGTGCTGGAGTTCTTACTGTCGTTATTTTGTCAAGAGGTAATAATGGGCTTGAGAGCATGAAGTGCACACATCTGTGTGGTATTGGGAGCCCTCTCCATAAAAGACAACCCAGGAACCATCCCAAATTCAAGTTTAACAGTAACACGGAGTGGACAAGTCAATCCCAGTCAGCAAGCCTGTTATCCTAGCTAGTTTTGGTTGTTTGTTTTTTTGTGGGTTTGTTTGTTTGTTTTTGGTTTTGTTGTTGTTGGTTTTTGTTTTTGTTTTGGGGGGGGGGGGGGTTCCTACCTCAGGATTCAAGAGTTGTGTATCTTAGTTTACCTCGATTTAAGATACAGGAAAAGCGAAACTGAGCACCTCCCAGCTAGGCCTGTGAAATGTGTAAAAACTTAAATGGCAACAGAAACTGTTATTTTAAAAATAAATAAACAAATTAAAAACATCATTGTTTGATGCAGCTGGTCTCACATTCATCTTGACATTTTTCTGTCCAGGCGGTGCCCTGCTGGCACTTCTTGTGGCTGGTTATCTGGGGCAGATGTACATGCCACCTCCGAAACCAAAAATTGTCGGCATTGATCTGGGTAAGTGAAAAAATGTTGACATACTAAGTAGATGTTTGTCTGGTGCTGTGGCTGTCAGCTTGGTTCAGCTTCCCTTTGCACAGGGGAGATAAGTCACTGAAAGCAAGTTTTAATATAATTTACATTCACTGTGCTGTAAGTGTGAAAGGGCAGTTCCCTCTGTAATGGCCAAGTCTATGGTCAAGAGGAAGGGTGTGTGTGTGTGGGGGGGGGGGGGGGTACAATGTATATATATCAGTACCAAGCCATTCAGTTTCTCATAGTTTTGAAATCAGCGTTCCCACTTAGCACTGATGCAACTGATGTCATGGACACTTAGAATACTAGACTACATGTTGTTTTTTTGGTGGTTTTTTTTTTTTCAGTAAATCATATGCATACATGTTTGAAAGTTTGTCATATTTACATGTAAAGTTTGAAGGTGTATCCTCTGCAACATTGTCTGGTTGGTTGCCAAACAATAGCTAGCAAACCATTATACTTGAATGCTTGTATACCTGATCTTTGAGAACTGCATCCTTTTACTGATGTTTTGCTGATCTTTTCTTTTCTGTGTGTACAGGTACTACATATTCCTGTGTGGGTGTGTACCATGCTGTAACAGGCATTATTGAAATTCTGGAAGTGGAAGATGGCCATCAGTGTATCCCCAGTGTAGTAGCCTTTAGGTAACACATACTCACATTTTATTTTCCCTTCTTATCTTTTGCAGATCTGCTGTTACATGTATAGATCTGTCTTGTAGACTGGTTAAAATTGAAAGTGATTAAACAAAATCATGTTGATGCTGTATGCCCTGGCCGGTTTCATTCAGGGCAAATAAAAGCGACATAAAAGGGACAGAAACCACTTAACTTTCACAAAGGACGGCACAGGTCAACGTTTCGGCTTTCACCTTCCTCAGGACACAAACAAAGCTTTCACCTTCCTCAGGACACAAACAATTTGTTTGTGTCCTGAGGAAGGTGAAAGCCGAAACGTTGACCTGTGCCGTCCTTTGTGAAAGTTAAGTGGTTTCTGTCCCTTTTATGTCGCTTTTATTTGCTTAACTTGTAACCACTTCGCAGTCATTACCGTTTCCTTTTCTATTCATTCAGGGCAGTTTATTTGTTACCTTCAGTGATTGCACTAGTGGGTTTTCAAACCTGTACTGCCACTGCGCAGGGAGCAAATAAGTAAAACGAAACCCCTAGGCTGTTCATGGGAACCAGTGTCAATTGGACGCGAGCCAGCACAAACAGTTGGATACATCAGCAAACAATTATCCACACTGTCTCGGTACTCTGTAGAACATGCCCATTCCGAACACACATTAGGACAGCAATCACTGCATAACAGTGTACTCCGATTGCATGAATAGTATGTCGATAACGGGAAGAACCGGTAAAGCTGCAAATCAACCGGTAGTAGCCAATTTCTGATCTGGTACATGTATTTCCAAATTTCAACTGTTAACATACTGGTAATTACTGCACAGGGTTTGTGTGTGTGTGTGGTTTGTTGTTGTTGTTTTGTTTTGTTTTTTCCGAATAATGACATGTAAATAGGTGTAAGTAGGGTTGTCAGTTGAGCAGTTACTACATTGTATTACACATTCGTGATATGTTGTTCTATGTGTACAGTGACACAGGAGTGATGGTGGGCTACAAAGCTGTGGCACAAGCTGAGCACAACCACAAGAACACTCTCTATGATGCCAAACGCTTCATCGGGAAAAAGTTCAGTAAGGAAGAATTGGAGGATGCCCAGAAGCAGTATGCTTTCAAGGTATGTGTATTGTGGTGGTCAATTTTTTTTTTTTTTTTTTTTTAGTTATTATTGTTCAGTACTTGTCTCGTCTTGTGAAAGGTTTCAAATTCTTTACATATTCAGAGGTTCAGTTTGCCTTTCTTCAGTAATTTTGCTAACTATCAGTATAAAAAATGTTTTAGGACTTGATGAAGATCTGCTGAGATCAGGGAGTTTTGGTTTCCAGTCATTTACAGTTTTCAGACCATAGTATGGTAGGATCCTCAAGGCACATGACATCATATCCAGTATTTAATATTTTCTTCTCCCCTCACTCCCCAACCACCAACTCACAGTGTTGACATCCCTACACTCCCCCTCCTCCCCCCCCCCCCCAACAACCAGTCACTCATGTGTGTGTATAGTCCTTGCTTGTTTGTTTTGTTTGGTTTTTTGTTGTTTTTGCTGGGTTGGGTTTTTGTTGTTTTTTGGGGATGGGGGGTCCGGCAGTCATTATTATTATTATTATTATTGGACTAAAAAAACTTAAAAGGCCTTGTCTTCGAGAACTCTACAATACGTTTGCAGCTGGAGGCAGACGAGTACGGCATGATCCGCTATGTGGTGACAGTCAACAAGACAGAGCGCCGGGTGTCACCAGAAGAAGTTGGTTCTGTAATTGTCAGCACATTACGCAGCGCTGCACAGCAGAACCTGTCGGCCCCAGTTAACAAAGTGGTGATGTCAGTGCCTGCTGAGTTTGATGACATGCAGAGAAACTACACCAAGAAGACAGCATCTATTGCAGGTAGTGGGGAACTGAGGGATGTAGATGGTTATGCTTTCAATTTAATTGTTCAGTCTGGAATCCATGTTTTATTTAGGTGATCAGAATTCTTTGGTTGGTTGCTACCTGGTAGGTGGTGTTTTATCGTTTTCCATCAGGTAAGGATGATATCAAAGACAGGTTAAAAACCAGGACAGGTTTGTGTGTCCAGCTGGTACTCACACTCACCATCCAAACACTTCACCAGTTCCACTATACAGGCTTGAGAAACAAAGAGCATAACAGAATTTTGTTCCATTGATGATGACTGCAGTTTTGGGATGGTTTTCTTTAGCCATCCCTTCATCTCCTAGAACCTGTCTGCTTGTAGAATGGATATTCATATGTACCGGTATGTCTTCCTTGTCTGTTGATTGTACAGGTATGGAGGTCCTTCGTGTGATTAACGAACCAACAGCAGCAGCTTTGGCATATGGTCTACACAAGAAGACTGGTCTTCAGAATGTGATGGTTGTTGACCTTGGAGGTGGAACACTTGACGTCTCACTGCTCAATGTGCAAGGGGGCATGTTTCTCACTCAGGCTATGGCAGGTTTGTATGATGGTGGAACTGTGAGGTTGAGGGGCAAAAGTGAAGATCTTTTGTCCAGATTTCAAATCTTCACTAGTAGTACTGTATTACCATATATGATCGTTCACGAGATGCAGAAGGTGTCACGTATCACTGAAGGTGAATACTTTGCACTCAAGACCTCTGTACTCTGTTTTGTGATACCATGCAGACATGTTGCAATATGTGAATGCATGCTGGAAAATACATGTATTATTTGCAGTTTCTACAGTGCTAAGTTTTGGTTATGTATCAACCATATATATATACAAGGTATATTCATCATTCAGGGAATTCCACAATAGTTGACATGGCTGACAAAGAAAATTGTGAGTCATGGGAAGATCCATTGTAGCTCAAAGGATAAAAAAGGCATAAGCTGCATGATACTTTCTGTCAACGCACACACACATATGCATGCATAAAAAAAGGGCCTATGCCAATTTCTTACGTAGTTGACGTCAGCTGCATGATGTAGTATTTCTGTTAACACGTATAGTTTGCACCATCTGTGGGAAACCCGCACACGCGCACAAATGCATGCGTCAGGGGAAAGAAGGCGTAAGCCATCTTTCAACTTCCTTCATGTGTGCTCCATAGTAACAGGCTTGTTGGTAAACACGGATATCGACAAACACACACACAAATGTATGCATCGAAAAAACGGCGTAAGCCTGCGTTGAACTTCCTTTTTATGAAAGCCACATAGTTTATGTAATGTATTTCTGACAACACGTACAGTTTCTGTCATTGAACTTAGGGCTGCAGAAGTTAGAAGAAGTATGTATGTAGAAACAAGTCAGCACAGTTACAAACTTTCCTGACTCGGCACCGTTCCCGATCACGCAGATTGTTTGTTGAGAACGATCACAGACTTAATGTCAAGCATCTGGTAGCAGTTAGTATTTGTGCTGACACGCAAGCTGTCTGTCACTTGATAATATTAGCAGGCCGGATGACAGGCAAAGGAAATTCCCATGTTGACTGGAGTGCTTTGCGGTTTGAGCAGATTCTTTCTTCAACAAGCTTGCTGTGTGTATTATTGTGTAGCATTGATTGATATGAAAAAAAAAAGAAGAGATCAATTGTCCTTACGAAAGATTTCACATGTGAGCTGTATTCTTTACGTCACTTTGATGGTAGTGGTCTGTTTGTGTCCTCATGCACTGGATGGAAAAAAACAAACACATTCAGCTGAATTTTGCAACACATACATGGCACATCAGTAATGCCTGAAATGTATCTGGAGCTAGCAGTCATTTTGACAGATTTGTTGCAATGGGTTTTTTAATCACCTTGCCCCTTTGACCAAATGCTTGTTGCCTGATGCTCTGGCCTGTTGAGAGAAAAATGACAGTGGCCTATCGCCAAGGTTAAAATTTTCCACCTTTAGGCGGATTTCCACCTTTGGCTCCCCCATCCCCCCATACCCGAAGCACTGAAAATCAGCTAAAACACACAAATTGGCAGAGATTTTAGTCCGGTTCTGAAAGATTTTCCACCAAAAAGAATACGGAGTTTTCTCCTCAGAAGCATTTCAAATCATGCCAAAATGAGATTTTTTTTTCTTCTTCTTTTTTGTGTGGATATTCCAGGGGCGCATGCCCCCTGGACAGCCCTAGCATAATGCATCTGCTTTGCCACTTCGTCACTACATGCTACACACTGTCCCTCCTTTCGGGTCATGGACCATTTTACGCCCTGGTATTGATTATCTCCCTTCTTGTCCCGGCTTGCCAGATCAGATCGGGAATTCCCGTTCTGAGTCCTGATGATCTGTTCTGACATGACATTGATCGGGGTTTCAGATTATGACACTTTAGAATGGTAGGCCTAAGCCCTTTTTTTTTGGGGGGGGGGGGGGGGGGAGGGGGAGCATGATCAGACGGGTTTAGTCATGCAGTGTCTTTCCTTTTGACTGCAATGCCCTCACAGGCGCGTAGGAAGATGCTGAGAGGAAGGGGGGGCCCACTAAGTCGGGTGAGCCATACGGCCGGGGTGAAGAAGGGTGGGTAGGGGAGGTTTGTGTGTGTGTGTGTGTGCCGTGTGTGTGTGTGTGTGTGTGTTTTGACTGCCAAGGATTGTGTCCTGCGACAGCAGAGCAGGGGGGCCCCACCACTGGTGGGCCCCCTCTCCTCTTACCAAAAGCAAGGGGGGCCCAAAGATATTCGGGCCCCCCTTCCAAAAATCCAACGGGGGCCTGGGCCCCCAGGGCCCCCGTGGTTCCTACGCCCCTGCCTCACACACGTAGCTCGCTCTCAAGTTGACTGTGACAAGGAAAGGCGATATCTGCGCTTGTAGTTTGGCTGTCACATAGTGTTCGATGTTACAAATTACCCCAGAAGTTGAAGTAAGGTATTTATTTCTGACACTTTTTCCCCTCAGAATGTGGAGGTTATTCATTGATGTTGTTCAGCATCTCTTGCAACAGGAAAAACAGTAACAAACAACACCCCCCCCCCCCCCCCCCCCCCAAAAAAAAAAACCCCACAAAAAACCAACCAAACAAACAACAACAGCAAAAAAACCTTCGAATAGCCACATGCTGCTAAACACATTCGGTTTAACTCCTTGCAAGAATAAGGTGACTGATGTTCAATCAGCACACTGTTTGTATACACAGAGGGGGCATTATGGGGCAATACCCCCACCCAACTCCAAAAAGGGAAAAAGTTCATGTTGCAAATAAGCCTTGGGATTTCTGTCTTCTTGATTGTTTTTCTTATTTTTCTCTTTAGAAATTTTAGGGTTCCTACTCGCCCCTGTAGCTCACAAAATGAAACTAGTAAACCTGTCATCTAGATATGGGTGTGTATTTGTATTGTATACTTTGTAACATTACTCTGTGTGTGTATGTGTGTGCGTGAAACACTTCACTCTGTTTTGAGTTTCTGTCAACAGATGACAAACTTTCATCTTCATGTTCCAGGCAATAACCATTTAGGGGGACAAGACTTCAACCAGCGCCTATTGCAACACATGCTAGGGGTGGTGAAAGAAACTTTTGGCAAACCACTTACAGACAAGGCGGACATCCAGGCACTCAGACTGCAAGTAGAGGATGCAAAACTCAACCTTACTCACCATCTGCAGACCAAAATCATCGTCCCACTCACCTCACTAGGTGGCAAGGTTTTGCAACACTCCATATCACGGACGTTGTTTGAGGATCTCAACTATGACCTGTTCAAAAAGGCCCTGCAGCCGATAGACCGAGTGTTGGAAGCCACGGAGCTGTCCAGGGACCAGGTGGACGAGGTGGTGCTTGTCGGTGGCTCCACCAGGATCCCCAAAGTGCGTGAACTCATTCGAGACTACTTTGGGAAGAAACCAAACACAGCTGTGGACCCTGAACTTGCTGTGGCGAGCGGTGTTTCTGTACAGGCAGGCATCATTGGGGGCATGTGGCCATTGACTGTCAGTGCCGTAGAGCTGCCAACACGTGTACGCAAAATTCATGTGCATTGAGATTCTCTCGTGATGTTTTGTGATGATATTTTGTTAGTGATGGCCGGTGTTTCCTAGTGAACACAAAAGGAAACAGCAAAAGTTTCGTTGTTGTCTTCTTGGGGGGGGGGGGGGGGGGGGGGGGGGGAATCCATATAGGAATCCAGCTGTCACTGCATTTCTTTGTTGACTATCTTGTGTAAATTATTCTTCGCATAACCAAAAGATACTCCACTCTTTGAAGGTGAAGGGTTGTTTTTTTTGTCTTGGATGTGTACTTCTCTTTTCTTTTCTTTTTTTTCTTTTTTTTTTTTTTTGGGGGGGGGGGGGAGGGGGGGGGATGCTGCTGTTCAGGTTGGTTCCCATTTTTGATCTACCCTCTAGTCCTGCTTCTGGATGTGGATGTGTACATAGGGTGAAAACTCAGTGGCTGATTCATCTGAATCAGTCTCAATCATTTGCCAGAGGAGGTGGGTTTCAGGCAATCACAAGAAAAAAATTATATGGTGTCTGGTGTTGTGACAAGTTCTCATGTGTGTGTGTGTGTGTGTGTGTGTGTGTGTGAGTGTGTGTGTGAGTGTGTGTGTGTGTGTGTGTGTGTGTGAGTGTGTGTGTGTGTGTGTGAGTGTGTGTGTGTGTGTGTGTGTGTGTGTGTGTGTGTGTGTGAGTGTGTGTGTGTGTGTGTGAGTGTGTGTGTGTGTGTGTGTGTGTTTAAGCCTTTGTGATGTATGGAAATGAGAATAATGAATGGTGTGTGTTTACAGCAGGACCATTTTAAAATTTTTTGTAGTTAGCTTACAGGTGATGCCATGAGTAACACCATATTACTTAGTTTTTACTTTTTACAGTTCTTCAGTCATGTTTGGAATTTTGTTTTTGTGCCTAGTTTATGCAAGCTTTGTTGAAAACAATCAAAACTGTTTCGTCAGCTCTTTGAGAGACCAGGCTAAATGCATCCTTCAATAAGTAAACCTGTGTGTGTTACCGAGTTCTCAGTTACAAACATTATTTTTAAAGAACAACTCGGCTTTAATTTGGTGCATGTATTGTGTGATTGGAATTGAGTGTGTTCGTTATCTGTATTCATGTAAGCCATCAAGTCAAATTTTTAACCCAGTGTTTTTGCTTATTTTGGCGGTGCAGGGTATGAGGATACATTTGTGACAAAACTGTGATGCAGTCTGTGTTACAAGATCAAATGTCTGTTGATGGTGGAAGTTTGTCTCTCCTGTATATTTTGGAATGGGCTGGTTTCCTCTCCTTGGAATGAAATTTTAAGGGATGGTTGCATGTGCAGCTGGTTTTGACAAACCTTTGAAAATAGAATGTCAGAGAACAGGAATCTTATGGTTCTGATGTTTCTGCTCTTACATGTACTTTATTTACTTGACACAAGATCTCTGGTGATACTGAAGAGTCTTGATCAACTTCTAAAACCACTGCTCTGGTGAAGGGAGTGTTGTGTATTGGAAGGCCCTGCGAGGTGTTGGCACTCTTTCATCCATTTCTTCAATCTGTGTAATGCATCAAGTTCTGGAATTTTCATCATTAGACTAGTCCAAAGATGCCACACAAGTGCTGTTCAAGCAAACTGCACTGTTCAAAGCAGGGTCAGAGTGGAATGATCTCACCATGTACACTTGCTCTTTTATAGCCTGCATATTTCACTGAAAAGTACTCTTCACGTCAAAGGAAAAGTTGCTGGTGAGGATGGTAACTAATTCATTTCAGTTTTGTAGGGAAATCTGCATGTAGAGCTGCACAGTTTTGTTGCAACTGAATGGATATGATTTTGAGTTGCACAAGTTATTTGATGATGCATTTTTAGTGAAAATTTGTTGGGGATCTTTTTTTGTTGTTGGAGCACTTTGTATTGTTATTATTTACTTAGGATTGTTTGTCAAGTTTAAGCTATGTTGCTGGATTTTGAGAAAAATTCTGTCAGACATATGGACAAGAGTACAGAGGTGAGTCGACTGCTCAAAATGGCTACCCATTCACATGAATGATGCTACAAATTTGTTTAAAAAGCATGCACAGTTGTCTACTTTGGCTCACTTGTTCAGTATAAATCAGAGTTTCAAACAGTGAGAATTGGATGTGGTACATTTATTTCTTGCGTTTAAAACTCTGGGTTTTTGGCGAAAAATCGGTGATTGCAGTGGAAGAAAAACGTGACAGAAAGTACTTGCGATCGCAGAAGTGTTATTTTTAGAAACATGGAGAACGGTCAGTGAACCCATTTGCTGTCTCCAAATGCTCAAAACTGCCTTTATTTCAGTCGGCATACTGGCAGGTGTCAAATATTTTCCGTTTTTTAGAAAAATGACTGAAAATGTAGGCACGTTTGGACATAACGTTGGCTTAAACTTCCGATGATCAACATCGACCACCGAGGTCGAACGTACTTTTGTCCTGCGAAATACCTAACTTGCATAATCTCAACATCGTTTTTTCACTCTTTATTTTTCATGGAAGAACACCGATATATCTCGTGTTGTTGAAAAGAAACTTCGTGTTGATTTCGAAGACCCGACGGTGTGTTAATTTTACTGTTATGTTCACGCGAGAAAAAATCGATAGCTACATTCGGGTATGAGATAAATTCAACCAGCGGCCGTTTCAAACACAAGCTGGAAGCATGATTTCTTTGAGCCGATGACTTTGATTACCGTCACTGGAGGAGGCAGCCGATAATCCCGAGGGTAAGTTTTAAGTGTTAAGTGTTATCTTCAGACAAATCTAGTCAACTCAGCAGCAAAAAGTGAATAAACACAAAGAGTCTGTGTTCTTGTGCATTTTGGAATACTGCTGACAACAGCGGCAATGGTAAACTCGATGTTAGTGTGGTGATTGGTATCACCAACACGTGGATGTTAATCCTTGTCGTGATTCTAATCGATACAGCCGTGGAGACATTTGTGGTTTAGGTTGTAAACGTTATGTTCATGACTCTGTTACAAAAGTTGTGTATTCAGCAACAAACAATGAATGCCTTAGGTATTTTTAGGTGGAAAGCTACTCGGAAAAAGATCCTTTGCGGGGAGTAAAGCTTTCTTATGTAAAATTTCAGATGTCTCTGGTTTGAACACAACTTTACTCACAAACTAAGGTCGTCAGCATTATGTTCAAACTCATACGACGACAAGTCTAGCACCAAACAAAAATAAAATATCCTGCTAAACATCTTTGGAATAATTTTTGTCCCTGGAGTCTTGAAAATTTCCATTCAAACACATTTTTGTGTGTTCATCTGTTTGTTTATTGAAGTTAACTTTACACACCGTACCCAGATTCATGCAGTTGTTATATTATGTACAAACAACAACTTGGGCATTCCTTCATTTTTTTAATGGCCAGAAATAGAGGACAGCGAAATTATGTGTTTTTATTCATGACTGTGGTTTTTTTTTTTCCAGGATCACACCAATAGAAAATGTGCAGGAGCTGTTTGTGTTTGAACACAACTTTATACACAGACAGTGGGTTTCAAGTTATGTTCAGTAAAAGGTTACATTTTTTTCCTTTGCTGTACTGAAAAATGATATGCATTCACTATTTCCTATGCTGTGAGCCCCTTTTTGATTATAGCAGTTTGTATACATCATCCCTGTGTGTGTTTGAGTGAAAGCTGTTGCATGAGTGTTTGTCAAGTTAAGTTCCAGCAACTTGATAATGACAGTTAACAATTTTATTATGCTTTTAAATCATATTTTTGTGAAGAGAATGTGTACCTTCGATTAAAGCACACTTCCTGGTAATACATTTTTTTGTTCCGTTTCCTCTTGTTTGATTTTGACAGTCTCAAATGAGTCTGTCACAGTGTAGTGTTATGTTCAAAGTTGCGTAAAGTTACATTCATGTAGCTTGAGATAGCAATTATCTATGGGATTAAGCTTAAAATCATACTTTGAGGGGGTTAAAGAGTACCTCCCATTGAACCACACTTACTACAACTGATATGTTTTGTTATTTTTCCTTCTGGTTGACTTTAGCTATCTGAAATTTGTCTGTCTCAGTGTAATGTTGTGTTCAAGTGTGTCAAGTTATGTTCAGACAGCTGGATATGGTAATAATTCATGTGTTAAATCTGTTAGATACATTTTTGTGTGACTAAGGTGTATTTACCATAAAAACAAAGTCACTGGTAATATATTTTTTGGTACCTTTTCCTTCTGTGTGACTTTAAAAGTTTGGAATGAGTCTGTCATGTTGTAATGTTATGTTTAAGCATGCTCAGTTCTTTCTTTGATGACTTTATTCAAGGACACAGTGAAGTAGCAACCGTTATTTTTGATTTTGCATGTATTTCAAGGGTCAGTCTTTAATTTTACTGGGAAACAATAATAACTGGAATAAAATGTTTAGCTTTTTAAAGGGTTTTATTGACATGTTCCGTCAAGCAGAAAACCAGAAACATTTGAATCCATTTCTGTTTACGTATCATTTATTATTGTTCATGTATTGCACTACATTATTATTGAGTAACCCAAACAATGTTCTTAAGAAGTTTTTATTGACCAAACAGTATCAGTACTCTGTCATAATGGTGCTCATTTCAGTTTAGCATGCTGCTTGATGTAAAGTTATGTTCACACCACTTTTTCATTGCATTTCTTTGCATCTGGTGAGTCTTTCCTTCTCTTTTGTGAGATTGTTGAAGGTTAAGCCTTCAAAATAAAAACACAAAATGCAAACAACATCACTGGTTTGTTTTTGCCTTGAAATTTCAAGTCTGCAAAATTGTGACAGTGTTTAATGTTATGTACAAACTCACAACTTATTTTTTCAAATACGGCCAATCGACAACTTGTATGAGAAAATCAGATACGGTGAAGATTGCTCATGACAAGACACACCAAATTCATATAAAATAGTTTGTTTATCACTTTGCTGAAAAATGGGTACTCATGTCACACTCACTCGACTCAACTCTGTACTCTTGACCATATTTATCTTCGCATGTACAGGACACTTGCAGTAGAAACAAATGACAGTTAGAAAGTGTTCAAAGGCACAAGATGTTGCAGACGTGTAACTGTTATATCTATTTTCATATATATGATTCATGTTCATGGGCCATCTGTTCTTTGTACATTCCGTTGCATTTAGGATTATTGAGTTTAATATTTTGATGTTGTCAGTGGTCTCCGTATGTGTGTGTATGGTGTGTGTATGTGATATGCCGTGTTTGGTTGCTCACGACGGAGACATAATATGCTATATATATGTCGCTGCTCAGGAGAATGTGATCTTCACTTGTTCTGCTTTCCTGGGATACTTGGTGCTGTGAGAAATTAAAAAAATAAATAAATAAAAGATATCTATTACTTTGCTCTTACAGAAACTACTCATCTGTGTGTGTGTGTGTGTGTGTGTAAGAGAGAGAGAGAAAGAGATAAATAGTTTTGAGTCACTTTAGACAATCAGCGTGAGAGCAAGAAGAAAAGGGTTTGGCCAAACTGGTGATGGAAAATATAGAATCCATGTGTGTGAGCCATGCAATGTGTTTGCAGGCTGTGGCACAGATAACACAGTTTTGAAGACTATCGTGCATTTAAAGATTTTTCAGTCACTGACCAGGCTGCCACCACCTCAAGAACTTCGCTGACACTGCTGAGATCAAAAGAGCAGGTCCACTTGGTGGTCAAGAGGTGCCCGGGAACCTCCTCCCTTGCAGAAAACAGCACTTTTCTGCAAAGGGGGGGGATGTTTTTTACAGTCCTGTATTTCTGCAGAAAAACGGAAATGAAAAACTGGCTTTTCTGAAAAAAGTTCCCTCAGAAAAGTGAACTAAACTAATGATTTTTTTTTTTCTGCAGAAAAAATGCAGTTTTTCCGACAGAAATACTGGTCTTTCTACAGAAACTGAAACCGCCATTTTGTCATCTTTGGCCAGTGATATATTTCAGAGTGGGGAGTTCCAGTTTTTCTAGCCTTTCCGACCTCGCTGGGCATCTCTTGAAAACATTTTCTTACTCATCTCAGGAGTCATTACCCACCAAAGTCTTGAACATAGCAGTTACTAGCAGCACGTGCACGATGCAGGTACACAAGATGTGTGCACTCACCCGCGCAGGGTCAAGCACCATAGTCTTTCGTCTCAGCTGGCTGCCGTGTTTTTTTGTAAATCTGGCAGAGCGCGACGTGCAGACCGCCCGAGGTGCGTTCAGTTAGCGTAGAATTTGGAAGATAGGACCTCTGCGGGGTGCAGGCTTTTCAGTGGGCTACCTAACTCGTCACCAAGCCAATGATAAGTCGACCTCTACCCACGTGACTGGTTTTAGGGATTACCTATCTCTACGCGTTACTGGACGCTACGTGGGGGTAAGCTATGTTAGAACGCTTAGGTGCGTTATACGTAGCAAAGCGAGGAAAGCTAGCGAGGCCGTTCAGTTGCGCGTAGCCAGGCTAGCCCCTAGCATAGGAAAAGTAGAACCCCGCAGAGGTGCTAGCTTCTCATTTCAAGATGGCGTCCGTTCGTGTTGGCTACAATTTTTTCTCTCAACTGTTTGATTTTTAAAGATCGATGGGACCACCTCAGAAATTATATGACCGTTGTGTATCAGGCTGGATATGTACCAACTTATTATCGAGTTTAATTTGCTGAATCCTATTAGGGACGTTCATAAATCATTTCTAAGCCAGCGTTTCCTTTGTTCGCGTTCAGCGTTCACGCTCAGCGCTGGTCGTTGCGGTAATCTTGAAGAATAGTATACGAAATTCTGGGAGCTATTTGCACGCACTTTTTCGGGTGCTTTCGGTTCTGCTCGATGCAAAGAGACGTTAGACACCCTCGCCTGCTCACTTTGACCTCTCCTTCCCCACAAACATGCACAAAATATCCTGAAATGACTGCCGACCGCAGCCGAGCAGTCATCTCCCCGCCATTTTGATCTCTGATCCGAGTGTCGTTTCTCCGGTAAGCAGGCGACTCGCGAATAGGAAAGGGCCTGTGAATGAATGAATGTGCTTCGCCGTTGATTCATCGTGTACACTGACACAGAGCAGAGACATCTAACGTGCGTGCAAATAGCTCCCAGAATTTCGTATACTATTCTTCAAGATTACCGGTTGTTGCTAAACTGACGAAGTCTTATATGTGCGCGACTGCTAGTTTTCTCCCTTTTCCGATCGCTACGTCGACCTAGATATCTACCTCAACTGAACGCGCCTCTGATGTGGCTATGCTAACTGAACGCACCTCACCGAGTGACCCGGAAGTGTTGCTCACGTGACACCAATATTTTAGGGTACGGATTTCCCCGTTATGCGTCGACGCCTACAAGTACAAGTCATGTTCTTGAACATCGCACAAGAAGCGTAGGAAATACGACATAAAGGGCACTATCGTTGTTTTGTTCCTTCATCCGAGGATAGCAGAATCATCCCCAAGGCACAGGTATTTGGCTGTTTTGTATGATCGGTGCTATTTTTGTGTCTGTTGTCACCACGGCAGTAGTCATATCGGTTGCGTGCCATCAGTCATGTCGAGTCATCGTCATCGACCAGCATTCCAAGTACTAGCAAAGACATTACATGGTAATTAATGTAATGTCTTTGGTACTAGTATGCCACGATTGTAAAGCCACTGACGTTCTGGTTTTGTTGATGTTGTTGCTGTTGTTGTTTGTTGTTGTCAAACAAACAAACAAACAAAAAACAAAACAAAAAAACCTGAAAAAAATCTCGTCATGGCCGGCGTAGATCAGTCGAATCACACTAGAAAGCACAGCATATTTTTGTAAAGTTTGCTAGTGTTACCCCTCGGCTTGCTCAGTAATGCTACGACCCCTACGTGCAGCTTCGTAGTCAGTAACCGCGGACGCAGTACCATATATATATTCGGCGCCGTGTAATCCGAGCAGACATCAGTTACAATTTCGTGTAAAGCCTAAACCCACAGCGGCCTTCATCATGAGAATGAAGTTCAGCCACCGTTGTCCGAGCTTAGATATGGGATGGCATCGGAGTGAATTTTGCAGCGCAGGCTGTGAAGATGGAACTGAACTGGCGCACACTTGTGCAGGTCAACACATTTGCAACGCCGATCAGTGTGCTCGCCGGCCTTTCAAACATTTATCAGTCGTCCCGTTTCACCTGTCATTGTCTGACAGTCATAAGGGTTTCCCAGAAACTTCCTTTTCTGTTTGTTGTTGTTGTTTGGGTTTTTCCGAGAATCATAGATCAGACCGTCACTGAGAGTGGCAGCGTGCCGGTGTAAAATTATAACTGACTTCCCTCCCTGAATAACTGAACTTGCCTCCCAGAGGTAAGGTGACATGGGCGGTGATCCCCACGCCCCCCACCCCCGGGGGGTGGCTCACTGATCAGTCCTGGAAATATTCCCAGCCATGAGAAATAATGAGTATGCGGCCTTGGTCATCTTCAGTCAGGGCCCACGTCCGTCTGCAATGACCCGGCGGCGGCCGGCCGGGAAGGGTTCGCGGCCTTTCAGAAATGTTTTATCGGCTACCCATTGTCTTTGTCTACGGTCAGGTTGTCTCTGAACACAGGCAACTGATGATCTGACTATACGCGCGAGACTTGACCGTTCACTGTGTCTGCGGTTAACTCCGACTAAATGTACAACCCTCATGCTGGTCAGTGTGGCCGCTATACACGTAGCAGTAGCAACGGGAGAGGGAGGGGGGATACAGGTCGTATCAAAACCGAATCAAAAAGAGAGTTTCCCACGTCTGCACTCCCTGCCTTCATGTTTGTTTGTTTGTTTTTGTTGTTTGTTTGTTTGCTTTCAAGTTTGTTGTTGTTTC
>JACVVK020000182.1:42500-140000 GCA_018292915.2 Batillaria attramentaria | reverse complement strand
TAGTTGTTGTTCTTGCTTAGTCGTCAGTGTTGCTGTACAAAGTATGGGCTTCACTAAAACCTAGAATAAATTTCGGACTACGTGGATTTTAATTAATGCTACAGCTTTTGGTTGCTTTTTCTTTCTCCGCTTATACGCTTACGGCTTTTCAGTTCCAGATTTTGTTACATATTCTTGATTTCCAAGAAATTACTTTATTGAGACGTCTCAAAGAAAATGCCCGGAATTAACTGCTATTTTAATTCCCATTCGGTCTGTTTATAGCCGAGGAGAGTCTCGGTGATTTTTTTTTTTTCAGAGATTACTCTTGTTTGACTGTACTCTTTTGTAATTTCGTATTCAGAATCAAGATCGGTAGCTGAGTATATGAATTGGTCGGCTGCTTTCTTTATAATGGATGAGAACTGATAAACTGATTGTTTGGCTGGTTGATTAGTTGATTATATATACAGGATACATGTGAGTGAGGAATGAAGTGAGTAAGTGAATGATTCTTTTTGAATATTATTGTGGTAACTGCGGAGTTTCTGCTGATGAACTAAGTCAGTTCTGTTAGGCAGCCGAAACTTCGTCTGTTTGAATTTTATCGACTTTATCTGGCATTTTTGTTGTTGTTGTTGTTGTTGTTGTTTTGTTTGTTTTCTTTCATTACCTCCCTTCCGCTTATTTGCATAATGATTTTCGTTCTTCGCTTTCCTTTCGTTCTTTGTTGCTTGCGCGGCGTTAAGCCCTAACTAACTAACTAACTAAGTTTCCTTTCGTACCGGCCCCCGTAGTGTAGTGGTTAGCACCTCGGACTATGGACCGGGAGACCCGGGTTCGAGTCCCAGCCGAGGCAAGCGGGATTTTTCCTACCTAGGTCAGCTCCTACCCAGAGCGGGTGTGCTATGGGCCCAATGGGGAGGCTGTTGCCACACAGCCGAGCTTCACCCACTTCACGGGTGAGACTTTGGGGGTGCTTCCCTTGGTATGACACGTCTTATGATGTGGATGATTACACGGCCGGCACCGCAGGTGCCGTAGTTCCCGGGCCTGGTTAATGCCGGGATATTTATGACAGGAAGCGTGGAATGCAGCCTTGTCCCGCAGTCCCAAACCACACGGACTTCCATAGCATCATCTCTCACCTTCTTCCTCATCTCCATCATCATGCATAATAAAAAAAAAAATTGCCCCGACTTCCGAGCCCTCCGTGGATTCCACCCATTACCAGGGAGGAACACGACTGGAGCCGGCAAAGAGTTGTGGCAGCAAAAAAAAAAAAAAAAAAAAAAGTTTCCTTTCGTATCGCTAGACGGTGTCTCTATTATCCCATGTTTTCACACTTCACAATGTTTTGCAGCCATGGCAAGTGGACATTCTGCTTACCCCATGGGAAGCTATTACCCGGACTATGACTACGAAATGGAAATAGAAACAGATCAGATCATGCATCACATAGACCTACTGATCGACAGCCTTACTCCGCCTGCTTCTACATGTGAAGTGTTGGATGACCCTACTGCCCCGCCTGGTTAGTCTCTCTCTCTCTCTCTCTCTCTCACACACACACACACACACACACACACACACGCACGCACGCACGCACGCACGCACGCACGCACGCACGCGCACGCACGCACTCAAGTCGGATTTTCTTAGATTCAGTTTTATAACGTAAGTACTGCTTTATCTCGATCAACACACACACGCACGCACGCACGCGCGCACACACACTCACTCACACACACTCTCAGGTCAGAGCTCTTACGGTCTCAGATTAAATTTTATGAAGTAAATATTGTTTCCACTCGATCAAAACACACACACACACACACACACACACACACACACACACACACACACACACACACACACACACACACACACACACACACACACACTCACTCACTCACACACACTCTCAGGTCAGAGCTCTTACGTTCTCAGATTAAATTTTGAAGTAAATATTGTTTCTACTCCATCAAAGTAAAGTTTATACACACATAGTGCCGGAGTTCAGCAGAGGTGGTTAGTGATACCTATTGCCGCAGTTAATTTAAGATTCCGAGATAAGGAAATCGATCGTCCTTTCCTTTAGACCAGCCCACCTCTGAACTGTCAGACCAGCAACCCACGCAACAACCAGCAGCCCAGCAACAACCCACAGCCCAAGGTACAGAGGCAGAAGGTGCTGGTGGAGGTGATGTTACCATGAGTTCGCCGGAACATCCATCCACTTCAGACGAACCTGAGGAAGTACTGATTGTGCCAGGCCCAGGGCAGCCCGCGGCCTCATCCTCACCTGACTCCAGCACGGTCATAAAACCGGCAGGCGCCACCAGCCCCAAAAGAAAGGCAGAGGATGACGTGCAGGAACCGTCAGGTGAGGACTGGTGTATGGTGCTGAACATCGGCCCAGCCCATTTTTGGGGGAGGGATGGGATAATGATAATGCTATTGTAATTATTACCTACTTTTTGTTTTTGTTTGTAGTTCTGTCTATAGAAATTGGGGATGTAGAGAGTATTATAAACATGAACCTTTCTTAGCGAGTCTTGCATGGTAATTATATGAACTGATCTATTCATAAATCAGCTCAGTGTAAACTAAATCTTGACTTTCTGTTGGAGTCGGTTTAGCCGGTTTGGATGTCCTCGCATAGCCGCTGGGAAATTTTTAACAACAACAACGCAATAACAGAAGAACAACACTTGAAAGGCAGTTCTTGCTACTGGAAACTTGTTCGATGTGAAAGCAATGGTCCTAAAATGTCCCTGTCCTTTTTTAGGTAAAATGGAGACCGATGCAGACGGAAGTCAGCCAGCTGCCAAGGAGGCAAAGCTAGCAAAACCAGAGGTAGAGAAGAGAGAAGATGTTGAACAGCTGATTCACGAGTTGTCCAGATACAGAAGTCGTCCGTTCTCTCCCCCTAGGAGAGAGCGATACATGCAGCTGACCAGGTAAAGCTCTGATCACACTCCCTAATGAATCTTCTCAACAACATTTCCCCCTTTGGGTGTGTTGATTGAGTCTTGAAGTTCCGACGCAGAGAAGTGGTGTTTTTCCTGGATATAACTGGTATTGCTTTTAGTGGATCGTGTAGAGCACGCTAGTTTGCAGATTTTAAAAATCCTTGAATTCCAAGATGATGATTCAGCAAAAACAGTGGAGAGTAAAGACTGCAGAACTTGTTTTATGCATTTCATTTTTGCGGTTAAGTCAGTTTCCAATGCATTTATATTATTTCTTTTATGTTGGAGTTTTCAAAAGCGTGTATTGGCTGTTAAATGTGCTTTATAGAACTAAAGGCAAAATTTACCCGTATTTTTGTTCAATTTACAATTTAAATATACACTGTAGTGCAGTGTGAAAGGAAATTTAATTTCCTAACTCTTCCATGCATTCATTTACCCTGTTCCTTCGCAGGTCCATGGTACAAGATCTTCTGGACGATCTGCGTAGACGGGAGATGTACATCACCCGTTATGCGCACCGACGACCAGGATATAGACGTGATATGCGCAGGGAGGAATTCAGCGACGAGGACTCGGACACCGAGTCACCCCGTCCCAGCTACACTAACGACCCGTCGTTTGGCGACGCTAAGTTCACGGCGTCCGATGAGCAGCAGCTGCTGCGTCTCTTCATCATCGGTTCTCCCACGCAGGCCAAGGCACGGAATATCGATAATGACCCCTTCAAAACCCCAGATTACCACAGTGGAGTCATCGTCAACATGCTGAAGGCTGGTAATGGTACCCAGGTGTGTTTTATAGTGGAGTGGAGTTTATACCTAACTCGTTACAGTATGCTGTGACTGATGCCCGAAGCGATGACCGATAAGCGAAACAGATCATACAGAAAGACAGTGTGTAGGCACTCATCACACCCTAAGTCCTGACCCGTAAAAGTACAGTAATGCAGTGTCGCGGGTGGGGGTGGGTGGGTGTTTGGGGGTTTAACGTCCTTTTCCACCACATAGGTTGATATCAAAGACGGGCAAACGATAAAAAAGCCAGCACAAATATTTCCCCCAGTCGGGATCGAACTCAAGACCCGAGCATTAGAAGTCCAACGCTCTACCATTCGACCACCCCGGCTCCCCATGCAGTGTCGCAGGTTGAGAGGGAATTAGTGAAAATGTATAACGGAAACCAGATATTTGATCATATGTAAATCGGATATATCCAAATATACACGAAAATCAGATATCCAAATATACACGAAAATCAGATATCTGAATCTATGTAAATCAGATACATTTGAAAAGATGTAAGTGTTGTTTTCCTTTCTTAGGGTACACCTACAAGCCATGATTTCTCCGGTACTCTCGGGCCCGGTTTTTGTTTGCTTGGTGTTGCCTTTTTTTAAACTCGAATTTAAAGTTTGGTTTTGCATCACACGTGGACTATGTCGCCGAAAGACTGGAATAGCACTGGAACGCGTTGTGTGTGTTGTTGCTAGGTTGTGGAGATCGTACGAGACGTGAGTGTCAAAGGGCGGTCATCCAGACAGGAGGGGATGATCTACGCTCTGGCCAGATGCTGCCGATGTGATGACATCCCAACAAAGCGAGCTGCCTATGCCGCCATTAAAGTAGGTATCCTGTGTGGCAGATAGTTTCTAATTGCTTTTCTTTTAAAAGTTACACAGCTATGCTAAACAGGTTTCCACAGTGTGACTGTGGAATGTGACCTTGACATTGTGACCTTGACTATATAACATTGACATTGTGGCCTTGACAATGTGACCTTGCAGGACATTTGCCGGACGCCCACACAGCTGTTTCTCCTTATCAGCTACATCGAGAGGCTGGACGAGAAGACTACGGGATGGGGGCGAGGCCTGAGGCGAGCTGTGTGTGACTGGTACAACAGAAACAGCAATAACCCTCAACGTCTGGCCATGCTGGTCACCAAGTACAACAGCCGACACGATTGGTGTCACAGGGACCTGTTCCGACTGTCCCACATCAAGCCTGCTAACGACGCCATCGGCTTCATCGTCCGTTACGCCGTGAAGGGCATGGAAGAGGCGGAGAAGCAGTATCTGGAGGACGGCAGCCAGGGGCAAGAGGACCTGGAGAAGGTACGTGGGACAGGAACATGTACTAGTCTGCATATCTGTATTCTTAATTAAGTTATTTGACAAGGGGATTTGGTCTAGTGGTTAAGGTATCCGACTTCGGATCCTGGGCCGTAGGGTTCGAATCCCTGGTTGGCAGGAATTTAGATGGATTTTTTTTCTTTCCAAATCGAGTCTTGTTTACGGCACTATTCCCAACCCTCGTGTACACATGCACAAATAGCAAGTGTGCACGCTAAAAATCCCACGGTCATCTTTCCAAGAAGAGTAGGCTGTGGCCGGTGGCGGGGAAAACAGAAATACTGTCGCACGCACCAAAGTGAATAGCACGGTGAAGGTTTGCACATAAAGTAGCGCTTACACAACCCAACCCAAAGTCTTCTATCGTTTGATTCTCTACCGTAGTACGTCCCCCCCCCCCCCCTTTTTTTTTTCACTGTGCTTCTAGTCTGGTGCCGAGACTGCATGAGGCAACAAGAAAACCTAAACAGCGCTCTCTAACATTTATTGATTATTCCTGCCATGTAGAAAACTCCTCAAGGATCCAATGCTTTGACGATTCTGAATCTATTCACAGGTGTGAGGAATTTACGGTAGAATGTGGATAGCGACTTAGGCCTGTTGTGTGTACAGGTGCACAAGTACCTGAAGGCTGTGGAGGAAGCTAAGCAGTGTATGGACACCCAGAGGACATTAGAGCTGATCAGAGAGTTCGACCTGGTACGCGAGCAGCTACGAACTGAAATGCTCAACAACCGGGAGATCTGGTCCGTTATGCTTCCTGGCATGCCTCTGACGGCACTCATGCGTAACATTAACAAGATGACCAGCCTGGGGTAAGATCATATCCATTTCTTTTTTTTGTTTTTTTTGTTCATTGTGAAAACGAAAAGAGGAAGGAAACAATTTTTGTTCGGCTGAAAGTCTTGAGAAATGAGCCAGACCCCAGACACATTTTCAAGATGGCAAAATCCTCCCCTGACCGAGCAATACGTGCGCTTTCACAATACCACAGAACTGTATTGCGTGGATTTGTCACCGTTCACATGTTTATCACAGGAAGCTAGTGTACCGTGTATATACAAGTCTAACGACGCGTCTCGTGTGTCACGACACAGGTTGTTTGACGACGAAGAGAAGCTGAAGTTAGTGCAGAGCAAGCTGTTGAACATGGAAGCCATGAGGAAGGCCCGGGTTCACCCCTTCAAGCTGCTACTGGCTCACCACGTGTACAGACAGGGACACGGCGAGAAGGGCAATCTGCGGTGGGAGGTGAGTTGCGCCGGTCAACTCAGATTCTTTATTTATTCATGTACGTATTTCTTCATTTACAGTGATCCAGACTTTACCGGATGAGGGGAGCCGGGATAGCCGAATGGTAGAGCATTGGAATTACAATGCCTGGGTCGTGAGTTCGGATGCCCACTGGGGCCAAATATATGTGCTGGCCTTTTCTCGTTGCCCGTCTTTGTATATTACCCATAAGCGGTGGAAAGGACATTAAACTCTCAGAAACCGAACCACTCACTCTTGTCGGATGAAAGTCCTTGTGGATGGATGTGGATATGGTGGGGGAAGGGGATTAACGGAGAGGAAGGGGGAGGGGGAGGTAATAAGCTTATCTATCGCTTAAAGCCTAAACAAGATGCCATCACTCATTGTACAAATAAAACTGATTTGTAGGAAATAAAACTGAAACGCACACCGGATGAGCAGATCTTGTATGAATGTGTAAAGCATAGTTTCATTTCCCCTCTAGCCTCACGGAGTGATTCTAAACACCCTGGAGACAGCGTTCTACCAAAGTTTCGGGCTGGTGGAGCCCACCAACAAGCGCATTCTCATCGCTATCGACATCTCCAGCTCCATGTGTTCCCGTTTCCAGGACAGCCCCATTGAATGCCGGGAAGCTGCAACTCTCATGGCCATGGTCACAGCCAGGGTAATTAGGCCGACATTAATTTACACGATCATTTAAGCTTTTCCCGCAATAATGTACTCGTTCAGAGTCTGCTTCTTAAAAAACATGAGTGTTTATTTTTGTCCCGTTATAAGTTATGTATTGTATTTGTTGCTTAGTTTGTTTTTCTTGATCTTTGTCTTTTTTGTTGTTGTTTGTTTGCTGTTTTTCTTTTGTCGTTTTGTTTTGCTTTTTTGTGGTGGTGGAGCAGGAGGGGTATTTTGGTTGTGTATTTTGGTTTTCCCACCGAGGAGCAAACACATTGTCGTTTATTCACAACTATTCAAAGAACTCGTAAACTGCTTCCTGGAAAACTAAGTAAAACCACGTCACTGTTTCTTTCAGAGGGAACCGCACTGTGACTTCGTGGGCTTCCACACTAAGCTGATAGAACTCAACATGTTCCGTGACACGTCCAAGAAGCTGGACCAACTCGTGCACGAAACACACCACCTGGGCTTTGGCTCTACCGACTGCTCCAAGCCCATGACGTGGGCCCGTCACAAGCAGAAGGAATACGACGCCTTCATCATCTACACGGACTCTGAGACCAACACGCACCGAACACCGCCATGGCTGGCGCTACAAAAGTAATTATTCATAAATAGTAGCAGCAGCAATAGGAAAATGCTGAAATCAATACTGTGTGCAGTATGGTGTTGTCAGAATGGCTCTCATACTGTCTGTGAATAACAAGTCGTCTGTGTGCAGTATGGTGTTGTCAGAATGGCTCTCATACTGTCTGTGAATAACAAGTCGTCTGTGTGCAGTATGGTGTTGTCAGAATGGCTCTCATACTGTCTGTGAATAACAAGTCGTCTGTGTGCAGTATGGTGTTGTCAGAATGGCTCTCATACTGTCTGTGAATAACAAGTCGTAGTTAAGTTTTTTAAGTTTAAGTTGTATTACCTCAAACTTTTGAAGAATAAGGTAATGTATCTTAGTAACAGTTGTAATGACCAGCAATAACAAACTTCGTGCACATAAAATCAGAAACAGTTCAAGTAGATGTATGGAAATTCCGTCTTTTTCCCATCATTTTTTGTTTGTTTGTTTATCTTCGGTTGCTGTTGTTGTTGTTTTGTTGTTGTTGTTGTTTTGGGGGGGTGGGGGTGGGAGGGGGTGTTGTTGGTGGGTTGGTTGTTTTTCTCTTCTCTTTTTTTCTTCTTTTTTTTTTGGCTCCCTTGTGGAACAATGGGAGTCTATGTATTAACCCTCCGTCGTCTGTCTGTCTGTCTGTGTGTGTGTGTGTGTGTGTGTGTGTGTGTGTGTGTGTGTGTGTGTGTGTGTGTGTGTGTGTGTGTCCAGAAAACTTTAACATTGTCGTTTTCTCAGAATCTACAAACAGCAGAGGCACCAAACTTGGCATGCTGATACATGTCATTTTGAATGACCTTGACTCAAGGTCAAGGTCACTAAAGCTCTCTGTTTGAAAATTTTACATTGGCATTTTCTTGTAATCTACAAACACCAGAGGTTTTAAACTTTGCATCATGATAGATGTTGTTAAGAACTTACAGATATACATGTAGTCAGTGGCCTTGTGTCAAGGTCAAGGCCGTACAAGCTATTTTTGTGAAACCTTAACATTGGCATTTTCTCAGAAACAACAAACAGCAAAGGCGCCAAACCTGGCATGCTAATAGACAGTGATAGGACCTATGCACACATACCACCTTAAATGACCTTGACTCAAGGTCAAGGTCATTAAAACAGTCTGTGGGGAAAATTTACATTTGCATTTTCTCAGAATCCAGAAGAATCAGAAGCATCAAACTATATGTGTGATGATTGACATTAGTAGTACCTTTACAGACATACCTGTGTTCAGTGACTTTTAGTCAAGGTCAAGGTCGTGCAAGCGTTTTTTGGGAAACTTTAACTAACAGTAGAGGCACCAAACGAGGCATGATGATAGACAGCAATGAGGCCTACCTTTCTGAATGACCTTGACTGAAGGTCAAGGTCATTAAAGCTGTCTGTTGTGAATTTTAACATTACTGTTTTCGGAGGAACTACAAATACTAGAGGCATCAAACTTGGCATAATGATAGACATTGATGAGATCTCATTTGAATGACCTTGACCACTGTTTCGGGGAAAACTGTAATAATGCCATGAACTCAGTCAGAGCGCCAGAGACACTTGGCATGATAATGGATAGTGATAAGAGCTTTACAAACACTCATGTGAATGACCTTGACAAGGGAGCCATGGAGGCTTTTGCCTCTCTAGTTTTTTTTTGTTTTTGTTTTTTTTTTTTTTTTTGGGGGGGGGGGGGGGGGGCTGGTCACTGTCTCAGCTTTATGAAGTTTAGTTTTTCACTTTCCCCTTGTGTTCTTTCTAACATGCTACAGAGAGAGCCTGTTTCTGACCACAACAATGCAAAACGTGCGTGTTGCAGGTACCGCGAAAAGATGAACATCCCAAACGCAAAGCTGATCGTGGTGGCCATGTCAGGCTATCCTTTTACCATTGCCAAGCCAGACGACATCAACATGCTGGACTGTGTTGGCTTCGACACAGAGACGCCCGAAATCATCCGAGAGTTTCTCACGGGCACTCTGGAGTAGCGAGTGGACCGCCTGGGTCCTTGCGTGTCTGCCTGTTTATGCGTGTGTGTATTTTCGTACTTCCTGTACACACTCATGCAGCCTCTGGTGGCCATTTAGTCTCGGTAAATGTCATAACGAAGACCATACAGCCGCATGTTCATGAGAGAACACGCAAGGCGCATGAAAATCGAGGCAATACCGACGTTTGCCCACCCAGGCGGTTCCACCAGCTTCAGACTCCCTTAGCTGTGTCATTTCGTGTAGTCTTTCTTCCCTTTTTCCGCTTTTTCCACAAAATAAATCAACATTTCAAATGTCTTTGAATGCTTAAAATATACAAATGAGCAGCTCGATTGTAAAAGTAATTCCGTTAAACTCCCAAATACCCATCCCCACCCCACCCACCCCACCCGTAAAAGTAACGGGGTAATCAGATGTAAAAACAGGAAAGCCGTTTTCCCTTTTGAACATCGGTCCGGCTGCACTGATATTCCACAATTCAAAAATGTTATCATCAACCGGGCTTGGTTTTGTATTCATTCATATCGGGTGAGGACATACTCATATTTTCACTGTTTCACGATTGCACTTTAGGGGAAGTCTTCTGACCGCAAACCATCGGCCTACTAGAACATGGCCAACAGGGAGGTTTAGTTCCTTATGCGGTCATGCCCACAAAACATGGGCACGAGCCAGTGCTGGCCCGGTTTGTGCCTAAGATTGGTGAGGTGCCACATGGAAGGTGGCTGGCTAAAGGCACCCGGTGTGCACACGTCAGGCAGTGGTCTATGCTTTGCTCTGACCTACACGGCCCCATCCTCCCGTCGATGTCAAAGGGAACAGGTCTTACCAATGACAGAGACTGAGGGCCGTACTTAAGTCTAGCACAATCGGTGTGTGACTGACTGTTCTGGAACATAAATCACCAACGTTCCGAATGGTACTAATGAATTTCCTGGACTTGGCAGATTATATCCATTGTGACAGCCGGTTGTGACAGACTGTACAACTTTATGAAGCTGTGCTTTTCAACCGCCGGCTAGCGACGGCGCATGGTCGAAGCAGCAGCTGTGCTAAGTTATGGTGAAGGCGGCAAAGTGCGCTCCACAGAAATTTGTGACTTGGAGCCACAGGCAGCGGAGACGTCGACAGGAAATCAAACTCTTTTATTGTAACACTAAGTGTAGTAAGTGGTAAGCATGTATACTAGACCTTCGACCTGATAATGGCAGCCTTGGAAAGCATTGTACTTCATAACGTTACCTTCAGCATGTACATAATTATTTGACTGGATTTCATTTACTAGAAAAAAGGGTTCATTTTTGTAATCCGTTCTTTTTCTTAGTTTTGTTTCGATTAGTCTTCCTCGCCATTTCAAAAAAGTTCTTTCGGATAAGCAACACGGGAAAAACATTTCTGGTTGGGTTGTTGACCGCCGGGACTTTTGTAAATTTCCTTTGGCAAAACCAGAAAACGGTGTGTCTCATCAGTGTCACGTTTGCGCTTGCTACTGTTATTTTAGCGTGGTTTATAGTATTGCCCTTTTTGTACAAATCTGCACTTATGTGTATATATACAGTGCCTCCTTTTGTTGTACTTTAATGATAATAATTTACAAGCCTCTGCCGGCTCCGAAAGCCGGCCTTGACGAGAGACAAATATTAATTTGGCTACCTTCAAGGTCAGTGTACCTGGATTTTTGTAATTCAAATTCATTTGGAAATGTATTCACCAAAAAAGGTTTTCCAGTTTTATTTTCTGTGTCAATATAGGTCTTTAAGTTATGTGCAAAATAAATTCAGAATATATATGTGTGTGTGTGTGTGTGTGTGTGTGTGTGTGTGTGTGTGTGTGTGTGCAGTAGGTGGGTGAATTTCACAAAAAAAATCTTCGCTAGCAGATCTAGACTTCCCAGCTACACAAAATGTTCAAAATACAATTAACGAAAAGGATCACCTAAATCACAATGCATCACACAGAATCATCTCCAATACTTTTGCAAGCCTTTTAATCGGCATCTTTTTTTCTCTCCTTCATAATTTGTGTCCCTAAGTAATTTAGTAATTTTATGAGTAATTTTCCGTTTAATCTTAGCTAGGATTACCTGTACTACACGTGAAATAAGACGATTTTCAATGAATGAAAAAAGCAAAATTGGCAACCGAAACAAAAAGCAAAAACAAGTCTAGAGAGCAGAAGCCTCCTTGGCTCACGTGTGAAATGGGTCAATGTCATTCGCGTTGGTAAAGTTTTTTAATCACTATCTACCATCATGCCAAATGAGGTGTCTCTGGTATTCTGAGAAAATGGCAGTGCTACAATTTTCCCAAGACAGCTTGTATGGGCTTTGGGTCAAGGTCATTCAAATGAGATCTTATCAATGTCTATCATTATGCCAAGATTGATGGCTTTAGTGTTTGTAGTTTCTGAAAGAAATGGTAATATAAACGTTCACGAAAGACAGCTTTAATGGCCTTGACCCTGAGTCAAGGTCATTCAAAAGGGGTATGTCTGCAGACATATCATTGCTGTCTATCATCATGCCTCGTTTGGTGCCTCTGCTGTTTTTTGTTTCTGAGAAAATGCTAATGTTAAAGTTTGTATGGCCCTGACCTTGATTCAAAGCCATTTTACACAGGTATGTTCAGTAAAGATGTTATCAATGTCTATCACCATGAAAAGTTTCATGCCTCTGGTGTTTCTAGATATTGAGGAAATGCCAATGTAAAATTTCCAAACAGCCAGCTTTAGTGACCTTGACTTTGAGTCATGGTCATTTTAAAATGACATATTTTGAAAGGTCTTATTGCTGTCTATCAACACGCCAGGTTTGGTGCCTGTGCTTTTGGTTGTTTCTGAGAAAATGCCAATGTTAAAGTTACAAAATTTCAAAGTTTCATCATGCAAAGTTTGATGCTTCTGGTATTTCTAGATTCTGAGAAAATGCAAATGTAAAATTTCCATACAGACAGCTTTAATGACCTTGACCTTGAAACAAAACTTAGACGGTGTCACTATCCATTTGTTGCCAGTGTGTCAAAGTGCTGGTGGATTCAAATGATAAACATCCTTCATGGTCGACTGACGTGTTTTTCACTGACAGTGGTTGCAGTCGTATACTGCTGATTTTGACTTTGCAGTGTAGATTTTGCGGCATTTTCAGAAGACTGAACACAGAGATAAAAGTGTTATGAAACAGACAGGTTAGTGTCAACTTTCTTTTCCATTTACGCACGACTTTTACGTGTATTGTGACCGTTTTTCAGTGTCTGCAGTTTTTTTCTGTGAACAGACAACTCAGCAGTAAAATAATCGGTTCTGAGTACGCTTTTTGTCGAAGGAAACGTGAGCATAATCAATATTCAACAGTCCAATCAAGCAAAATTTAATTCCACGCAGATCTTTTTTTTTTTCCTTCTTTTTCTTTATTTACAACCTCGGCGGCGCAAACTTGGTAGAAATTGAGTTAAAAGGACAAAGACAAATATGTTTGTAGTCTTGGTCTTCTTAAAGTCGCAATACATACGAGAAGCATACAACAGCACGTGAAAAACTTTTTCATGGAATACATCAGAATCAGTCACTTGGGTCACAGTGTAGCATCTGAGACCATGGTGGTAAATCTGGCTGGCGTATAAGTTGTTCTAGAAGCGTATCGCTTACTGAGCACACGGTCAGTATCTAGTTGTGGACTGAAGCCCAGTTAGACGGCGCTGATTAGTTGCTATATTTAGCGGCTTTATCATTCGAGTCCCAGTCTGTTCAAAAATAGACCGTAGACTTAAAAAAAAAGAAAGTCGTATTTCTCTAATATTAGAAGCCGCAAAGTCACAAATCGGTCGCAATGGTCAAATGAAACATCCTTCTATCTGGCAAACAGTCTTGGAGCTTTGAAAGCGGCAGTTTTTCATCCCAGTGGCGTTACGAACATAGAGGCTTTAACAAGCGTGTTTATTTATCTTTTTCTTGGTACGTTTCTTGCTCTTGGCACGCCTGGCAACTGTCACATTTGGCCCGTATTAAAATCAAGATAAGTATCTGGTTTCGAAACAACAAAATAGTTTTGAAAGTTTTAAAAAAAATCATAAAATATGATTTATTTCTAGCCACAAACAGTGCATTTCAAGAAAATCCATAATTAAACTCTCTCTCTCTCTCTCTCTCTCTCTCTCTCTCTCTCTCTCTCTCTCGTTGGTATTTGATTGACGTAATGCTTTTCTTGTTTATGTATATGTGCGCTAATTTTGTGTGTGTGTTTGTGTGTGTGTGTGTGTGTGTGTGTGTGTGTGTGTGTGTGTGTGTGTGTGTGTGTGTGTGTGTGTGTGTGTGTGTGTGTGTGTGTGTGTGTGTGCATTTCAAGAAAATCCATAATTGAAGTTTAGTATTTGTAGTTTAGCAAGGACAAGATCTAAAAGAAAGGTCTGGCCACCTAATCTTTTATCCTTGTAAAATAAAGTTTCGTTCATTCGTTCGTTCGTTCGTTCTCTTTCTCTCTCTCTCTCTCTCTCACTCTCTCTCTCTCTCTCTCTCTCTCTCTCTCTCTCTCTCTCTCTCACTCACTCACTCACTCTCACACACACAGACACACACACACACACACACACACACACACACACACACACACACACACACACACACACACACACACACACACACACACACCAAACCAACAGACCATGCGTGGTTGTTTTAAATCATTTTTCGCGCTTTTGCTTATGACAAGTGACAGGCGAAAGCTAAATCAGTCAAGACCGAAACTTGATCTGAAGCAAAAAAGGCAGGTTTTTCGCCAAAAAAAACTTCTTTTTTTTTCGCGACAAAGTCCATTTTTTCTGAAGAAAAAACTTTTTACGCGAAAAAAATCGCTATCAAATGTTTTCGCGATAAAAGGAAATTGCCGCTTTCAGTTTCGCAACAACAACAAAAAAAGTTTTTCGCGAAAAAGTGCCGTTTTTTCGCGACAAAATCGACTTTTTCGCGAAAAACTACTTTTTGCGAAAAAAAAAACTGCATTTTTTTCTGCTTTAGTCAATCATACAAAAGCGAAAACTGACTGGCATAACGGGGGGGGGGGGGGGAGTGGTGTTAAGAATCCGTTACTCTTGTCTGATTCTCGCATACACTGACAACCAAAACCGAAAGAACGGTTAAAAAAAATAAAAACCGTGAAGAACGTGGGATAGTCGTGCACGGTACGAATGTGTTAAAGTGCAGTCTGCTTCAGTCACGATGATCCCAAACCAGTGCCCGGCGGGTCGAAGCGTAAGCCGGGAAGCCGGGTATGTTTTGATATACAGTACTCCTCGCTTAAGGTGACCCCCCACGGGACCAAAAAAATTCTTGATCTTATCCGAGGGGCACCCTAAACAGTCCTCTGATAAGATCAACTACCAGTAAAAAACTTGATCTTATCCGAGGAGCTCAATATTTGGCGATTTTGTCATTTTTTTCACATTTTAGCGGACCGAAAGACTTTCCGCCAAAATATGTAATTCTACACACACACACACACACACACGCGCGCGCGCACGTAAGCACAAACGAACGCAAATGCATATCCCCCCCCCCCTTTTTTTTCCGAACCCTGTGGATCCCCCCCCCCCCCCCCCCGGCGCTGATGCCAAGCCCCCTCCAAACATCTTGCCCCTGTTACATAGTTGAGGGATGGTTGCACTGATGTTTCGTGAACTGCAAAAGTACTTCAACTTGCCTTCCGACTAAGCCTAGAAAGTAACCAGGTCTCTCGCTCCCCCCCCCCCTCCCTCCCTCTCTAACAACATAAGTATCACCACCACCATCATATCACCACATTGCTCCCTGCATTGCAGCTCTTATCTCTTTCACAAAGATTGTATCAATTTCTAGATCTAAAAGGACCCTGAACGAAATAAGAAATCTTTTGTAAGTATACTCATCTGCGGTAAACTATCTTTATCGTCAGTTCATCAAAAACAAGCCCCCCCCCCCCCTCCCCCCTTCCAGTTTTCATTTTCAGTCTTTGGGTATCATCTCGTGGAATAACAAGGAGGAACGGCCCCGTCCTACAAAGTTGTTTCTCCAAATTTCATTTTATTTTGTCTGTTTTGTTGTTATTGTTGCCGGTTCTCCCCTCTCCAAGTTCTACCAATGACACTAGATCCTCTACGACCTCGACCGATTAGTCACGTGACTGGGGGTGGGGCCGGGTGGGGGGAGAGAGAGAGAGACAGAGAGAGAGAGAGAGAGTGGGTGGGTGGGTGTTTAGGAGTTAAACGTCCTTTTCCACCACGTAAGGGTGCTTTCTAAGACGGGGCAACGAGAGAAAGGCCAGCACAAACATTTGGCCCCAGCCGGGATTCGAACTCTCGACCCGAGCATTGAAAGTCCAACGCTCTACCATTCGGCCACCCTGGCTCCCCAGAGAGAGAGAGAGAGAGAGAGAGAGAGAGAGAGGTCAGTTCCGTGAACTAAACATTTGACGTCAGCCTCAGGCAGGTCGTCATACACAGACAGAGAGATGACGTCAATTCCGCGAACTAAACATTTTCACGTCAGCCTCTAGCACTGCCATCGTCTGAGGAAGCTTGTTTATGTCTTGTGATTTCCCTGTTGGCTTTGTGGCTTCCCCGATTGAATTATTTTTCACATGAAATCTGGAAGATCTAGAGGGCTGGTGAAATGTCGGAGGCAGTGACGATACTTGCTTATTTTGTCTGTGAACTAAGCGTTTGACGTCAGCTTCACACTGGTGGTATGACAGATGATGCTTGTGCATGTCTTGTGATTTCCCTGTTGCTTTTGTGACTTCCCTGGCTGAACTAATTTTTACATAAAATCTGGAAGATCTAGAGGGCTGGTGAAACATGGACTAGAATACCTTGGATTGTACTTATGAAATCGAAAATTTGGAACTCTTTTGACCGGTGCTTCTCGCAGAAACTTGAAAAAGTTATGTTTATCTAAAAGTTCAGTTATTCTAAATGCTAAAGATATAATAGTGCAGTAGTTCCTGTCATATGTGCAGTTGTCACACTAGACAAAAACGCCGGGATGATAAGTAATTTGCAGTAGTCTTTTCATAGATATTTGATCTTATGTGCAAACCACCCCTACCTCGGAAATTTTTTTTTTACACAAAACCAGTCAGAGCTACAGAGCTGTAGCACTAATCAATGCAGTGTGATTGGGTGAACTTCCAAAGTCTAGAAAATGAAGGAATTTGAACAACTTTTTCGAAAAAATTCGTAACATGACCGATTTTTTAAAATTGGCGATAACTCTTCTGAAAATGCGGCAGGCTAAAAATCGTGAAAGGTAGCTCTGGAGAAGGTGATTTCCCATTTTATCTCAAAGTAAAAAAGGCCTCCATCGAGGTGGTTTAGGAGATAGCCATCATTACATCCGTCCACACACACACACACACACACACACACACACACACACACACACACACACACGTCATTCCCGCCAAAAAGAACGCAGCAGCAAAGTGTGCACGTAAGGTGTCTATGACGCAGATTTCGTTACGTCACTGTGTGCGTGAAAGTAAGTATTGTTTGGAGAAACGTCACAGTCTTGTTTTGTATCACTGAAACTTGCTGCTGCGCGTAGCAAAATCTGCCCCGTCTCATTAAAAATGGAATAAAAATTCGTCTGTTTCGTCTTCACCTCGCAGTGCAAATCCGGGTGTTGTTTCCAAGGGAAGCCACTCTCATCACATGGATTTCATCTTAACCGGTAGTCTTTTTCATTTGGGAACCAAAACGAGGGTGACGTAATCCGAGGTTTTCCCTTATCCGAGGTGACGCTAAGCGAGGAATTCTGAATGGTACAAAGAAGGCTTTTGGCCGGGACCAACAACCTGATTGATCTTATCCGAGTTGTGACCTTAAACGGTAGTGACGTTAAACGAGGACTACTGTATACTGACGTGACACGATAAATTAAACAGATAAAGTTTTGCATGCAGTGTCGCTGGTGGTTTGGTTGTTGATATTGTTGTTTGTTTGTCTCAGTTCTCAGTCACCGGCGGCCGTTTAGGTGGTGAGTACCGCCGGACAGTGAGCCCGGGGCCGGAACTACTCAGTGAGCCGAACTGAAAATCGACGGTTTTCCAAGTTGAAACAGCTTTTCCGGCGTACTTATTTCACTTCAGTCGGTCATCTGTCATGCCAATGCTAATCCTTAAAAATTATTAATGTACACCGACCCATAACAACCGCAGGGGGCGTTTTCAACTTTTCATCCTGAACGCACTTGCCCGGCTGCGGAACCATTCAGAACAGTCGCAGCGCGCGATACCGCATTGACGTGGCAGGCGCGGCATGTCGCAAGCGCTTCGCGATGCGCCTGCGCGCCTCGCTCCAGCCTTTCTTCGCATGTTCGTGAATCAGAACGGGAATACCCGCAGTGACGAATTTCGGCGGCCATGATGTGTACTAGTGATTTTCATCAGATTCCTCCCGAGAAAAATCATCAGTTGGATCACTCCTAGCAGGTATGTTAAGATTTGGTGGGAGTGTTCAAGCTCTTTATAGTCGCGCCACTCCAGAATGTGGCAGTAGTGACACATCGGGTCACCTGACTGCAATCGTGTCCGGCCGTCCGGCAACTGACTCAGTTCAGTCAGTGCCGAACTCAGTCACAGTAGGCTGAAAACTGCATTATTTCTACGCTGCGTGACCAAAAGCAGCTACACTGTATGGTCAAAACAACTTGATTGGCTGATTTAGAACGCCAATGGGAGTTACTTGTCATGCTGGAACTTCGATTGACCTTGATTACCTGCGCTTGTTAGTTCTGCTTTTCTCAGAAACTATGATGGTGTCAGTACATGTACTCATAAATCTATCCGTACTGAGTATGGTGGTATCGTTCAAGTTGTCAGGTCGGGTTCCAACCCTGTTCCGGGGCCGTCGCTTCTCTAGGTCCCTGCGACGACACCCAATTTGGGCTGAGACCCGGCGAGCCGACCTACTGAAGTACCTAAGAAGGAAAAAACAAAAACTACTCGGTGACAAGGAAACCGCCTGAGTGGACAGTTGCGAACAACTTTGAGATTCCCGTGTTATTTCACAGTCTGCACAGAAGTGCTGGAAACTGTCGCATTCACCAGCACAGTACATTTTCAGCCCGTATAGAGATTATTACCTGCATCATCAGTTTACATTTGTGTGTGGGTTTTTTGGGTTTTTTTTAATTGGCATTTTTGCTATTCTTGGCGGCGGTATCAGTAGTTGTTGTTTCCCGGCGGCGGTGTTTCCAGAACTGAAATGGTAGGGCCGCCTCAGCGCGGTATCTGCAGCCTGTTATTTGACCTTTTAGAGTCTCTAAGGTCAGACTGATCACTCTGACGTGTTAGGTTTTATCAGAAATCGAAATTATGCACGGTAAGGCAACCCGGAAGCCGGTCAGGCTTTCGGTTTCATTTGACAGGCAATGACACTCGGCTCAGCTACTCAGTGTGACGGACTGACTGACCTGGCGGCCATTGTCATAACTGACTGACTCGAGCAGCTCGTATTACATCACATCAGTTTCAGTCGTCTAGTCACTCACTACTAGTCAATGACAAGGCCACGGTGAGACGGCTTCACTGAGTCAGTATTCGCGATTCATGTCCGTGTAAACTACAAGTACCTCAATAACTGATTCGAACGGTACACAGATGTTACCTACATGAGAACCGGTGATTTTTTAGCCTGTCAGTTACTGTCCGCGGCAAAAGGTCAATTGCATGGTCAGTACTAAAACTGTTTTTCTTGTATCAGTCTTTTTTTTTTTTTTTTTTTTTTGTCTAATAGTGGTTATCCAGAAGTCAGTGTGTGTCAGTCGGTGCCGCGGTGTGTGTGGGCCGGGATGGGGTGGGAGGAGGGGTGGGGGGGGGAGAAGAGAGTATTTATGACTACTCGTGGTTTTTAAGTTGTTTCTCTATAGAAAAACAACTTTCTGGGATGGAGCAGATTTTGCTGCGCGAGCAAGTTTCAGTGATACAGAACAAGACTGTGACGTTTCTCTAGACAATACTTTCACGCACACGGTGACGTAATGAAATCTGCGTCATAGACACCTTACGGGACACTGTGCTGCTGCGTTCTATTTTGCGGTAGTTGTGATACGTGTGTGTGTGTGTGTGTGTGTGTGTGTGTGTGTGTGTGTGTGTGTGTGTGTGTGTGTGTGTGTGTCACGTGGACGGATGAAACCGTGACTACCTCCTAAACCACCTCTTTGGGAGGCTTTTCACTTTGACATGAAATGGGCAGTCACATTCTCCAGAGGTACCTTTCACGATTTTTCTCTTGCCGCATTTTTAGAGGAGCTATTGCCCATTTAAAGAAATCGGTCACGTTACGTATTTTGACGAAAAAAATTGTTCACTTTATTTTCTAGAATTTGGAAGATCATCCAGTTATACTGAACAGGTTTGTAGCACAGCTCTGTAACTCTGACAGGTTTTGTGGGAAAAAAATTCTGAGGTAGGGGTGGTTTGCATATGAAAAGACTCCTTTGAATTACTCATCATCCCGGCGTTGTTGTCAAGTGTGACAACTGCACATATGACGGGAATTACTGCACTGTTATATCTTCTTTTTTTTTTTTTTTTTTTTTTTGCTGTCCCAACTCTTTGCCAGCTCCAGTGGTGTTCCTCCCAGGTCATGGGTGGAACCCACGGAGGACTCGGAAGCCGGGACAATTTTTATTATGCATGATGATGGAGATGAGGATGATAGTAAGAGGTCCATGTGGTTTGGGACTGCGGGACAGGCCCGCATTCCACGCTTCCTGTCATAAATATCCCGGCATTAACCAGGCCCGGGAACTACGGCACCTGCGGTGCCGGCCGTATAATCATCCACATCATACGACGTGTCATACTAAGGGAAGCACCCCCAAAGTCGCACCCGTGAAGTGGGTGAATCTCGGCTGTGTGGCGACAGCCTCCCCATCGGGCCCATAGCACACCCGCTCTGGGTAGGAGCCGACCTAGGTAGGAAAAATCCCGCTTGTCTCGGCTGGGACTCGAACCCGGGTCTCCCGGTCCATGGTCCGAAGTGCTAACCACTACACTACGGGGGCCGGTTGCACTGTTATATCTTGAATTTTAAGAATAACAGTGATTTTAGCTAAACACATTTTTTTTCAAGTTTCTGCGAGAGGCACCAGTCCAGAAAGTTTAACCTTTTGGGTTTCGTAAGTACATTCCAAAGTATTCAAGTCCGCGTTTCACCAGCCCTCTAGATTTTCCAGATTTTTTTTTGTAAAAATTATTTCAGCCAGGGAAGTCACAACAGCAACAGGGAAATCACAAGACATGGACAAGCATACGACCTGCGTGAGGCTGGCGTCAAATGTTTGGTTCACAGACAAAATCTGTAAATATCGTCATTGTCTCCGACATTTTACCATCCCTCTAGATCGTCCAGGTTTTGTGTAAAAATTAATTCAGTCGGGGAAGCCACAACACCAAGAGGGAAACTACACGACATGAACAAGCATCCCGTCTGTCACAGTGTCAGGCGACCTGCGTCCGTCAGTGAGGCTGACGTCAAATGTTTAGTTCACGGGATTGACGTCGTCTCTCTCTCTCTCTCTCTTCCCCCCCCCCCCCCCCCCCCCCCCCCCCCCGCCCCAACATTCTAGATCCACTATAGTGTAGCGGGTGTAGTGTCTTTGGTAGGTTTTACACACTTGCAGAGAGAAAGGAAAACAACAAGTGAAAACAAGAACAAACAACAAAACAGATAAAATGGCATGAAGTTTGGAGAAACAACTTTATGGGATGGGGCCATTCCTCCTTGTTTGTTTGTTTGTTCGTTTGTTGTTGTTGTTGTTGTTTTGTGTGTGTGTGTGTGTGTGTGTGTGTGTGTGTGTGTGTGTGTGTGTGTGTGTGTGTGTGTGTGTTTGGTTTGCTGCACATGCTAGTGATGTATTTACTGATGTATTATGGGTGTGTTACTACTACTACTACTACTACTACTACTACTGTATTGTTCGTAACGTACTATAATTATAGTAAACGTTTGTTCAGCCTATGACTATCGCTTACGTGCTGTCTTCGTATAACTCAACATTAAAAACAGTCAGTATCTCTAAGTTTCCCGACATGTAAATTATGAATAAGTGCTTCAATGCTCTGTGATACACTACTAATTCTTTAGAGGAGAACTCACAGCACGGTTTCAGTTTGATCATCGAAAGTGACGAAGTTTGTATTGCAATTCTTACGGTTGTTGAAACCCTTAGTTGGCTAGAATGCCTGGACCCGACTAAAACAGCTGGTGTTTAGAACCATCTCGTACCACACGCATAACAAAAACGGAGATCTACCCTCCTAAACTTGACACACATACCTGTATGTATGTATAGTGTGCAATGAATTCACTTGTCAGAGTATGTGTCTGACAAATATATCAAGTTTTTTCCAAACAAAACAAAAAACAAAAAAAAGTGCGCTGCGTGCGGTTGCCATGGAGGATCCGTTTTAGTCCGTTGGCGTGGCTACGGGCGTCTGCGCTAAATGTCACTAGGTTTACTGCCCGCCTTGCTTCGAGGCCCAACTCACAAGCCGTGGACGAACTTTCTGGACCACCGGCCATCCTGGTAACCGGTTATATAATTCACAACAAATCAAGAACTGCTTGGATGAACACGCACAGCAGTGAAACCACTGTGGTGAACTAAGTAAAGTTTACATACAAAGTCTGTCTTTGGTATTCAAGATCGTATCTTAACAGTTTCAAAATGTTTTGTTCTCTGCTTTTTTCCCCGTGATTTTTAAAGCTACTTCGTGTCGGTACTGAATTTGCAGAAATTTGTTGTTTTTTTTTTTTTTTTTTTTTTTAATTGGCATTGAACCCCTTTATTTCGCACGGTATTTCTTGTGGCAACGTTTCAGTGGTCTCAGGTTACCGGGCTAATATCAGTGTGCAAGAAATCACTGCAAGAGCAACATTGTAGGATGGTGTTCTCTCCCTTCACACACATTATCATAGTGACAGAAAGATTTCAAAATGCAGCGGACAACCTAATTCATTTTAGCTACTACACTGCCACCCCCCCCCCCCCACACACACACACACACCCCACTGTGTATCTTACGAGATCTTTGCCCTTTTTTTCATAGTACAACAGTTTAAAATGCCCCCCCCCCTCCCCTTTCACGAGGGCATAAATGGAAGAGTTATTAAGTGTGTGTTGCACTTGGTGGGGGTTGTGCGGGGATGGGATTCGGGGGGGGGGGGGCACAGCCCAATACACAGTAAACAACAAAATCATGTTTGACAGAAACAAATGACTTGATCAGTGTTTGTTTTCCTTTTTCTGACAGCTTTACGCGGCGGTGGAAACTACGAGCTGAAGTCACGCATGCAGGAATGTGTGTACCATAGGCTTCAGCGTCAGATCCACCTCCGACTTCAGCGTCAGATCCACCTCCGACTTCAGCGTCAGATCCACCTCCGACTTCAGCGTTATTAATCACCACCTTGAAGGACATTTTATCCAAGGTGACGGAAATAGGCCTGAATACCTCCACCAACATTCTCAGTACGAACCGGCGTCCTTAGGGACAGCGAGCTTGTGAAGGTATTGCCTGTGGTCTGTCAGCAGTCTGTCCAACAGAATCAAGGTGTCTAGTTCGCCACTGGAGACGTAGGGCGGAGACGCCTGTAGTGTAGGGAGAAGAAGGCGACTTGCAGTGTAAAGCAGAAGGTGCGCAGTTTGAAGATCTGCCACCAAGTGGAGACGCCGTGACAACCTTCTGGCCAGCTTGTAAACCGGAAAGAAGAATCTCCAGTGGCACTGCCTGAATCTAACTGTCGATACTGTTCACTTGGTATCATGATTCTTGTGGTCTGACTCTAAGCGAAAATCCGGTTTAGTGTCATAAAGAAATGGCAAGTTCGTCGAGTTTGTCAAGGAGGTGTTAATCACACGACCTGGACGTTTATCTGATGTAACTGTGTCGCGATTTTAAAACCAAAAACGATTTGAAAGAGAAAACAATTGTTGAAAAAGAGACATGATGACTTGCTCTTCAGTGGCCCATACGTGTCTTCGATAAGTTCAGCAGCACTCTGTGATTGGAGGTTGCCAGCAGTTCCAGTTAACTGTAGCCGGTGCAGTTTGAGCAGCCTGATAACATCAGTTGAGGAAACGAAAACGCAGGTAATTTTCTTTAAAATGTATACTCTGTGTGTGTGTGTGTGTGTGTGTGTGTGTGTGTGTGTGTGTGTGTGTGTGTGTGTGTGTGTGTGTTTTGGGGGGGTGGGGGGGTTGGGACTAGTTGCATTGTCCCAACTACTAAGTGGTATTAGGCGGCACTGCAAAATATTTTGCGCGTTATAAGGAATGTACTGGTGGTAATAGATACACACAGTAGGTAATGAGGCGTCATAGTACTTCGTAAATCGGTATTTCTCCACCGTAGTGGTAACGTGTTCACACTGCTCGTGCTGATTTCGCCTGTCGTCCTATAGCTGCTACTTACAAAACTGTTGGTAATTTTTATGCGTAACTAGGTCGCTTTGCAAATATCCGTGCGCTGCGTGTTTGACTCTTAAGCAGCCAAAACCTCTCCGCCGCAAAGACCTAAGAACTCCTCGCGCAAACCGTTTTGCTTCCGAGCGCTTCCTAGAATTCGCATTGGTTTACAGGTGGAAGGGGGGGGGGGGCGGTTGAGACACACGAAACAACCAGGTGCTTTCATGGGTGTCCGAGTTGCAGTTACTGGAACCGAAGCACTACGTCAACAATTGATCACATCCAGTCCGCAAATTAGTTCCCTGGACACGTGAGCCTGGTTTGATTTTCGTCGGTTTAGTTGTACATCTTTAGCGTGTTGTTAACGGGTTTCATCTGTATTAGATATAAATGGCGCTTTTTTTGCCAATTTTCTCACCTGTGCCTGAGACTAGATAGAGGTGACGTCACAGACGAAGCGAGCTGTGTAGTTGATGTCAGTATTCCCTCTGTGAGTACATTCTACACTCCCAACCACCTCCACCTTTCGTTCATTCGTAACGCCTCGCCACTTTGGGAAACCCCTGAATGCAGCATGGGCGGGACTGTGCTGTCCAGGGATGCGCTTGTTTCAGTCCGTTTTGACGCTATCTGTGTGAATTTCGCATGACTGCCTGTTTGAGGCGGTGAAGCAGGCCTGCAAACTACGGCTTCATCTCACGACTTTGCCGGCCTTCATCTCAGGCATCAAGTGATCGGTCAAAGACTGAAACGGAAATAACTGGCATTTGACAATCTTGGGACGAAATCGAGAAATCACGCGCTCTCTGGTGCACCGCACGAGTTAGGGACAGTGCACAGGCTACCTCAGGGCTGAGGCACATAAATCCTTAAAGATCTGCAATCTCAACAAAAGAGCTGCAAAACTTGTGCTTTTTATGACCGCGACTCCTGCGACTGTGCATCTCTGCAGGCATCTCTGTCACAGGTGCACAGTGGCCAGCGCTTCAGAGACCCTTATAAAACCAGAGCGTGAGGTTTGCAGTGACTTGATTGTGCTTTTGGTCAGTGAGCAAGACACATCGCTACAGCGTCTACCGGGTGTTGTGTGCTACAAGAGAAGACTAGCCACTGCGATCTTTCTCGCTCAGTGTCAAAACGCAGACTGAACTGTGAAATAAGGCTGTCCTTGGTTGTGATGGGGGTTTCAGGGACGCTGAAAACACTGACGGTAACTGTGACAAAGTTGGCTGTGCGTTTTGCACAGTCGAACAGTTTTTAAACACACTGTTTGGAGCTTTTTTTTGTTTAGAATGTAGACGTTTGACTTATGAGATTGTCGCTACACGTGGCAGATATAGTGACCATTGCACGCCACTGAACGAGGACCAGTGTAGTGTGGAAAAATAGCCGATGACTTTAGCTGAGCTGGCCGCCGCTGTGGCCAGTGTTCTGAGCGTCAAACTGGACTTCCCCATACATGTCAGCATGACACAGACTGTGTAGAATCATTCTTGACCTGTCCACCCATTTGTGACCACACCGGTCTAACTAGCTACACCTGGGTTCGTTGTTTCTGAAACAATCGTTCTGAACAGTTTAAGCGGCTTCTCACTTGCTGCATCTTTTCTGAGAACAGAGCCTGCGGATTGCAGGAAAGTGATATTAGTAGGTGTGTTAGGCCATGCCCTTGCAATGGAACCATTGGCTACGCGCGCTGCCTGTAGGTAAATACCTAAATATCTTTTAACTGAAAACTTTGTGTATCCATGTTGTTGAGTCTCCTCCGTTGTCCGTGTACAAAATTAAAACTGCCGCAAACCCGAAATAAACAAACCTAAGCAGAACAAACTTTAAAAAAAAAAAAAAAAACTCAGAAAGAAAATATAAAGTTGAAACAGGAAAAATTCAGTGATATGTTTCAAATGCCCTCGGGTAAGTGCAGCTAACGGCTGAGGTGGTTTTATGTGAGACTCTTTTTGTCTGTTTGTTTTTTGACAGGCAAAACATAGGAGAAAATTGCAGTACAGTGCGTTTGAAACACTTGAAATCTTTCAATGAAAAAGTAATACAATTTTGTGTCGGCAAATCAGTGTTAATGACATTGGATGCAGTGGTGATATATGCGTGAAACATCTGTAATACATCACGCAACCCTCCTTACAAGCCGGTTTTGTTGTTGTTGTTGTTGTCTCTGTGTGTGTGTTTGAGGGGGGGGGGGGCGTTTAAAAAAAAACAAAAAACTCTAACGTTGGCGTGTCTTCCGAAAACTACAACCAGCAGAGGCACCAAACGTGGCATGATAGTAGATATTGATGAGACTGTTCCAGACGTACCCTTTGAATGACCTTCAGTCAAAAGTTGTCTGTTACGAATTTTAACATTGGCATTTTCTCAGAAACTATAAACACCAGAGGCATCAAACTTTGCATGATAGACATTCATTAGACGTGAGACCAGGTCTCTTTTGAGTGACGTTGACACGAGGTCAAGACCGTACACGTTGTCCGTGGAAGATTTTAAGGTTGGCATTTCCTCAGAAACTACGAACACCAGAAACTCCAAACCGTTGGGTTGTTGATTTTGGTCGCTTGGTGTCTTTTCCGGGTTGTTATTGTTGCTGCGTTGTTGTTGTTGTTGTTTGGTTGGTTGGTCTTGGTGTCTTTTTCTAGTTGTGTTGTTGTTGGTGGTGGTGGTGGTGGTGGTGGTGTTGGTTGGTTGGTTGGTTGGTTGGTTGGTTGGTTGGTTGGTTGGTTGGTTGGTTGGTTGGTTGGTTGGTTGGTTGGTTGGTTGTCGCTGTTAATGTTGTTTTAGTATGTTTTTATTTCTAACTCGGATTTGCTGAGCTAGGCGGATTTATCCTTGGTTTGGCAGTGTAAAAATGAAGTGTTTTTTCACCCAGCTATTTCGGTCTGGAATTGGTGGAAAATAAAATAGCCAAATTTCCGCGGGTTTTGCAGCCATGGCAAGCAGGCGACGACACCTATACCACATGGCGATGCCTTACCCGGACTTTGAGACGGAGGAGATGGAGAGAGAAACAGAAGAGTTCATGATGTACATAGAGCGGCAAATCGAGAAGCTTCCTACATGTGAGGTGCTGGATGATCCTACAGCCCCGCCTGGTTAGTCTTTTCTCTCTCTCTCTCTCTCTCTCTCTCTCTCTCTCTCTCTCTCTCTCTCTCTCTCTCTCTCTCTCTCTCTCTTCCCCAAGAGGACAGAGGGTTGACCACCTGTTTTGTTTTCTCGGTGCTGTGGCTTTCATTTTAAGGGTCGTTTTTATTTCTTTTTGCCCGCCAACTTTTGTTCAGTCGCTTTCAGTATTGCCTAATTTCACACATTTGCATGTGTGGTGTCGTGCAGAATAACATCCGTGAAATTCGTCTGGTTCGGATATGTACCCATAGGAATCCATAATCTAATCATAAGGGATATATTGAAAATGTATGCTTCGTACCAGACGACATGATCGTCTGTGTATAAGAAGTAATTTGCTTAAATCAACGCTGATCAGAAATGAAGAAAAAAAATGTTCTTCGTTTCCCTCAGACCAGCAACCCACACAGCAACCAGCAGCCCAGCAACCCACAGCCGAAGGTGCTAGTGGCGGCGATGTTACGATGAGTTCGCCAGAACATCCATCCACCTCAGCAGGAGACACGTCAGCAGACGACAGGATGGTCACGTCACCCACGTCCTCGCCAGAGGTGCTGATTGTCCCAGGTCCCTCATCAGGTGTTCGTCCCGCGGCCCCTTCCTCGTCTGACTCCAGCACGGGCACAAAACCGCCAGGCGCCACGAGCCCCAAGAGAAAGGCAGAGGATGACGTACAGGAGCCGTCAGGTGAGCACTAGTTGCTGAACTTCCTCTTGTTAAATTCAGCGGGAGGCCGAGGTGGACATGAATCAACGAATCAATGAAACTTTATTTTCCAACAAAAGATTCAGCTGACATCAGATGCAACTGAAAATGCGCTAGACAAGCCCCGCTAATTCTGCCACTACTCTGTGTTCATTAAAACAAATTTTCAGGAAAGCGTTTCTTCTTTACCAAGGCCGTCCATAGCTGAGGAAGCGGATTAGGTGTGTCCTACGAACATTTTTGGACAGTATATTCTTAGGGGACACGCAGTTTAGCAAATCAGCTGACATGACCAACTTTCAGTAAACAATGAACAATCGATTTACGAATAAAATTATTGTTGCTGTTGTTTTTTTAACGGCTAATAATCCATGGAGTTGTAGCAATAGCTGTGGCAGCTATCTATTCTCATTTGATTGATTGATTGATTGATTGATTGATTGATTGATTGATTGATTGATTGATTGATTGATTGATTGATTGATTGATTGATTGATTGATTGAAGGCAAAATGGAGACAAACGCTGACAGCGGCCGGCCAGCTGCAAAGGGAGCGAAGCTGTCTGGATCGGGTAAGCAGAGAAGGGAGGATGTGGAGATGCTGATTCACAACCTGTCCAGACACAGGAGCCGGCCATTTTCTCCATCCAGGAGAGAACGCTACATGCAGATGCCCAGGTAATCAAACTGTCTGATGTCTTTTTTCACAAACATGTCCGCTCTTTCGTGACAGACTGGGGCAAGCAACATCCATTTTTATCCCTTGACATATTGACGTCTTCAGTCTCCCTGTGAAACAAAACTATTGGATTTGATATTTTGATACCACAGGGGAGGCATGCAGCACAAGGAATGTCGTGCCATGCATTTCTTACTTACGCACAGATGATCCAGTGAACCACCGGGGAGTCTTACTGATGGGAAAGGTTCTGGCATCCCTTAGGTGATATCAGTTACTTACATCAGTGAAAGGATGCCAGAGGCATAGAACTCTTCCAAACGCTGGTTGAAAATAACTCCTATTTGTCTCCTTAACCTCTACGGGCTTGTGGAAAACAAATCACCTGTACACTTACACTATAACACAAAATCTGATTGGATGCAGTTGCCGGTTATTATAAGCTGATAAATTGGCCCCATATGCGGTTTGACGTGTCTTGCTGGCAGACCGTGATGATTGCCATCTTCCATGTAGCTGTTTTACACTGTTACGCAATTATCGCCAAAAGCGCGATGGGATGACCCTGTTGCTTTTTACCCCTCACAGGGAAATGGTGCGAGAGCTGATGGAAGAATTACGATACCGGGACATGTACTTCAGCCGACGCATCAGCCGCCGACGAGGAGACCGACGCGACCGACGCCAAGAGGAGGTGAGCGACGAGGACTCAGATTCCGAGTTGCCCCGCCCCATGTACAACGACCCGTCCATGGGCGGCGCTAAGTTCGTGGTGTCGGACCGCCAGCAGCTGTTGCGTCTTCTCATCATCGGTTCCCCCACACAGGTCAAGACACGGAGTGGCGAAGTTGATCCCTTCCAAAACTCGGACTACAACAGTGGCGCCATCCACAGGATGCTGCAGGCTGGTAATGGTACTGAGGTACGTATATCGGGATGGAGTTTATCTCATCTGGTCAGTGTTTTGTGATGGGCAAAACATCATAAATGAGGTCTGTATCCTGATAGAAGAAAATGTGTTCAACCCTCCTCCAGTACGGGAGTGTAGACTGACACCGGGCGTCAAAAAAAAAAAAAAAAAAAAAAAAAGAAAGAAAAGAAAACCATGCAGTGCTAGGACTTGAGATACATCGTTCCTGTACTCTCAATACAGGCCAGTGGATTTAGGACTTCTCCAGGGTCTCTCGGGTCCCTTTTCCCCCTACCGGGCCGACGTTTGGCTATACATCATGCACGGACATTGTCCTGGAGAGAATTTTGAAGATCTAGTTGACTAAACATTCCACTGTTCTCTTCGCAGTACAACTGATAAACAGTTAAACAGCACCACTCCAAACAATGTGAACGACCATCTGTGTTTTCTTAGGCCTACTTTTATATGTTTGCATGGAACAGACAAACACATGCTGCAGTCAAGAATATCGTAGCAATTGAAGTGTACAATTACTGCTTTGCCTCAATATCAGCTTAAATTTCCTGTAGGAATGTCTGGGGTCACCTGAGGTAATTAAACGTGCCATGCTGTTGATGACACTGTTTTGTGTTCAGTAGAATCAGGCGATTTCTAGACAGTGTCTTTGACTACTCTTTCCCCACCGTAACAAGCGCTTTCATCCCCCTGACAGCGAGAGACTAAACTACAAGTGGTTATGTTGTGTTTGTTGGTATCAGGTGGTGGAGATCGTACGAGACGTGAGTGTCAAAGGGCGGTCTTCAAAACAGGACGGTATCATTTACGCTTTGGCCAGATGCTGCCGATGTGATGACATCCCAACAAAGCGAGCCGCCTATGCCGCCATTAAAGTAAGTATTCTGGTGGAGAATACCTCTTTCCTGATGGATGAGCCGTAAACGTTACACAATACAATTTACAGAAAAAAGACATATACTCTGTCAATCGTCAGTCATATTGTAGTATAAATATATCACCGGCTTTCATTATTGGAATCAACAGTTTATTTGGCAAAGTTTTGTGTGCATTTTACAAAGTCACTACTCGTGAGCCCAAAACTGACAACTTGTATCTGGAGCCCCATAAGCGTCGACAAAGTGACCTTAGCCGTGTAACTTTCACAATGTGACCTTGACAGTGTAGCCTTGACAATGTGACTTTGTCAATGTGACCTTAACAATGAAACCTTGACTGTCTGGTGTTGCAGGATATTTGCCGAACGCCCACACAGCTGTTCCTGCTCGTCAACAACATCGAGAGGCTGGACGAGAAGACGACGGGATGGGGGCGAGGCCTGAGGCGAGCAGTGTGTGAATGGTACAACAGCAACATGAACAACCCCCATCGTCTGGCCATGCAGATCACCAAATACAACAACCGACACGGTTGGTGCCACAGGGACATCTTCAGGCTGGCCCACATTAAGCCAGCTGACGACGTCATTGGCTTCATCGTCCGTTACGCCGTGAAGGGGATGCAGGAGGCCGAGAAGTACTATCTGGAGGACGGTTACCAGGGGCAGGAGAAGTTGGAGAAGGTAGGGAAGACAGCCACAGCCAAGGTCTTGTATTGCGCTTTTGTTGTTTGTTGTTTCCGCCGAGGGCTGATGTCACCGATTGCTATCGACCTGTGTGGTCGCGTCAGACTGAGACAATGTGGCCTTCATATTCCGCTGTATATATAGTAGTGTAGAAAAAATAGCATGGTTCTTTGCATGGACAATCTTTGCAAGGACAGGCATAGCTGTACAAGTCATTTGGGGTTCCTGCTGGGGGGTGGGTGGGGGGGGGGCATCACTGAGCTGGGAAGAGCTGCCTTGGTCATTTAGGAAGTTCGTCCGTAAGAATCCAAGGCTTAGATCTGTGACTCTGGAATTGGCAGCAAAATATGTCATCAGTCTACAGAGAAAACGTATGATTGAATGTACAGGTGCACAAGTACCTGAAGGCTGTGGAGGAAGCTAAGCAGTGTATGGACAGAGATAGGACGCTTGAGCTGATCCGAGAGTTTGACCTGGTGCGCGAGCAGCTGCGAACTGAGATGCTCAACGAACCGCAAATCTGGTCAGTTATGCTTCCCGGCATGCCGCTGACGGCGCTTATGCGCAACATCAACAAGATGACCAACCTCAAGTAAGTGAAATCGTTTCATCGTAAAAACAACAACAAAAAACATCCGAAGTAGTGGGCCAACTGAAACGTTGCTCCCCATGTCTCTCCTTGTTTGTCAGTCCACTTACCATCACTAATGTTTTGGGGGGTTTTGTTGTTGTTATTGTTTTGCTGTTTAGGTTTTGTTTGTTTGTTTGTTTGGGTTTTTGTTGTTGTTTTGGGGGGTCATCGAGACTGCAAACTATGATATCAGACCACACTTCACAAACATCTCTTTGGCCCGGAGCATTTAGACACTGATTGACTCAGAATCTGACTACACATTCTAAAAACAAGAAATTCTCAGATTTCCATTGGGTTACCTTACCTTTAAACAGACTGTTTGATCCATCCAAAATCAGTCTTTTCACGGGAAATTTCTATGCACTGTAGAATGACGGTACCTCTCAATGTTTTCATTTTTCTTGTCCATTTCTGGCAAAACAAAGTATCCTGGTATATACGTGTCGGATACTTTGTTTTGCCAGAAATGGGCTGAGTTGGTCTTAAGAGTGTCACAGACACCAGTATGGGTTTATTATTTTAACAATGGTTCTTTTCTCTCATAATACAGCCTGTTTGAGGACCCTGAGCGGTTGCAGCTGGTGCGACAGAAGCTGCTAAATAGGGAAGCCCTGAAGAAAGCACGGGTCCACCCTTTCAAGTTGCTGCTGGCTCATCACGTGTACAAACAGGGACACGGCGAGAAGGGAGCTCTGTCGTGGACGGTGAGACGCATTTCTGGTGTTAATCATTTAACACCATTCACAGTTCTTAGTTAACTAGTTACTTTCTACATAGTTATTCAGTTACTGTCAAGTGTTGTGGTGGAATGCGGAAATATCGGTGAAGATTGGAGCTAAGCTGAACTGGTACTGAAATATCAAAATAGGATGTAAAGGACATGCATCTCGGGAGGGAACGAATGGATGTTCGGGGAAGTACACACGTGGATAGCGAACAGTGGAGTCTTGAGTGACCCTATTATCTTTGTTGTTTTGTTTCCCTCTAGCCTAACCGAGTGATTCTGGACACCCTGGAGCAAGCGTTTTACCAAAGTTTCGGACTGGTTGAGCCCACCAACAAGCGCATTCTCATCGCCCTTGACATCTCTGGCTCCATGTCCTCGCGTTTCCAGGACAGCCCCATTGAATGCCGGGAAGCGGCAACTCTCATGGCTATGGTCACCGTCAAGGTATGGCGGACCCATGCTGTTTATCATGTGGTGGACATCGTGATTCTGTGATTTGATGTGATTTCTATAACAAACGAACACAGTCAAATCCTAGAATCATGTTTGTCACATTTGTTGCTAGCGATGAAAACAAAGTGAAATCCTTTCCAAATCTTGTTAATTACAATAAGTAGGTCATTCAGGTTTTGTAAACGGAAACCAGGGACCACAGTTTTAAATACGTTTCATGTCAGTATTCTTTTGTGTTTGTTGAACGTGTTGTTTGTCTGCATCTTAAACGGATGCGTGCAAAAATATCCTGGCAGTAGCAATGGATTATATCTTCTGAAAACCTCTGGACAAAAAAGAGAGCCCTGTGAGTCGAAATAACTGAAGAAACTATATGTCGGGAAGGGAATGGAGACCCATAAATTAACGAGTAATAGTCGATCTGCTATGGATGTTAAAATCTACATCGCTTCTCCTTGCAGTCGGAGCCGCACTGTGACATAGTGGGCTTCCACACGAAGCTGGTGCCCCTCAACATGTTCAAGAACCCGGCCAAGAAGCTGGAGGATCTCGTGTACGAGACGCACATGTTGGGTTTTGGCGCCACCGACTGCTCCAAGCCCATGACGTGGGCCCGTCACAAGCAGAAGGAATACGACGCCTTCATCATCTTCACGGACTCTGAGACCAACACGCACCGAACACCGCCATGGCTGGCGCTGCAAAAGTAATAATAGCTGTTTAATGGACACTAGGAAATGCTGACCAGTTTGTCCTGAGAGCTCTGTCAGTTTCTTGTTGTTGTTGTGTGTTTGCTTGATTTTGTTTGCCACGGTGGAAGTTTAGCTGCTTGGTCTTTATTGTTTTGTTTTTATGTTGTTTCCATAGTAATGGAAACAACATAATAGGACGGGCTAAAATTTCCACGTTCATAGGCAAGCATCTGTGGTACAAACGCACGTCACTGCCGATCTCCCGCAGAGACGATTATGCAAGTGTAACTCTGACAATGACGTAAGAAAACCTGCGTCATCGATGCTGGCATGTATGCTGTTCCGAACGCGTTTCTTCTCCTCACTGAGTGCCGTCTGTATGGATGTGTGTGTGTGTGTGTGTGCGTGTGTGTGTGAATTGTGTCCGGGCCCGTTTCTTCGAAGATACTTAACCGAATGGCTTCAAATTTGGGGTATCCAAATTTATCAAAATGTTACATTAGACGATTCAAGCGTGTGATGATTGCTTAAGTGATTTGGGAGTTATCGCCCTTTTGAGACAAGTTGGTTGTCTTTCGTGTACAGGCGTAATATTTATTTAAATCACTCAATTTTTTGGCAGTAGATAGCTTGAATACGGACTCTGAACAGAGTCACTACTAGAAAATGGTCGCTCTTATAGTTTTCATGTAAACCGAGCCTGAGTTGACATTGCATGTGAACCCAGTTCAGATGCCTATTTCTCCGAAAATACTGAACCGATCGATTTCAAATTTGGGGTTTCTAAATGAATCAAGATTGTTGAATAGAAGGCCCGATCCAGGTACGATTGCACACATGATTTGCGAGTTATCGCCCTTTTAAAAAAAAATGGCTTTCTGGCGTTTAAAGGCGTAATATTTACCTAAACCACTCCAATTTTGGGACATAGATAGCATGAATACGGACTCTCAACTGAGTGAATTTTGGAGGTTGTCGCTTTTATACTTTTGGCGTAAGCCGTACCTGATGAAAGTGCTGGTGAACACACTTTAGATCTCAAAATCGCTCCTACTATACATAGATAATGAGCCTGGGGTGCCATAAAAAATATACAAAAAAATTAGAAAAATTCACTGCAGCCGTTGTCGTCAGTTGACTCGAAAATTTGTACTCGAAGCACATTTCCTTTACACAAGCCACACGCCTCACAAACATCGCAGAAAAGGCACACGCGCACTGACGCAAAACTGTATCAGCGTCAGTTTGCCGACGTCATGTTTGATTGACGTGGGGGTGTGTCGTCACTTTTCGGAAGTTCTCTATTTGTAGACGGGGAAAGTGGGAGTTTCATTGATGTAGTGAGCTTTGTTTTTCCCACTGACTCTCACTCAATAGCATAGTAGAGTGAGAGAACACCACATAGGTCTCAATGGAGCACATGCACAAACGCGGCTCGCGCAAGTCTGCGTGCGTGCTTGCGTGCGTGCGCGCGTATGTCTGTGTGTGTCTGTGTGCGCGCGCGCGCAGCAGACATAACACATAGTGAAAAAACGTTCGCCGCGCAGACTTGTCTGTTAAACACATTGAGCCGGTATAAATTCGATCTTTACACTGCGCAGCAGCAACACTTCAATTTTCATGGGGCTGCTTTCATTGCAAGAATTGTATCCGAGTCAAAGTTATTACGTCAAATGTATTATGCGTCATCCCAATGAGGAAAACGTCATAGATTTCAAAGAAAACAACTTGACGTCTCTCTTCCAAAACCAAGATTGGTCTGACAAGTCCGGTCAGTTGTTTCCATTCAGAGAGAGAGAGAGAGAGAGTGTGGTGTGTGTGTGTGTGTGTGTGTGTGTGTGTGTGTGTGTGTGTGTGTGTGTGTGTGTGTCCTCCCGAATACATGGCATTACAAAAGAACGACCGTGACGACAGCAGGTGATTAAATGGAAACAACATATTGGGCTGGTCAGTGGCCATCTTGTTTTCTTTCATTTGTTCCTTCTTTTTTGTTTCTTTTCGTCAGTTGTTTTTTTCCTTTTTCATATGTGTGATGATGCGCGGTTTTTGTTTGTTTGTTTGTTTTTCGTTGTTTTTTCCCTTTCATTTATGATGTTTTGCTGATTGTGGTGACTTTTGCATCATAACCTCGAAAATGGACACTGTGTTACAGGTACCGGGACAAGATGAACATCCCCAACGCCAAGCTGATCGTGGTGGGATTGTCGGCGTGCCACTTCAGCATCGCCAAGCCTGACGACATCAACATGCTGGATGTTGTCGGCTTCGACACGGACACCCCCGACATCATCCGAGAGTTTCTCATGGGCAGTTTGGAGTAGCGACCGAGAAAAGGCTCTCCGTGCATGTGCCTGTTTGGGTGTGTGTGTGTATTACTTCCTTCGGGCTGACTGCAACCCCAAACCAGACGGTCGCTTCTCCTCACTGTCTCCCATTTATCATGCTGTTAATTTGTCTTCAATTCTATAATACTTCGGCCTTTTTATAAATAAACCTTTAATTACGTTAGAATTTATCATTTTTGCCGGAGTTTCTAAATCTGAATTTTGCTTGTTGCGTACGTATTTGGTAATAGAACTATTTCGGAGACATACGTACTTCAATGTACATGATTGTTCAACTCATTTCATTTTTTTTTTTTTTTGGTACGTTTCTGTCGAAATTACGTATTCTAGAAAAGCAGTTTCAAAGTTCTGGGGTCATTTTTGCACTCAAAATCTGTAAGTTTACTTTTGGGACAAGCATGGCTCAACTTGCATCAAACCATTTTCATCAGAAGCTGTATTGAGGAGATTAACATCTGTGACCATGAACCATCGGCCTTCCAGCAGATCTTGGGCAAGATGGCGGTGCCCACGTGATGGGACACCAGTCAGTGCTGGCCCTATCCCAGCAGCCGATACTGAAGTGATGCGGAGGGAAATCACACCAAAGCCCATAGAGTGGGCCGCGTACCATTCAGTGTGTGTGTCCTTGAAACAAACACCATGCACACGACCGCTCCATCGCGCCCTTCACATTTTCCTTCAACCCACGCAGTTTTGCTCAGCAGATGGTGTCCTTTCAGTTTTTCAGTACCATGAGCTAAAACTTGGAAAGGGTGAATTAAAGACTGACTTGCTTGCTGAGATTATCATCTGAAGTTGTATAGTGGTATCAGTCCTAAACGGTCTGTTATTGTGTATTGTACGACCATTAGCACGACTGAAGAAAAGGCCCGTGGACAGTTCGCTATTTCGACTAAGGGAGGACCCATTTGCATGCTGGCTGTATCACCGTGACTGTGGAGAGAATAACAAGGCGAGACTAGATGAGGAGAGAGATATGCTGACGATACAAGAGATACAATCATAATATTCTTATGGTTTCTCTCGTGCCACGGCATACAAGACTTCGTGGTTCCTCAGAATGTACAGTAGTCCGCCAAGGCACAGGCAGTGACTTTCATTCACACTGCGAAGCGTTCTCGACGGTATGATAATTATGTACTGTCTGTGACCCATTCCTGTGAAAAGAGGATCTGCTAACAGTCCATTTTTCGTAACTCTGTAACCATGAAGGCTTGAAAATATTTGGCCGCGTATAGTGCAGAACACATACACAGCAGATTTCTTGCAATCTTACATGATGTATACAAGGTTACTGACTGTATTCTGTGACAAAATCAAACTTTTACAAATTTTCTTGCGCTTATATCTCAACTTTGCTAGGTTTTTCAATGAAACTGTAAGTTCGTTTGTAAATATACGCTGTGTATATTTATTTGATTGATAGGTGTGTCAGCAGTGAACCTATGTTTATTGAGTTTTTCATCGTTAACCGGCTGTTCGGGTCTCGCGTCTCATGCATAACTTTGGTATCTGCGGCTTCGCTGTGTCCTGGGAACAAACCATATGGTTACGGCAAACTTATTTTTAAAAAATGCTTTGTGTCCTTTCTTCTGTGCCTGACTACAACTGAGAACGTGGTCAGTAGTGGCTTTTATTTTGTGCTCACGTTCTTCGGTATACGAATTTTCCATTCACTGATTTGTTATATGCTTTGTGTAGTTCAAGTAAATTTTGCCTTGACTTTCCCGAGATCACTTTCTCAGTGTCTGTGCGTACGCGCGTGCGTGCGTGCGTGTATGTGTGTGTGTGTGTGTGTGTGTGTGTGTGTGTGTGTGTGTGTGTGTGTGTGTGCGTGCGTGCGTGCGACGGTGTGTGTGTGTGTGTGTGTGTGTGATGGGCTTGGTTGACGATCCAATTTATTTCGTTGCTATAATTCGTGAGCTAACCCGAGTGTGTTCTCAAAATATTCCCGTCTTTATTTTTTTTTTTCGTAAAAGTATCATGATTGATCGGAATAGTGCTTGCGCAAATTACTAACCAATCGGCGGTCAAAGTGCCCAAGCAGTTTTTGCCTGGCTGTGCAATCTTTTCTTCTGATTGGCCACGAAAGTGCTTGAGCAAACTCAGTAGTCAACACATTTTTTAAAAAGTCGAAATGGTGCAGTTTGGCGGTTGTTGTTATAGATGATTATGTTCTTCGGCAACTGTAAATCCGGTTTACCACCACCATTGACCAAAACCCCATTTTTTTGTTTTTTTGTTTCTTTGTTAGTCGGTGCTATCAAAAAGAACAAAAACAAACGAAAACTTCAATACATAAGCACGCACGCCGCACCCACCACGACGGGAAGGGGAGGGGTGATCTGGGGGTATGCCGCTCTCTCGGAAGATAAATACTAGCGCATTTCAAGGCTACAAATTGTTTGGAGCTGTTCAGTTTCATCATGTTCGGCATAATTATGCACAGTTGTCACTGAGGGAAAACTGATAAATATACTGGGGCAGGGGAATTGGGCGCCTTTCTTCTCTGAAAATAAACTGATCTGTTTTTAAGTGGTGCATTCACGAGATAACGAAACGCGTTCAAATATAATTATCCCCCCCCCCCCCCCCAGCTTTCTTCGTGGTTTGGTTTGTAATTTCAAAACAAAAGGAAGGCGGAGGGACATCAGTGTTCCCCAGTATTTTTCTAATTTTCACTTTTAAAATGGGCGGAGCAGTCTGAGTCACTGATTTGATTAAATGTCAGTCGAGTCCTTGCAGGTTTCTTTGGGCGTCTGTGGAGTGCTCGCAGCTGTTGTAGGTAAAATAGATATAGTCAAGTGCAGCGGACAGTGTAGGCGGGCTACACACCGGCCCACGAAAAATCAGTCGGACATCATCGCCGATTTGTCTCGGGCGGTCGTATATGCCCCAGTACTGTCGGTAGGAAATTTTGCTGGTGTTGAACCTGCGCTGTCTGCCGTACTTTATAGTTTTATTTAGTATAAAAACAGCTGCTTGCACCGGCCCAGACTGAGATGCTATCAGACATCAAGGACAACGCCGTCTGAGCATGTTTGTCAGTTGTGTATTTGTTTCCTTCTTATGACTATAAAAATATTCAATCTTCTTTCACAACTAATAAACACCTAACAAACAGTACATTAGGTGAACATATATGCGAAAAAATTACCGTCTAACAAGGGACGAAACACACACACACATGACTGACAGCGCAGTATGTTTCAAAATAAATTCAATATGTCTGGCGTACATGATCTAAACCCAGTGAAGCCTGGTCATAAAGCCCAGCAAATATCATGTGTACTGACGCTTCTAAGCGCCAGAGAAACCGGAATTCCCAAGAAAATATGACCAACAAAAAAAAAAAACCCTTGGAATCCAGGCACCTCTTTGCCGAGCTTAGGGTTCAACAGTTTCAGTGTAAGTTTCACTGACTGAAGTACTAATGATCACAGGGGCTTGAAAGGTGAACATTCAGTTCTTTGATTTGTGTTGTGTAGCATGCAATCGCGGGGGTTTCAATTCAATTCGTTATCATTTTGATGGAAATGATAGAACAAGCACAAAAATAATACACAACTTTACAATATACAACTTGAAGGGGCTATTATCACGTGATCACACATTATTACAAATACCACACAAAAACCAATAACAAATATCAGTGCTGTTCCAGCACATAAGCTCAGTACATATAATTTTTCATAATTTAAAACAGATTTTTTTTTTCAAAATCCCATATTATCCAGACAGTTATATAATCTTGGGAAGATAACATTGGGTGGGATCAACTATGATGTCTTAGAATAAGTGAAAACTGAAGCTGATAATTTACGATTTAAGACATTAAAAACTCAAATTAATTTAAAAAAGAAAATAGGACAATTTAAATAATAAAACAAAAGGAGGAAAGAAATGCAACAACCGTCGATGTGGGCAAAAACAACAACAACAAAAAACAACAACAACAACAACAAAAACTTCCCTCCATGCGCACGCGTACACACACACGCGGGAGACAACCGTAACGACATTGGAACAAAATAGGAATGGCCGCCCTTGGCAAAACGCGACCAGCTTTGACGATGCTGTGACTGTGTGGCCTCAGCTCGACAGCAAGTCTGAGCACTAGCGGTTGCGCTGTTGCCCCCCCTGTGGCTTTCCAAGCACCCATCTGACCTCCGCGACACGTCAAGACATGCGTCAGTGGCGTCCAGAAGGTAGGTGCTAATTTATTTACCAAGGATGTTAGAGCTGAAAAGCGGTTGGTCACGGTGAGGCGTGTCCGATTCGTAGCGTAGCACCGCTGTTCTAGTAGGTCAGCTGGCCTGGCCGCATCATTCTTCACTTCGCCCTCCCTTTCTTCTCGCCTTCGCCCGGTGTGCCCTTCAGTCTAAACATTGGGTAGCAGAAAATGGCTACTCCCCTCCCCCTCTCCCGGTACTGCAGCAAGCGATGCAACCGAAAAGATAAAACTAACGATGGCGTTCGCTTCACAAATTGTGCTATCGTGCTTGAAGGGACGGACGTAGGCCTAGTGTTTTGATCTCGGCATGTTGTCATCCGATCTGCGCTACGTACGCTTATTCCGGAAACCCCTCAATAAAGCTCGCAAACAGTGTGCGACTGTGGTATCATTATTGTCTGATGGGCGTCATGCATACTATGCATTGGATTTAACCGTTTCAGTCAAATGCAGGAGTTTGCCACTCCGGTGAACGGCCTGTTGTGGTATTGAATTACAGAAACCTTGGTCGGTTTCGCCATGTGGAGACCAGCTGTTGACAACACCAGAGACAGGAAAACAAAAACAATCGTCACAGAAATGCAAATCGGCCCCTTTGTTTGCTGCCTTTCTGGCTAGACACAATGGACTAGTACAGCAGTTTGCATTAGAATAAGTACATGAAGTGCTTCACTGCAGTGCTGGGCTGGAACAGGGTATTGTGCAAATGCCTGCACCTACAGACATGCCCTCTGATTTGTCCATCATTCTTCTACATCACTGCATACATGTGGTACACTTGTTGCTTGGCGGACAGACTTCCACTGACTTCATAATGTCAGTTCAGTTTAACAGTATAATTGAGGAGTTATGCAGACTGTCAGTCCAACTGCGACAGATTAAGGAGATAATAATTATTTTTAAAATGTCTTTCTTCAGCACTGCTGCTTGTTTGCCTATTTGTGTGTTGTCAGTGTGTGTTTGGGGTGTGGGGATTTGGATAGGGAGTGTAGGGTTTCCAGTTTCTTTAACTCAATTCCTACCAAGTTAGTAAGTTTGGGGTTGCACACCAGTGGCCTCACTAATACAATTACAAATAATTTTTGTCTACATGGATTGAAATTTGGCTTGGTAGGAGTGTTGCACATTGATTATACTCGTGTTTGCTGCAATAACAGCTGTTAAGGAACCATTAATCTTGCCTGATTTTCGCATTTAACTGAAAAAAGTCAAAACCTTTTAGACGAATATCTGATACCTTCTTTATGTTATCGTTAATTCTTTCGTTCCTTTGTGTTGTCGGTTCATCCATTGCTTTTGCTTTGTCTTCTTCAGGCGCTGTTCACCTTGAAATTGTCATTGTGAATCATTGATTTAATGACGACTCGTGTGCAGTAGGAAAGTGTGTTAATAAAAAGTACAAAATAATATCCTGACCATCATATGTATACATATTTGAGCAGCTTAACAGTGGTAACTCTGAAATGAGCTAAGCCAGTGTTCTCTCTAGCAACCAACAACCATTGCAATTTAGATTTCCCTGTTGAGAAAGTTCAGGGTTGGGAATGAAAGTTAAGTCCTGATCAGAGCTTTTTCCCCCATCAGTGATTTGATGGTAATTGTAGTCACAAGACTGTACCATGTAAAATACAATGTGTTTATGGCCATTCGGAATTACTATGCGTTACAACTGCGCATGCATCTAGACTCCAGGTCTCACAAAATCTCTATACGTTTAGTAGAGACAAAAAGGGCACTAGTCTTGATATCTCATGCGTGGAAGGACAGAAATTTGCAATTCCAAAGTACATGAACAATACACTGAGACAATATTTTTAGAGTCAACTGTGCTTTCTGCTCAGCGTTATGAGGTGTTTCGTCACCCAAGGAGATGAATCAACCTACAGCCCCCTTTTCTATCTACACACATACCTGTACTTAACCTAGCTTTCAGCACACTAGTAACGCAGGTAGACCAGACCTGCTCTGAATGGGAAAGGTTACCGGTACCTAGCACACCTGTGGCGTGTATGGTCCCCATGAGTCTACACTGTGTCTGTTGTATGGTTTCTACCGCCATGAAAGGAATTCATCCAGACCAGGTTAGGCTGGGTGACGTCATGCATACATGTAAAGTGTATACATGTATTATGTTATAGTGAAGGTGAAGTTCAGAGGAATCTCTGTCTGAGGTGAAATCTGATGGGAAGGAGAAAATTTTGGGCTTGCACTGTACTTACATGGTTCATTTTTACTGGTACTGCTGCCATAATCATTTTATCTGACACTTGTAATCAGGTTTTCCCCTGTACTGCTGTATAAAACAGTAATTGGTGTTTATGCACCTGTGTACCAGGTGTCATCTGGCACATCCATCGGCTTTTTACAAGCAACACACTACAATAAAATTATATTCATTACAATGTACTTGAACTTTATGTTCATTAAATGTGCTGTTGACCCATGACTGAAATACATTGCACTCGTAGTGCAAAACTGTAGTTAGGTCTGTGGCTTCCAGAAGGTAGAGTAACTTCATACAGTCATGCTGAATTGCAGACATAGAATTATGTGATCAGTAATCTGCAATCTTCACCACCACCAACATAATTCAGTAGCATGAGGGTGGGTGTTTGGGAGTTGTCCTTTTCCACCACATAGGGTGATATCAAAGACGACACAGCGAGAAAAAGGCCAGCACAAATATTTGGCCCTAGCCGGGATTCGAACTCACGACGAGCATTGTAATCAACGCTCTACCATTCGGCCATCCCGGCTCCCCTCAGTAGCATGCAGTGTTGACAGAAACACAATGGTTTAAATTACATGTCCTACATTTTAACAGACATATATTATATGTCTCTGACTATAATGTCTCCAATAGCAGTAAGTGTGTGTATGTATCACATACAAAGCACAGAGCAACATGGAGGACTGTTGACCATTATATGATGGTCTGATGACTGATGAATCTCTAGCCAGTCTGTTGACACATAGTGCTGTTCCCACGTAGTGCATTGGCCACATAGCACCATTTGAGCAGAGTTATCAGTAGATGTATCATGTATTATACTAAAGATTATAAGTCTCTCCAGACTGAGCGCTATTGTGGTGCTCCAAAAGGTGGTCGTGCCTTGTGAAGTTACTCAAAATTGAAGACATAAAGCTTGATTTACATTTCTCTTTTTTTCAGGAAAATGCAGACTGATGATGTAGATGTACCGGCAAACAGACACTGAGACGGCGTTTCCAGTTACGCCTGTGGCATTGTCAGTAGGTTGCCCCAGACTAAATTTGCTTTGGTCAACACTGGGGGATCAGCAAGCTAAAGTCAACATCCCACAGTAGCTACCGTAACCGGGGTGGATTAGCTACCTGTACCAACCTGTGTGGTGACCATGAACCGCCAGGGACATCCCCAGGACGAGCTGCACCCTCTGTCCACATTCAGCAGGCCCGGGGAAACGCCGCGAGGAACACGAGGTGCTGCAAATAATATCAATGAGGACACACCCTGGCGACAACCACCGCCATACCGAAATGGCAGACTATGTGAGAAGCTTAGATTTATTTGCTTGTATTCTATTTCTAATGCTGTAGTTAGTAGTCATGTATTGCAGCAGTAGCTGATGACGATGATGACTTGAGTGTGTGTGTTTGTGTGTGGTTCCGTGCTGTTTTGTCAGTTATACACATGGATCAACGCCATTTGTCACGGAGGGGGGGGGGGGGGGGGGGGGGGGGGGGCTTCAAGTGGCTGAGTATTAGACTAGCTGTTCATCAGGATTTGAACCCATCTTTTGACGGCACCATTATTTTCTGTGCTGGGATCTGCTAGATCTAGTAGTCACTCTTCCCATAGAGGCACAGTTCTGTCCCTTGCAGTGTCCACTTACCTGTTCTCTTTGAGTCACTCACTGAGTTTACATTTAACCCAACAGGATAAGCGTTAATTAGAGGGAAAGCTTGCTTTCATTATCACACCCCTCCAAAAACAAAAAAACTACTGACCACCCCCTTCCACCACACACACCAGTCCATACTGGTTCACTATTTGTAACGTCTCAGTCATCCTCTGGCAGTTCCAGTGTTTTTGATGAACAGTTGTATGGTAAATGCAGCAATAATCATACATGTGCCAGGACACAATGTATACAAATTATAAGTGCTTTTTATCATCATTTTTGTGAATGCTTGTTGTGTGATCAAACAACATCAAAATGCAGAGTAAATTATATAGGCGTTGATATCGGTTGTGCTGATACTAAGTGATACAGTATTGTGCACGTTTTCACATGCGCATTCCCGGAGAATTAACGGAGTGAATGTGTCGAGCATTTGTCATGTGCTGTGACATACAGAGACACTTTCCGCCGTCTTCAGCTATAATTAGCAGCACTAGTGGACCCTCTTCCCTCTTGTGCTGACCTTTACACAGCTGTTCCTGTGATACCCTAACCTTTGAACCTCACTAAGCACTGATAAACTTTCACCTTCGAGCCTGCAAAGTTAAACACCATGTGGTGGTTTCAGTCATGATTGTCGGTCAATATATTTCCTCATTGAAACTATCGAAAGGAACCCAAAAACTTGTGGTCACTTGGACAGTAAACATAGCTTGCAATTAAAACAGGTGCCTTGCATACATTAGGCTATTAGCTAAGACCAGTAAGATGAACTTTGTTGTAGGGGATACAAGGCAAGCAATTAGTGACTTGGTCAGTTTGATTGTACGGAGACAAACAGCGCAAATAGTGGAATTCAACGCATCCCTTTCTGTGTACCAGTTCAGTAATGAATTACACAGTGACATTCAGAATGATTTTAATTGTACGGGAAAACCACTGAGCAGGAGGAAGTAAATGCTGTGCTGTTTCAATGTAGTGACAGCAGAGAAGAAGAAGGCGGCTGGATGATTAAACAGGGGAAAACTGCAGATAGTGGTGTGGTAGAGGTAGCAGTGTAGTACGAAGTACATGGTACCAGAAAAGAGGTTGCTCACCAGCAGTTTTTTACGGATAAACTTGCCGATTGTAAACCCCCGGCCGATTGTAAACCCCATGTGAATTTTGTAGCCTCATCTGTGAATCAAGTATGTCCGAGTCAGCCCAGAGACGCCCATCAGGTAGGCTTGGTATGGTCACTCATACTCGATTCGCTTTAGGTTGTCTCTGTCACCCACATTGACTTAATGTACTGAGGGAAAGTGTGGACTAGCCACAATAAGAGTTGAAAGTTGTGCATACATGTGTGTGTGTGCCCAGTGTGTGTGTGTGTGTGTGGAAAAACCAGGTGCGGGCGTTTTCTGTTAAGTGGTCATAGAGACCTGTACCTAATTATTTCCTCTTTGCTGGTAATTTGCAATGTAATTCTGGCTAGTGTTGGTTTGATCACAGACTGTGTATGAACTGACCTTCACCAGGGTTATCACTGTTGTGAAGCACAAACCAAAACTGCTTGTTTACATTTTGATAGGTGAAGCTTGTTTTGTACAGGTACTATTGGTAAGGGTGTCCACTTTTCAGACTTTTGATAAAGGTCCTTGAACTGAAGAATCCGAGTGTGTAAGACATAGCTTATAATTAATTTGTAGATGATGACCATGGTGATCTTGTGCTGTGCACATGTATAGCAGACATAATAATGATAATAATTTCTAGAGTGCTTATTCAGAAACAGCGCTAATCGCTTTACCAAGGTAAGAGAGAGAGAGAGAGAGGTGCAATGTGTGTGTGTGTGTGTGTGTTTGTGTGTGTTGCCACTGCGAAGAGTCGGTGTTATGTATAGACAGCAAAGGCAAGGTGACATAGATGATTCATAAAGTCTACTCATTTGAATGTGCAGTCTACCTGCTTGTTATGCAAAGTGATTCAATACCACTGACATGTTGGCCAACCCAGTTTTACGAAGATTCACTGACTGCAGCTGCTGTAAATCTGGCTAATTTACAACGCCTGTCTGCTGATGTAATGTACAGGCCTGTGGTATAAGTTACAGTCTGGTATGACAGTCTCTGTAGACAGAGACATACATAACATGTTATGCATGTCTCTGCTGTAGAGAAGCAGCTTATCTGAATCTTGCATGTTAACCAGTCATTAGAAACAGTGCGGATATAACTCACAGCTCAATAACATCTGATAGTTATGCAGTTGGGTTACAGGTCCATGCAACCTCTGTATTAAGTGGCTGTGAAAGTGCAGGAGAGTAAATAAGTATACAACAATATTGCATGCGCTGGTCGACCAGCCGTGAACGGTTATGGGTTATTAGGGGCCAGACGACATGGCAGAAGCCGCTCAGCTGACTGTTCTACCAGATAATATGGTAAATCTAATCATCATGCCTGACAGACTCAGTCACAGGTCTTTTTTTTCACATTAACGGTAGACTCACATCAGAGATCTTGGAATCTGATTCCAAGGTCTTTGCTCACATCTTCACTGACGCAGCGTAAGTAGCATTTGTCAGAGTGGTATAAAATTTTCATTCCATCAGTTTGACGTAAGTACTACCTAGGGGAAGACTGATGTTCTAGCCTTTGAAGTTTTTAATGTGCACTGATGTTACTGATGTGTGCCCATTAGTTGTGGTCACTCAATGGTTGTTCAGTTATGGCTTTCATGGAAACAGGATATCATGATGTCCAGATTCACCCAAGCTATTATAGGCTAATAAGATGTTCATAATACATTAGAATTAACCGTCGTGATGAATAAGATGGCCGGCCTAGTCACTTTGTGGCATGGTTCTGCCCCGCTGTGTTGAGAGTATGTTTTCTTGACACACGTTCAGTGCACACACACACACACACACACACACACACACACACGGCACACACACACACACACACACACACCGGCACACACACACACACACACACACCGGCAGTCTGACCAGGATTTGCAGTACGAACCCGGAAGACATACACGATAATGTTCTATGGTTCTCAGTAGTAACTCAATACCATCTCGTTCACGGTGTTTTCTAATTCAGCTTGCCGATGACCTCGCCATGTAACTATCCACAGTCCACTACAAGTGTACACGAGCACCATTGCCGTCAGCCCCCGCCTGTTATGTGAAGCTCTATGAGTGAAGGCAGCGTTACCTGCTGCGCTCGAAATGGAAAGGCAATAAACTAGCGGTCAGCCTTGGGCCAACATTCCACCCCAGCTGCGAAACTGACGTAGTCAGGATTTGTACTGAGAGCAGACGAGACCGCAGTAGTCAGCGATAGAATCTTGATCCCGATTGTAGGGTACTCAAGTCGACCGCCGTGATCGCTGGTGTACTGGATATCATCAGTTTTCGGTAGACATGGAGGTAAAGCGTGGTGAGTTTTGTGTCCATGCACAGAGCAGTACTGCCGACTGGGGTCAGTATATATCCAGTATGCTAGATCAATATCAGACGAAATCTGACACTGAGATGAGAGGCATGGTATCTGCTTCGCAAAACTAGGTGAACCGACGGTTGCGTCTGAATAGCCCTCCAAAGTATATTTGGCACGGAATGAAATTAAATTCAAGTTATACATGCTGTTTACCAGTGTCCAGCCGAACCTGAATTTGGCTGTAGTTTGTCAGTCAGGAAATACCGTCGGTTGGACATGCGGTGGCCTGACTAGAACATGCCTGCACTTGGGCAAGCCGGGACGGCTGGTATCTTTTCCATAATCACAATCATTTGTAGCCGGGTAATCGAATTTTGACTGATAAACTGAACTGAAGGCAAGGATGACAGCAGCAGGCGCCCGGCATCAGTGACTGAAGTACACCCGGTAATAGCCCACTTGTCAAAGCAAGGTCGAGGAAAATGCAGGCTTAACTTGAAGTTAGTGCACGTCGATGTTACCGCAGGCTTTGTTATAATGCCAACGTCAGTACCTAATGGTTTCTGATTCTACCACAGTGCCAGCCAGGTACCGTGTAGCGTAATACGTACAGCTGCTCAGTTTCGTAGAATCTGTTCTTCATTTATCGTATGCAAAAAAATAATACTGATTGGACGACAAACGTATCAAACATAGTCAGTCTACACCTCTGCTATCACAGCATTGTGACAGTGTCGTTTGTCAGGCTTTATGTGTGTCAAAAGCACCAAGACAAAGAGAAAGAAACAATACTAGTTTGTGATGAGCAATAGGCAGAAATCACTAGCGTTCATACAGTTGTGCTCATCGTTATCTGCTGATGCAGGACAGGTTATCGGTCTTCAATCTTTCACTTGAAGAAACAATAATGTCCCTAATCAATTTCGGTCGTGAACAGGTGTGCAAACCATCCCAACAGCTGATAAAACTGTGGTGATCTGTCAGTGTAATTGTAACTGTTCTGAGTCCGGCTGAACTGACCTGAAGTGCAATGTGACTGGTCAGTTTCAGCACGGTACGGTACGCTCGTTGTCCGATGATACTCGGTGATACTGACTGCGGCGGCTGTGTAGAGGGACGGACTTTGCTGTATACATGTAATCTTATGACAACTGAATGCGGAACTCAGGCCGTTGGAGTCCGGTCACTTCCAGAACAGTCGGACAATAGTGCATTATACTGCCATTGTCGACCGTTGTCCGTTGGAACCCACTCTTACAGTGTGTTGAAAAGGTCAGCCGACCAGTCATTCGGCGGTCGGTAGAGTGAATCGAGCCCTAACGTAACGGAACGTGCCTTGCTTAGTCGGGTTCAGCAGCTTTGTACTGTGGTCTGTCAGCCTAACACGTTGCTTGTAGGTGCCTACACTACATTGTGCATTTTCTTTCAAGTGCCTACACTACATTGCGCATGTTGATCGAATGTGCCATACCCTGAAGACGTGTGTGTGTGTAGGGGGGGGGGGGGGGTATGGCTTACGGAGGCGTCTGCCTTGGGGCAATAGTATAAATTAAGCTTAAGGGTTTGAACCCCGTGGCGGACAGGAAGTTGTCCTAACCAGATCGAGTAAATAATGGGGATAAAATCATGTGTCTTACAATGAAGATCTGTGACTACACGTGATAATAGTTCTCAGTGTGTTCAGACCTTTATTACAGATGTTGACCCAGCAGTTTGCAGGGAACATTATTATTATTTTATTGTTGTTATTATTATTTCTGTCAGAGGAAGAAATCCGCCCAGGGTATGTCTAACAGCGACAGAAACTCAGAGCAGGTCATGCATCATCTGTGTGTAAAACAGTTGAAATAGTCGTTTCATTCCAAGCATTCCAAAGGACACAATGGCAGTCTTTTAAAATTTTTGCTTTTTCTATAAACATTTTGACATGATCATGTTGAAATAGTGAGGTATTGCTTGTGTGTATCTAGTGTATCTTTCATATCTCTGATATGTATGTCACTGCTTTCATACACTTAGGTGAACGGTGCCTCGCAGAGAGAAAGAGAATTCTGTTTTGTAATAATAATAATAATAATAATGAATATTTATTTGCGCCTATTCTCTGCGAGCTCTAAGCGCTTACAGAGAAGTTAAAATAACTAAAAGAAACTAAAAAGCTACTAGCAGATAAAAAGCACTAAAACAGCTAAAAAGAACACACACACACACAGTGTCCGCCATTCACTCATCATTTTGTAAGGGGCCACGTAATTTGAGTCCTGCAACTTTATCTTTGTATGGTTTACATTTCTAGTGTTTGTTTTTACAAGATAAATCTCAGATCATCATGTGACTGTCGTCGCCGCCAGAAAAGAACTAACCTGTCGTTTTCAACCCACCACTTCTTGTGACAGAGTGAATGTTTTTTGGACCCTCATTTGGAGTTCCTAATACTTATGGTGATGGATCGGCGCAGTGCCATTTTGGCGCAAGCTGCAATGGTCACTGTCGGATATTTTTGGTGATATGATTCAAGATCATTTTATTAATCCCTCGTAGGGAAATTAAATGTCTGCTCAAAACGTAACAATGACAGGACAGTGTAGAATTTTGATGTGGTATTGTACACACACACACACACACACACACACACACACACACACACACACACACACACACACACATATTCCTGCCCGCTCATTCACTCCTCATTCAAACTGATCACATCACAAACATTTAAAACAACAACAACAAAAATTCATACCTGCAAGGACAAACCACAGGCTGTAATGTTCATATGGTGTGCCTTTTTCCTAGTCTTCTGTGAGGCGGTATGCAGATCATATGAAAATATTGCCGTCCATGCGGGAAAATTAATAGATGTGTTCATAAACCTGCTTAGTACAGAAAGACCAAAACACAAAAAGGATCCAAAATGGTCCTTCCAAAAGGATGAAGATTTACCAGTTGCACTGTCTACAGCTGGTACAATAGGGGCTGCTTCTGCAACTACATGTATCTCCTTTTTTTGTCAAACAAATCATAGTCAGCTGACTCGTTTTTCATATATTTGAAGCCTGCAGACCGTGTGGCCGGTGTAGTACGTGTGATGTACTCCCCATCCCCATACACTCTGGGGCACTTCCCGCTTTAGCCGTTAAAGCTGGATGTACTCCCGCTAGTCTAAGCCGCATGCAGACTGACGATTTGTTTTGTTTCCATCGTGGGAGTAAATCTGGCGTGTGAGGATGGATTACTGAGTATGTCTGACTTAGACTAGCGGGAAGCCAGCGTAAAAGCGGAAAGTGCCCTGGAGTATATATGGAGCTGTGTTACACACCGGCCACAGAGTACATGGCGAACCATCTCTCCAGGCCCGTACGATAGTGACCATCACAGCTGCGGCATTAAACCTCCGACGTCGTCCATTATTCATGTTAGCCTGAGGGAGAGTGAGCTGTGGAGAGAGGAGATCGATATTATACTGCGGCTTGTTTGTCTCATTACCCGACATTTAATGCCCTGTTTGGCATCAAGAGCCACCAGTTTCCCTCTGTCACCCCGATCTGCTGACTGAGCGCATCAGCTTGTTTATCACTAACTGTACATCTACATGTATGACGGTAGCACAGATTTTGGGTAATATTCTGTTGCGCTGCTAGTATACCTTCCTCGCTAAATACACACAAGCAGTGTTTTCATCCAGTACCACTGCTTCAAATATCCAGTGTACTGATTATGATCAGGAACCATCACCTTTCGCTTGCCGAGCAAGGCAGAGTTAAGCTGACAGTCCGTAAATAACAGTCGGTTTGGTTCTGGTGTTAATGGTGCCTTGATGCTATCAGGTTTTATTGGACTGTCAGAGTGGAGGAGCATAATGTATGGTGAGACATTGCCTAGTGGTTACCTTTGACAGACACAGTAATTCATACAGCAAGTAAGAATTTGGTTTCCAGTGATGCATCTGATTCTGTCAGGTTTCTCATAGTCTGCTGATTTCTTTATCAGTGTGTGCTTTGTGTGATAAATTGTCCTTTGTTCCAAATATCATGAATCATTGCATGAATGTAATACATATTTTGAATACATTTACACATTTTGAATACATTTACATAAGTGCAGTGTAAAAAAAATACATCAATACCCTCACACACACACACACACACACACACACACACACACACACACACACACACACGTACACACACACACACACACACACACACACACAGAGGTTGAGAGTGTTGTTTCATAAGCTGACGGGTAAACCTCTGTTTTCTGTATTCATTGTTTGGCATATCACACATTATTCCGTTCAGGTTACTGTCAGCAGCTACTAGTAGTTGTACTAGAGAGACCATAATACGCTAGTGAAGTACGTGTGTGCTCTCTGGCTACAAGGTCAAGCACATGAGAGATCTCATATGATACCAGTTGCCACATATGTCATAACAGAATGTTAGCAGTCGCTATGTTTTTGGCTTTTTCATCACAATGCACAGCTGCTGGCCGTTTGCAAGTGTGTGTAAGGAAAAAATTCCGAACACAAACACACACACAAGACCGTAGTCTGTTGTGTTGTAGAACACAGCCCCTTCTTGTCAGTGCCCTGGCTGTTCTCCTGTGCAGGTAGCACAATGGCAGATTCCTTGGTACACGTGGTAGATGATGTACAAATGCATGTACTTAACGGTGGGTGTATAGATCATGGTACTGCAAAAGTGATCCAGTGCATGTCGATAATTGATACCGAACTGTTTTTCTGCCTAAGTTTAAAAAAAAAGTACATTCATTTTGTCTTCTTTTTTTTTCCTTTTCTTTTTTCAGGGTTTTCTATCCTGAGTGACGCCAAAAGGCACTACGCTGTCCTCTTGTGTTTGTCAATAATCATATTGATTTTTCCCCCTTCTTCTTCCCACTCAATGTTTTCTCTTGTACACTGTACATGTATGTGAGCGTGTTTATGGTCCCTACATCTCCTGACGCATTTTCTGAGTGTAAAAATGAATGGTTTCTTGTGTTCCAGTCGACAATGACGAGAGACAGAAGTTTCTGCCCGTCAAGCTGGACCCTGGGTGGGAGGGGACTGATAAGGTCACAAGATGAACTTAAACTTCCGCACGCTGGAAAGGGTGGAGGAGATGGAGAAGAACCACCCGAGGGATCGCTTCAACCTCGTCTACCTCATCATGGTCGTACATGGCATTGGCATCCTCATGCCCTGGAACATGTTCATCAATGCAAAAGCTGTAAGCATTCAATTTTCCTGGCATGAAAAGCACAACAAAATTCAACATCCAGCATATAATTTATTTTTGTGAGTAACAACATACAGGAACTAGCACATAGTCAACAAGAATAACTTTATAGGAAAAAAATCAAAGAAATAGAGCTTACATGATTAGTTTCGAGTGGTTTACGGTGAAAGACTAACCCCGAGCTGGTCTCGATTGTTTGTGTAGCTACGGAGCCTCCGGCGAACAGTCGAACCATCAAGCGGTTAGTCTTTCGCCGTAAACCACTCGAACTAATCATGTAAGCTGTTTATACCACGAGCATGTTCTTTTCTCTTGAAAAATCCAGTTTAGCGATCCAAGTGCTCAATTTTTGACAGACCTTTTTACAGAGACCATTCCCACCGATACCGTGAAAAGAAGTAGTTCCATTTAAAACCACTGCGTGCTGTCTTGTTTTACAAGTTTGACGAACAACATTAAATGTGAGATAACACTGTTGAAACAAATTGCCAAAACAGTAAATTCAACCATGAAAGAATACTTTCAAATTTTACTATATAGTGGCCATATTTTTGCGCTAAATCATGTATCGGTGCAGAACTGGCTGCAACTGTCAGCCTCCGTTGCGAAGGGGGCAAAACGTGAACGCACGGGCAGGTTCAAACACATTAGACATGTATTGCAGTGATGTGTCCGATCATGAAGGCGCCAAGTTTCACTTGGTTCACACTGTGAAGGCCCATATCTTCGAATGTTCATCACGGTAGGTAGGAAACAGTAGTCCGTCTGCTCATGTGTTGCCTTTTCGTCTGCTCGTGTGTTGTGTGTGTGCGCGACTCGTCTCCTTCCGGGCATTTTGTGGTGATGTTGGTGAAACTTTGCACTGGCGAGTGGTGCAAAATAAAATACATAATTTAAGATCAGGAGGGGTGTGTGTGGTGGGGGGGGGGGGGAGATGATTATATAAAAGTTAGGACAACACTCTTTAAACAGTCCATCAGGCCTATTCATAGAAAAAAAAAAACCACCGGCAAAAAAAAAACAATCAAAATCGACGTTCCTTCTGCTGAATGCAGCCACAGTTTTAAGCCACCATTGTGACGTGGTGATCTGGAATGGGAAATGAGTTAGGTATGCCAAAACTTTGCTATGAGGTCAGTATGTACATGTACCAGCGAGCTTTTCACTATTTAAGTATTCATTCTCATTTTCTTGGTTGTCATGTTGCAGTACTTCGAAGACCACAAGCTGAATCAGGGCAATGAAACAACTGCGGAGGTACAGGAGTACAGTACTAACTTCATGTCCTACATTGGCATGGCTGCACAGTTCCCAAACGCCTTAATGAACCTCGTGAAACCTCTTCTGTCAGTGTGGGTATGTAACTGACTTCTGGGTTTGTTTGTTTTTTTAAAGAAATAATACAGGCCTTCCAAGTTCCTGGCTTCAGGGGTGTAGTTTCATTGTCTCACCAACTCCTCATCAGAGCAAGCAGCTAGGGTATGTTTTGTGTTTTAAAGAGGCAGTCTTTATGATTTTTATGCTCACAGACTGTTCTGAGATTTTTTTTTCGTGGTGCATAGTATCACACCACTTAAACGCCTGCACAAGTGGCAGCATCTCAAATTGAGCCAACAGAAGCACACTTCCTCACGCTGCTAATGTGCTGAGCGAGATTGTTGTGTCAACAATTGTAGAATTTGAATGTTTACTGCTCACTGCTAAGTAAAGTGTAAACAACACTGTATCACGTACATTATGAGCTCTACTAATTATCAGATAGAGTATTTTGAGCATGTAGGCGCACTCACAAGTGAAAACATAAGTAAAGCTGGCTTAGTACACATGAAAATAGTCAATTTAAGGCTATGATCCTCATTTATCCACAACATATGAAGGACAGATTTGTTGATTGCTTTTGTTGTTGCTGTTGCGGTTTTGTTTGTTTCTTTCTTTCTTGTTTCATTGGTTTTTATATGTGGTGGTAATAGTTTAGAAATGAAGTCACAATTATTTTTGTCTTGAATTTCTCCAACTGACTGGCTCACACTTATCATGGATAGCTTTGTCCGAAAATCCTCATAAGAAGTGTTCTCTTAAAACATTAGGTGTTTCTGACTGCCAACTTTTCATCACCTGAACAGTCAGGAAACATCTCTTGATTTTTGTGAAATCGCACATCACAAGGTATGTGCTCTGCTAAGCAACATCTATTTTTAATATATTTTGCATTTGCTGTGTTGATGGTGTAACTGTGGTCCATTTTCGGGGCAAACGGGAACTCGCATAACCTGCAGCATCATTATCATGGTTCTCGTGTTTATCCTCACTGTCATTCTAGCCATGATCGACACAAATGAATGTAAGTATGGTCCATAAATCAGTTGCACATCGTGCATTCCAGTTTTTTTTTGTCACTTTAACTAAAATGCCTCTGAACATACATTGAAAAATGCATGATGCACACTTACATAATGTATAGGCATTGAAGATCCCTTAGCATCAGAAAACAACAGCTAGTGTACATATAACGACTAAGCTCAGTGAAACAGTTACATGTAGTACAGGAACATTGTCAGCAGTCTAGAGGCATGATCTTGACTTTAAACCCATTCAGAACTGGTCGAATTTTGTACTTCTTTTCACTAGAAACTGGCTGTTTGCATCTGTTTGAAAAAAAAAAAAAATCAAATAAAATAGACTCCTTGGAAAAGGTTTGTGTGTGTTTAGTTCATTGGCTAAACTTGTAATATAAAACAGTTTTCAGACAGATAAGGACCATCAGAACTCGTTTCCTGACAGAATAGCTGAAAATCAACAATATCATAGTATGACCATAATTATACTTGTGTCTGACAGATAGCTGAAAATCATCTCATATTAGACATAATTATGTTACACCTGGATCTTCGTCAGTAACCCAAGCAATCGCTCAGGATGAAGGGACACATTTGGGTACAAAGTAGCAGTTACTTCCCTTAAACTGTTTGCCAGGACCTGTGGGAAGAGCTACACAGTAGTTTCGTAGCTGTGCTGATGCTGATCGACTGTAGAGAAAAATTGTGCATTCATTTGTCCGGCATGGCTTTATTTTTATTAATTTTAATGTTGAATGGACTTTCCATTCACTCGTACCAAAAGAGTTACAGTGTTTTTTGTGGTTGATACATATCAGTGTAGCCCTTCATGCACATATTAAAATATCTTTTTGTAGAATTGTGTACAGTGACTAGTCACTTGGAACTGTGTACATGTATGCATTTACCTAGGCACCCTCCATTGATGTTAAGTATACAGTACCTTTTCCTTGTGAAGTATTTCTACTTTTTAATTTTGTATTTTTGCAGGGCCTGGCCTATTTTTCTGGGTGACATTAGGATCTGCTGTTGTTCTGAACAGTAAGTGCCCATACCATAGTATGCAATGGTACTTTGAAGAATGTTGTTTCGATTGGTCGGTGGAAACCTGTGAAAGAATTTATGATAACTGAACTTTTCGGTACATGTATCTTGTGCTAATACATTGGTAATAGAGGTGGGTGATGCTTTGTCTTAAATTGCATCTGTTTCATCTGTTTAGGTGCTTGCGGGGTTTATCAAAGCAGCATGTATGGAACAGCAGCCATCTTACCCATGAAATACACAAACGCCATCATCTTTGGAAATGTAAGTCTGCCTTCTGATAACAGTATGTGCATGTAACATGCGATAACGTTGAAGAAATGTGTTTGCCAAATGCAAGAAATCTGTGCTCTGGGAACTGTATATTATTATACAATTTTTTTCTTACCTGTTTATTGTTTTTTTCTTCTTTCAGAATTTCTCAGGGACGTTTGTGGCTTGCATCAACATCCTTGCTATTGCATGTGAGTATGACACAATGTTTTTCATGAAAGCAGCTGTAGTAAAGTGTTATTTCGCAAAATACTAGATCTACTCAGATAGCTCCAAGTGCAGACAGATGTGGTTGTGCACCCTTCTCCTACAAATGTAATAATTTCCTTGCAGGACTGGGAGGATAGACATACAGACCATCCTCCAAAGTCTTGTTCCCCCTTCAGTACTTTATACAAAACATGAATGACAGACACTTTAGGCAGACATTTATATAACCAGTTACCATCCTAACTGATAAGAATGAGATTCTAACTTGCTGCATACTCCTGTGCAAACGCTTCCAGCAAAAAGGCACTGATGGGAATGGGAGAAGGAAAGGGACACAACTTGAGGGACAAAGGGATCTCTATTGCCCATTAAATTTAGCAAGTTCAACTTAATTAGTATGCATGCAGTCTCAGTTTTTCTTTAGCAATCTCTACTCACAGGTATCATATGCTTGTGGCATGAACACTGATGTCAGCTGAAAGAATATCACAGTTTCATGAGCACTTGTGAAGTTTTACTGGATAGCTGTTCAGTGTATTCACATGTACATGTATGTATTAGCATCTTAGATCTTTACCAGCATTCCTACTTGTTTTTGTTTTTTCCAGTGGCTCCTGACATCAGGACTTCAGCCATTTACTACTTTGTGACGGCCATCGTTGTTCTTCTCATTGCATTTGATGCCTACTTCATCTTGCCACTTTCCGTGAGTGATTTTGGGATAGAGTTTTTTTTTAAGCCCGTCAGACAGCAAAAGTTACTAGTTCATCAATCCTTTCTGGTGTTTGCACTTTGTTTTTATCAGTTAGTTTATTTATTTGGTTTTGATTTTGTTTCGGCTTTTAATGGTTTTTATTTCATGCCTTTGAAGGTTTTTTTGTGTGTTTTTTTTAAATATGTATATATATATATGTATATACTATTCTTTCTCACCTATGTATGTTATATATATATGTATATCTATTCTTTCTCACCTATGTGTACACAGTGTAAAAGCCCAGCATATTGTGGATGTATTCACTCTAATATGCCATGCCTATTTCCCTTGCTTCTCACTTCTTACACAGTGTTTTTTGCTGCTGCATGTATATATAAAAGAACTCAAATTTTCCCATACAGAAATTTTTCCGCCACTTCCGAACAATAACCAAACTGAAGGAGCAGCAGATGCGTCATCAGAATAGAAATTGTTGCAGCATGCTGTCCAGCTACTGGAAGGTTTTCAAGGAGGTTGGTTGCACATTGGGAACTATGAAGATTTAATTTTTTTTTAACTCAGTTTCAGAATAATCTCAATACCTTCCCGCTCATGCAGTACATATAATTGTCAGTCGATTCACATATCGGTTGTGTTGTATGGGTGGGTGGCCTCCAGATTGTGAAAAATATAGTTTAGTATGTTGAAATTTATATTCCAGGTGAGATTTATGCTGTCCATGCTACAAGTCATTTATACAGTATATGAAGTGTGTCATGCTGATGATGTGTGTAATTGTGTTAACTTTGAGAGTTTTCCAGTTTGGTTTTGATTGGAGATAAGACTGATTGCTGATCAGTGCTTAAAACTTACAAGCAGGAAGAGGTGCATTTTTGTTATGTGCAAGACTTTTTCCATTTTTGCTGTTTTCTTAGGAAGGGATCTGATATCACAATGCTGTAGTTGTTTTCTCATACTGTATTTCCCATCCACAGATATGGGTGCTGGCACTGAGTGTGTGGTTCGTTTTCTTCGTGTCACTGGCATTGTTCCCTCAGATCCAGAGCGATGTTAAAAGTCTCCACTTCCCTATTCATGGTATGCACGTCTGGTTTTGTAAATACATTTAGTTTCGTACATTTGTATTTTGTAAGGCACAAGCATCAACCGTCAACTTCAGCCTCTATCATTAATGTATTAAATAAGTTGAACCCAGCTTAGACTTGGTCAGTCTTTAAAAAAAGAAAATGGAAAATAAAATCCTAGATTGCTTGTAGTGTAGTAATTTCATATTTATTCACCAGTGCCATACTTACCTATATGAACAGGATGGAAGAGATGTCCTATAGTTTGGCAGGAGTGGTGCAAGAATTCACAGTCTTTCAAAACTATAAGACATTTCATATACAGTGTAGCTGTTTACAAAAAAACGGTGCACATTTATAATGACCTGAATTTGTACTGTGAACTGAAATCACCAGTTACACATACCAGTTGCATAAGTAAAATAGAAATTTGGAACAGTTTGAATCACATGTGAAACAGATCACCTTTTTTTGCAGCAGATACTTTTTTTTTTTTCTTTTTTTTTAAAGATTAACAGATCATCAAATAGATGGTTCAGTTGAAGGGGCATAATGTTTGCTAACTGTTTCTTGGTCCTGAAACAAAATTGTTCAGTGTTTCCTCATTGCAGAACACTACTGGCCGGCTGTCTTCTGTTTCCTGAACTTCAACCTGTTCGCCATGCTGGGAAATCTCATAACTGAGTGGCTACGAGTGGTGAGTTTTCGCATGGTGCCACATGGGCTACACTACTAGCAGCTGTTAGAACCATAGCAAAGATAACTTTTTCCAGTTGCTAGTTTAAATCCCTACTCAAACTGAAGTGGACTATGGAACAGCCTGAATAATTTGTAGTGTGTGGTAATTATTGGAAATTTGATGATATCTGTAAGTCACCTATACATTAAATACACATGTCTGTTTTGTTATGTTCTAGCCGGGCCCAAGGTGGGTGTGGTTGCCAGTGCTACTCTCTCGCGTTCTGTTTATCCCCCCTATCTGCTCTGTAACTTCCGGCCGGAGACCCGCGAATGGCCAGTACTCATCAACAATGATTATGTCTTCATTGTGGCTGCAGCACTGATGGCTTTCACCAGCGGCTACTTCAGTAGTCTGTGTATGATGTACGCACCAAAGTGAGTGATTTCTTCCCTTCCTTGCTGCCCTCCTGATCTCTGTCTCTCTGTCCTGTCTGTCTGTCTGTCTGTCTCTCTCTCTCTCTCTCTCTCTCTCTCCTCTCTCTCTCTCTCTCTCTCTCTCTTGCAGCTTGCTATGTCTTTGGGTTGTATTATAGTTATTCTGAGCCTGTTTCTTTGTTGTTTTTGTTTTTTTTTTTTTTTCCAGTTCTTGTTGTATGTGTTAAAAGGCATCTGTGCCTTTTAGCACTAACTGGATAAGCATTGCATCATCTGTGTCCTCATAAGTACACAATTATCAAGGAAGAAATGGTATTTTAATTCTGATATTAGTAATGTTGATGACTGCTTTTTCTGCTTTTTCTCTTTCTCAATTGGTGACTGGTACATAATTTTGTAATATTCACTTACACACGCGGACTTTTAAAAAAAATCCATTTTTCTGTTGACAGGAAGGTGGCCAGTCAGCATGCAGGTACTGCCGGTATGATGATGGCATTTTTCCTGGTCTTCGGCATTTTTGTGGAATCAATGCATCACGGGCTCTGGCAGCAGTTGTCAATATAAAGCTGTGAGCTCGCCAGCGTGGGAAGCGCTGGACTTGCAGTTTGTTTCCAGGTTGGCGTGGAACAATATATACCTATTGAGAAGAGCAGGCATTTCTTTGGGCAGAATGATAATTCTGTGTCACAACTGTTTAGAGAATGCCTCAGTTTAAAACTTCTACTTTCTGTTGAGTCCAGACTGGGTGTGGGCCTGCAGCCTGAGCTCTGTCCCAGGGTATTGCATGCTCATGCCCACCAACTCAGCTGAGAAACACTCTCCACCGGGCTATTTGACATGCTGTGCTGCATACCACAGACCTGCTATTGGCTCTTCTTTATGTACTTTGACAGAGCACGTATGCAGGCAGAATCTGCAGCTTTTCCTTTCTTCATAGACTGATTTTCGTGACATTTGACCATTGAAGTTGGCAGATTTTGAAAGAAATCTTGACATGCCAGCTATACACTGTGACTGCCTCACAAACGTTTCTGAGTAACCGTTGGCAACCACAGAATGCTGGGATGGCACAGGTCTGCCAAGAGTTATATAATTGTCATTAATTCAGTTTACTTGTTTGCAAAGTGCAAAGGATGGGAACAGCAGTTCTTAGATGCTTCATCAACTGATAGTTGCATCTGGAAAATCTTGGAGTGACTGTACTATTAAAATAATGTGCAAGAGAAGGGAAGCAGTGATGGTAAAACTGGAGCAATGTATGATTCAAGAAAAGTACAGCATTGGTAAGAGACCCATGTACCTATTTCTCTGTTATTCACAGTCCCTTTTGCTTGCCATTCTCATCAAAGATTCTGTACAATTGTGTGTTTGTCTGCATATAGGTATGTGTCAGTTTACTTTCATGTTTGGCCTGTGACCATGTATGATATTCATATACATGTAGTATATAAGTTAAATATTTAATCTTGGTAATCTTGTTTTGCTGTAGAATGTAATGAGTTGCTCTCTCTCTCTCTCTCTCTCTCCTCTCTCTCTCTCTCTCTCCTCTCTCTCTCTCTCTCTCTCTCTCTCTCTCCTCTTTCTCTCTCTCTCTCTCTCTCATTGTGTATTATTTGTGTGTGTGTGTGTGTTATTTTGATTTACACATTTTCACAGATATAAAGAGGGTGCTGGATGTTTTGTTTTTCATGTTGTAAGTTACTTTTACCCTTGAATATACATGGAACTGTAACCAACACTACTGCATGTGGTCCATGATTGAGCTGGAATCAGCTAAGATACAGGGTGACCATGGACATGAAATGACCTCAAGAAAAGCAAGGCTAATCTTTCTCCTGATGTTTAATTATATGAGCCATGTTCTGGGGCTGCTGTTTTCTTTTATATTGTTTTGTTTTGTATTAATATGCAGAGGCTGTGACTTCCCACATCCAGCATAGTGATGCTGTATCTGTCGCAGCTTCTCATGGTGCAGTGCTTTTGCACCTGAGGAGTATTCCCCTCTGAATTTTAGCTTAAAGACATCCATGTGAGTAGGTAGTTTAAACTCAGCTTTTTAAGTTTTCTTGTTGTTACTTGGTGTCTATTTTTGTTCACATGTATTTATTTGAGTGGAGTGGTGTGGCATACAGATACAGGACTCCTATTTATTCTCTGTTCATCTGTTCGAAAGTTATGATATATGTTTTTGTTTTCATGAAGATGGCTCTTTTGGTTTGACTTTTTTTCCAGATAGCATTCTATCTTTCTGTTACTCACTTTACTGTTGATGTGAATTTTATTACATGTACCATATACTGTTTCTTTTGTATCTTTCATAAATGGCAAGAAACAATGACACAATAGGTTAAAGCCTCCGTGTTAGAAATGAGTTCTGAGGGGAAAAAACTGTGTCCCTTCGTCCACACAAGAAAGATGAAAGGTTAATGTCCCTTCACCTTAAGAGGAGTCGTGTGCGTGTTCATACAGAGAGCTGTGGTAATGTACAGTACACTGAGGCAGTCTGAATATTATTCACACACACACACACACACACACACACATGCATGTACACAAGTGTGTTCAGCTGCTACGATACTGGATAGTCCGTCCAGAGAGATGCACACTCAGTGAACCAAAGACATCATGACAAATGACAGAGTGTTTTGGTGAGTGGTGTCTCTGATCATCCTCTAGCTGCCCAATCACTGTCTGAACTGTTCAGTTTGTAAAAGATATGTGAGAGTTATCTTGTAGACACAACTACATGGCACGCTCAGTTACTTAAATTTTTGATTGTATTGTCCGTGGCAGAGTTAGTGTTGATGTCGTCAGATCTGAACATGAATGGGGGAATTCCCTAATGCATGTACATGTATCACATTCACAGCTTGATGTTGTCAGACATATTTATAAGCTCCCTGTTCTAAAAAATTAACAGTGAAGTCTTTTTCACAACATTTTGATTCACATCCTTTACAAGGTTTCCGTTTCATACGGATCAGTGTTCTATTTCCACATACTGAGTTAGATTTGAAAGTTGCAAATGCAAACTTTTTTTTGTTTGAAAAATTACGTTCTCGAATTTATATACATATACATGTAAAATGTATGTTTCATTCCATTGCATTATCATGAGAATAGTTGAATTCCATCCGCAGTGTGACTGCTTGTAACACTCTGTGTTTGACATTCCATGGCTTGATGTGTGATGTCACATATTTTAGATTTTGATGGTTCTTGTCTGTTCGCTTGTTCAGGTTGATTACCAACAATATCATTGTGGATATTCGAACCACTCCAGAGGCATAAAATGTATCTCACATTTCACAAAAACTACAAAAGCCATACCTACTTTTTTCCACACGTACATGTAAGTGCTTATTTGCGTGGAATGAATGTGGAGATTGCAATAGAACCAATACTGCATTACCTATACATTCTTCAAAGCGGTGTATGAATGAATGTGCAAAATGGCTGGTTCACACTAACCATTCATTTAGATCAGAAAACTCTGGGCAGCAACTTGTTCTGTTGCCCCTTTGTAAGGGTTTTCAGAAACCACCGATCTCATGATCAGCCATAGTATATATATCAACACACAATTCCTCGGTGATCAGTAAATTTAAACTCTTTCGTAAAAAGAAATGGGTTGTATGGTTTATATTTTATAGCATATGATGATCATTCACTTTTAGATTCCTCTTTTACTGTCATTGAATAAGTCATTCATTTAAACTCCAGTGTCAGTGATGGGTATGGTCTTGATTGTTTTACACACTCTTCGTGTCTGTGTGCTTAGGTTTTCATTTTTTGTTACAAAGACAGCCTCTAAATTTGAAAGCAGAACAAAAATTAGCATTTGAAATTTACAAAAATACAGAACTCTTAGAATGTGATGGGTGTACACCTTTTTATCAGGCATGAGGTTTTGTTGCTTCACTTACATACATGTTAAGTGGGATTGCCATTCAGGCACTGTGCTGATTGTAATTATTGCAAAAATGGGAAAATCTCTTTTTTCTTCTTGTTGTTGTTAATTGATAGAACTCGGTGATTTGGTTGATCTGCTGACCCGAAGAAAGTGTTGGTATATTGTAGTGGTCTTTCGACTTTTTTAGAAAAATACTTTGTCTCTTGTAGTGTTTATATTCTGTGCATTTGAAATGACTGTAGAGACAGGTAGGTACAGCTATGCTGTTTTAGACTTGTGTTTTCTGATGCTTCTCTCAGGATCTTGTATATGCTTCCACTAACTTAACCATATGAAAAGTTTCCTGGTAACCCTGTATGTACTGTGTAGCAGCATAGTGTCATTTACAAGTATGTGTACAGTAAGAGGAAATGATAACCCTTTACATCACCCCCATAAGTGTTTGTGTGTGTGGTGTGTGTGTGTGTGTGTGTGTGTGTGTGTGTGTGTGCAAAAAAACATATGATACATGTGTATATGTAAAAATGTATATTCCTATGTACATGTATAACATATTGGCATATATTTTCACAGCCATGTTGAAAGAGACCTGAATGACTGTGGAATAGTTATTACAGACAGTCTTCTCAGTGAAGTATGCCTATTCCTGGTGCACTTTCGTGCACATCCTGTAAGTCTGCCATACATCCTTTAGACCATTTGTGACACATGTATGTTCATTTGGTGTGTGTTTGATAAGTTTCTTTGCTTTGTTTACAAACCATTCCCTAACTGTGAATAGTCAGCAGAGATTATGGCTGGGTGTTTGGAGTAACCCTTAACCGGCAACGCCACATCTTACATTCACTGATACTTAAAAGAACTTTTCCAGGAAGTGGTGGATGTATCTGTCTCTAAAGATGTATTTGTACACATATGTTGTAATTATACCAACATGTTTTCACCTTGTTTATTAAGCTTTTTTTAAAAATTAGCCACTCATTGAGTGTCTGCTGGGTGGTGCAGTCTGTTTGTTGAACTAATGTAGAGTGGATTGCCCCCCCCCCCCCCCCAATAGATGATACACTTTACTTTAACATTGTCAGAAGAAACAGTGTACCTGACTCAGAGACCCGACCAAATTCCATTTTTCCATGTTTCCATCTATCTATCACTGTTAGAACTCTACCCTCCGGGTGACTGGTTTAGCATGGTGGAAAAAAATAATATATCGCTTTTATAGAGCACAATATCCCAGCACATGTTGGCTCAAAGCGCTTTACACTAAGTTTAAACACACACACACACACACACACACACACACACACACACACACACACACACACGGGCGGATTTGGGGGGGGGGGGGGGGCTGGTGTTACGCCCCCCCCCCCCCCCAAAAAAAAAGTGGTGGTGGTCACACGGCCCCCCTATCCATGAAGTTGAACAACTTTTTTTTTCCAAATTTGAGTATTACAGGGGTGAACTTTCCCACCTTGCCGTCATCACACCCCCCTCCCCCCCCCCCCCCCCCCCCCCAAAAAAAATTTAAAAAATCAGGAACCCCTCCCCCCTTTCAACACTAACTGATCCGCCCCTGACACATCACTTTCTTAAATATACAGCTGGGCTCTCGTTGAACTGAACAATACAAAACTCAACCCAAATTTGGCGTCCATGAGTCTCCTTGCACATATTCCAGCGTATGCGGCATGTCCGATATACAGAGGCATTTGAATGTAACTTTGTTGCACGTGCACGTCCAGTGAAACGTTAAACGGCATGTTGTGTGAATGGTGTGTGCTGCACGGTCGGGGGCAATCCCGTGACTCGGCGGCTACATCCAAACGTAGAACCGAGTGGAGGTAAACATCAGTACTCGACATTTTGACCTGACACATATCCCTCATGTGCAGAGCAAAAAATAAACATATACAGTAAAACTAAGAATATAATTTATCCGGTTGGGTCTCTGAAAACGGCATACTTTTTGTGCCTACAGGCTTTTCGTGAAGTTTACAGTTTCAGAGATTTGATTTTTTTAAACACATTTTTTTCAGCAAACGGACTGTATGTGCAGTACACCCTGTCTGTGTTTTTATCTGTTGTATTCTTTTGAACTTACTGGTGCTGTTGTTCCATTACAGCTCCTAGGAGTACATGATAACATTCTTGACAACAGCATTGATACAAATGGGTTTTGTTTTTTAAGTTGTTTCTCTATAGAGAAACAACTTTATGAGACGGGGCAGATTTTGCTACGCGCAGCAGCAAGTTTCAGTGATACAAAACAAGACTGTGACGTTTCTCCACACAATACTTTCTTTCACGCACCGCTTGGGCCAAATATTTGTGCTGGCCTTTCTCTCGTTGCCCCGTCTTTGGTGGAAAAGGACGTTAAACTCCTAAACACCCACCCACCCACTCTCTCTCTGTTTGTCTCTCTCTCTCCCCCCCCCCCCGGCCCCACCCCCAGTCACGTGACTAATCGGTCGAGGTCGTAGAGGATCTAGTGTCATTGATAGAACTTGGAGAGGGGAGAATCGGCAACAATAACAACAAAACAGACAAAATAAAATGAAATTTGGAGAAACAACTTTGTAGGACGGGGCCGTTCCTCCTTGTTGTTACTGGTGTTACATGTATGATCATGATCATGTTTTGCTTGTTCATCAGGATGAAGGAAATAGTATGCTGGAAACAAGTACAGTACATGTGCTTGGTAACTTTGTTATACAGACGTGGTTGATGAGTTTTGGGGTTTATGGAATGTATCCAAGACTTTGGAACAGTTGTATTTTTAAAGAGAGTTTTATAAAAACATTTTATCACGGGAAATAATCTTGAAAGCCCAGTAAATTCATTGCAAACATGACAGTTTAGTTTATCAGAAACTTCTTTCCTTTTGATGTGATTTGTGCTTTACTAAGAAAGTTTACATCAATTGTTATCTCTATTTTAAAATTTAACAAATGCTTGTGCAATTACTTTATCTTTAGTTGTTTTGTTTTTGTGTTTATAAACCTGACTTTGGTCTGATGTGATGGATGTCACAGATCTTTTGTTGAAAGGAATGACAAAAAAGGAAGTCAGTTGCCAATTTAGTGCTGGCAGAAAAGTTTTTTTGTTTTTCAGTGTACTTATCAGTGAATGGTGTAATGCTGGGTGGTGTTTCTGCCTATGTTTATGTGAACCATTCAGTCAATAAAATAAGAAATAAGTCCTTTAAAGCGTGTTTGTATGGTGTACACTTAATACTAAACTTAGGTGTGAAAACCTCTCTCTCTCTCTCTCTCTCTCTCTCTCTCTCTCTCCCATTTCATGAAATAGGCAACTTCTTTAAAATCATTTCACACAGTAAGCAGCCTCTCATGAAACACACGAGTGATACCTCAGCTTTTCCCTAAAGAGCCCACACCCTCCGACCCCACCCCCTTCCCTCTCCTCCCTCCTCCCAGCCCTTCCTGTCAGTCCTGTCTCCCGTGTCCCTTCGTACATATTACAACACGCCAGCCCCATTTTGTGGCCACACTGTCAGTTTTGTCACTAAATGTCAAGCCCGGCTGCAAAACTGTAAGAAGCACGCCCTTTTTTTCTCCACTTGTGCAGCCGCGCAACTGTCCGGGTGTGCGGACAGCACAGCTTTTAGTGTTTACCTTCCTTGTGCAGGCTTGGGGCTTGCATCATCATAATATTGACATTTCTGGGGGTATGCCCGCACCGGCCTGTTTTGCCCACAGTTGTTCACCTAGAGCTTTCTTATCCCAAGCTATGCCAGACAGGTTAGAATGTTTACAACCGATAGCACTTTCCGTGGGGGGGGAGGGGGGGGGATATTGGAATTTTGCACGCAACTGCCTTGGGCAGCTCGCCTGTTGGTAGTAAAGGACAACAAATTAGAGTAGGTTACAGGGTCTTGAAGGTTTGTTTTGTCTCTTGACCCAGTCGCTGGCTAAGTAGGCGGCAGTGCTTATCGTCTCACCATGAGTGGCAAGCGTGATCACAGCATGGCCCACTGACCTAATGTTCAGGTCAGATTCATGACCCGTCCTTGTGCAACCGTAAATAGGCCGGTAAGGGCCTTTTGTAAGTGTCTCACAGGCCGGAGGTGACGATTTCACCATCAAACTTTTGGATTTGTTCTCTGTTGTCACGGGGGCTAACGTAGAACAAAGTCTGGAATTTCACAGGTTGGGATGACGAGAGCGAGTAAATGGCGTGTGCTTTTAACGTCTTTTGTCCACCACGGATGACAAAGGAACTGAAAAGGGCTGAAAAAATGGGCTGGTTTCGAACCCGCTGTCTTTTGTCCTTGAGTCCAGTGCTCAGCCAGTGGCCTTTACCATCCCAGCGTCAGCTCCTCAGGCCCCCACCCCCTCCCCTCCCCTCCCCTCCCATCCCCCAACACACATACAACCCCGAATCCCATAATTATTGGGCGAAAACTATGGCAGCTGTTTTGCAAAAAAAAAGTTTCTGTCAACGTTTTTTTAACGCTCAAACTGGCAACAGTTTACAAAAAGAGAACCACCCAGACGAAAACCGCACATTGTCAGTTGTACACGTCAGAATTACGTCAGAGGTCTCAGGACTGAAAAGGGTGTTCAGTCTAGGTGGCCTGGCACTGGAAAGAAAGGTGAACTCTCCTCAAGCTAGTGCATGATGTTTGATCGTGATCCGACCGCACAAATATTGACACACTTCCACAGGAAGGAGTTCTTCTTGAAGTTCGATCTTACGTAGCACGTCTTCAGTCTTGTCCGTCCTGGCTGTTAGACACTGCGGTTTTTTTTTTTTTATTGATTCCAACTTACATTTGAATGTTTGTTGTTACAGTGTGTGTGTGTGTGTGTGTGTGTGTGTGTGTGTGTGTGTGTGTGTGTGTGTGTGCGTGTGGTGTGTGTGTGTGTGTGCGTGTGTGTGTGTGTGTGTGTGTCTGTTGGTTTTTGTTGTTGTTTTTTTTTGGGGGGGGGTATTTGGTGTTTTTGTGTTTGTGTTAGTTTCCTATGAGCTGGCGTTTTATACTCGTGATGGTGTATACTCGACGCTGGGTTTTCTTGCTGTTGTAATGACTGAGGAGAATATTTGTGAAACCACTTCCGTCCAATACTGGTGTAGAAGTGAACTCGATTACAGGACTGAGCAGGGGGTCATGTCAGATTCTCCATCAATCATGATTAGCTCATGAAGTGATTAGGGTTTTTTTGTGTTGTTTTTTAAAGAAAATGGCCAGTTTTCAAAACGTATCAGTAGTGCCCGATCACTGCTGGTCTTTCGTATCAGTGATGACCACATCAGCCATCAGTGCAGCACGTGCACTCCCAAACCGCTGGGCCAAGGCTGCAATCCAACTGTTTATACATGTAGCCTATCCAGTTTAGAACCTGCCCCGAACAATCTAACACAAAACTGAGGTAGCCGGCGTGCCGGCTGCGCACCACAGACTGAGCACGTGATATTTCGCCGGGCTATCAGTACACGGAGTGCTAGCCGGAACGCATCATCAGCTCCCCCCACAGAGCATCGACCTGTAGCTGTTGCTGCACAACTTGACAAACTCAATGGTGTTTACAGTCTGCTGTGTGTCAGTTAAGCCATCATGTTACATGGCCTGGATAAAGACCGACTTGTGTGTCCATAAGCTGGTACCGGCTAATGGCAACACTGAGATTAAAAATTCACATAGTGTGACTATATTCACAAAGTTTTTCATCAGCTTGAGACTCACTGGGCAAATGTGGGAGCTGCACCAGTTTACTCACTTCAGTTTCAGTGATCCCCCTCCCCTCTGCCCCCCCCCCCCCAACACACACACACACACACTCCATCTCTCCTCATCCCCTCCCCCCGCCTCTAGGCCAAACCAACCAATAACAATAAAATCACAATTGTCAATCAACCAATATCTCATCAGTCAATCAATCGAATCATCTCATGGGTAGACATTATTACTGACGAGGCCGGAATGCCGAGGGGAAATTAATTTTCTCACATAGGATCTCAATGCCATTTCAAATTTCAAATACAAATGCAGATTTTTTAAGTTAAAAATTTCAGTCAGAAACACAGTTTTTGTTGCATGATTCAGTGATTTTAGATGCTTTAGCTTTTCCTCCCTCTTCCGCGCACGTGCGCACACTGCCTCGCACCATTTGGACGCACGGAATTCTTCAGTTCTCCTCGCAAATTCCGCCGAGCTTCGCGTACAGTTTCATACCATGTGGTTTACCCCCGTACCCGCCGACCGCTCCCCGATCCTGGGGTCGGAAGAGACCGTTCCACTGGAGAGAGTTTGTGATGGTGCTGTGTCAGATCTGGAATTTGAAATTTAGGAATCTGACTCAAACTTCAAAGTTTGTATTTGTATTTCAAATTTGAAATGGCACTTCGTCTCGGTATTGATCCCCTATAGCACACTCACTGGATTCGTCCTTCGTTGAGTGGTCTGATCTGACATCATTGTACCGCCGTGTGGTTAACTGAAAATGTTGGCGTTTCGATCCGGTATACTCCATGCAGATCTAGATATGCATGCAGAAAGCCTGCACTGAGATACTGTATGCAGAGACATGGCACTTGATACTAGGTCCTTACTGGCAATCACGGTCTGGTCGACAGCTGGTTTCGTCATCTCATTTCCACTCCCGCATGTCACAAGGCGACTCTGACTGTACCCAGACGGTACTGACGCCTGTAGACCACCTCAGCTTAAAATACTGCTGTCTGGCCGTCCGGGAAACTTGAAATTCTTCGCAAACTGAAATATTTTAAATATTAATGAACGTTTGGCTCTGCCGCTGTTGTATTTGATACGAGGCTTGGTCCGAAATTTGTCAGATTTGAAAAGATTGTTACGGATGGAGAGATACGGTAACACCGGATTTGCAGAGCAACTTTTCATTATCTCAGACCCCAAATATCGCATTGAAGCACGCCCTCTTCTAGTAACGCTCGGTCGACTACCAAAAGAAGTGAAGATGCACATCAAGTTCAGTGCAGAAGGAGCCAGTTCTTAAATATTATGGAAGTTTTTTGACCGAATGCACTCAGAAAATTTGTTATTTTTGTTGTTGTCGGAAGTTTGTTTTGTTTTGTTTTGTTGTTTTTGATTTTGTTGTTTTATTTTTGTTTGTTTGTATTTTGGGGGGAGGGTTGGATTGTTGTTGTTGTTTGTATTTTTGTTTTGATTTTTTTGGGTGTTTGTTTGTTTGTTTGTTTGTTTTGTTTTGTTTGTTTAGTTTTGTAGTGGAACAAATACACCTGTTCCCAAGTATCTAAACAAAGAGAACACACCGCCACTAACAACAACAATAATGACAATAACTGATAGCAACAATAACAGCAACAAAACAGATAATAGCTCGTTTTAAACATATAATTGCGGAGCGTTCCTGAAGCCCTGAGTATAAGGTTGACGGTGTGTACATGTACTATGAAACCGACCCAACGCTGAACGCTGGAGTTAGACTTGGGGTGGCTGTGGACCGTTCACCGTAACGCCGTTGCAAAACACACAACTATGGAAATATCACAGGAAACTTACGCAAAACACGTGTTTGATACTTTGACATTTACCTTCAATATTTGCCCTCGCTGATCAGCCGGCACCAACACAAATTGTGAGACGAGATCCGATTTCCGTTTGTCGATAGGAACAGCGCTAAAAATACGCGCTGCCGGCTCACAATAGTAACCCAAGATTTGATTACTCAATTATGGAGAGCTGAAATACTAAGCTGTCTGTTCAGCTGTGTAGGGATTTGTCGATTGTCGCCGATTACAGAGTCCGAAACAATAGTTAAAGCATCTATGTTCATAATGAGGTCTGAAGGGAAACTTGAACTGTCGCTTACAAAGCTCTTAGGTTGTTTGCCAAATGAATAGATGTTCCTTTTGGGCACTGCGACCATTTTCGTCACTTTGTGGATTCTAATAGTAGAGAACTGTCACTTTCTTTGGCCTAACGCTTCCACACCTGTGCTACACGTCGATCGACAAAGTCGATGAAAATAACTACCAGTCTGCTCAGTACGCGGTAAGCTTCTACGTACGTCAGTAGAGCAACATATACGCCAACAGAGTCACCACAATGGTTTCAGATGCTGTACTGTGTCCCAAGTGACTGATTCTGATGCACGGATTGAGCGCATTCGATGAAAAGTTTTCCACAAATGCATTGAGACTTTAAACGATGCATGTAAACTGACAACAGGGGAGATGTTCTGTTCTGCAGTGGCAAATAAAACCACCTCAACGACCCCTCCCCCCCCCTCCCCCACCCGGCATCCACCCGCCCACCTCCCGAGAAAATCGCCCACCAGTGCTGCGTACACCACACAGATTGTGTGGACTGAATCAGGTATGTTTGGGTATCGGCCAGAAAAAAACAAAATATCATCTGTTACATTACATACACGAGAACTGCTCCTATGGTCACAGCAGTGACGTTTTTGGCATTCTTGCATGCCGTGTCTAACGGTGTAAGGCCACAGCTAAGGTGTATATGTTTTGTATACTGACTGGCAAGCCTGAGGTCGTGAAGTACCCGACACTTCTGCTATGATACCGCAAAACATTGCGTCATAGCTTGCGTGCGGCAGGTTTCGCTGAGTGAGAAGCGCAAACACTGCACAGTAGAACAGCACAGTGATCTACTATACAGTATTTTACTGAGGTAATCAGTGGGGAGCACAATCGCCGCCAAGCCCTCTTGACTTCACTGACTGGCATATTTCGGGGACACAGACACACAGACACAGACAGACAGACAGACAGACACACACACACACACACACACACACACACACACACACACACACACACACACACACACACACCGGGCTGACACACACCGGGCTGACACACACACCGGGCTGACACACACTGCACACACACACACACACACACACACACACACACACACAACACACACGCACACACACGGACGGACACTGTTGTCGTATCGGCGTATGTCATGTTAAAATGTCATCAGATGACACCATAGAACGAACAGATAAAAATGTAACAAAAGAAAGACTGAATCACCCCCCCCCCCCAAACACACACACACACACACACACACACACACACACACACACACACTGACACACACACACACACACACACACACACACACACACACACACACACACACACAAACCCTTGATGCAGCAGAACAACGCTAACTTAGTCATAGACCTACTTAGTGTATGATACCAGTGAACACTGACCGAGGAACTGCAACACTCACAGTGTCAAACAGTTTTGGTCTTTGTACCGGCCCCCGTAGTGTAGTGGTAAGCACTTCGGACCATGGACCGATAGACCCGGTTCGAGTTCCAGCCGAGGCAAGCGGGATTTTTCCTGCCTAGGTCGGCTTCTACCCAGAGCCTGCGGGTGTGCTATGGGCCCAATGGGGAGGTTGTTGCCACACAGCCGAGATTCACCTACTTCACGGGTGCGACTTTGAGGGGTGCTTCCCATGGTATGAAACGTCTTATGATGTGGATGATTACACGGCCGGCACCGCAGATGCCGTAGTTCCCGGGTCTGGTTAATGCCGGGATATGTATGACAGGAAGCTTGGAATGCGGCCGTGTCCCGCAGTCCCAAACCACTCGGACCTCCATAGCATCATCTTATCGACGGGCCATCATCCTCACTGATCTTCATCATCATGCATAATAAAAAAAAATGCCCCAGCTTCCGAGCCCTCCGTGGATTCCATCCATTACATGGAAGGAACACCACTGAAACTGGCAGAGTTTGGGCAGAAAAAAAAGTTTGTCTTTGTATTTTGTTTTTCACCTCTCAGTTTCAAAACTCGAAATTGTCGCCGGTTCGCCTTGCCTTTCGGGCAACACTTATAACATGAAGAAAAACACTTTTGCAGTAGTTTTCCGCACGTATTCGCGCAATACATGTGGCACGCACACATGGTACGTTCCTAACACTGGGGGTTTTGGCAAGATGCCCTGCCCTTGTCAGGAATAGCTGTGCAACAACCGCCCTTGGGGCTGACGTCAACAATCACACAGCTGCAGCTCATGCCTCATGTTTCCACCTACAGCCGCGTTGAGAGTGTTATAGACAACCTGCATGAATACTGTTGATTATCCGAGTTCACTCTAGCGACGTTTTATTGGCACACACCACATGTAGGGGCAATGAACGCTTCGCTGTTGCGAGGATAGTATTAAATTCGTATAACTCACGAGAGCGCTGGTGTGATAATATTCACCAAACCGATCCGGCATTGATGATTATGTCTAAACATATTATGTACAGGGGTGGGTAGTGGGTGGGTGGGGGTTTAACGTCCTTTTCCACCATATACGGGTGATATCAAAGACGGGGCAACGATGAAAAAGCCAGCACAAAATAAATATTTGGCCCAAGCCGGGATACGAACTATTACGTACCGAGTTTTGCTAACTTACTGTATGGAAAAAGAAAAAGAAACCATTTTCGGGCGTGAATTCATAAATTATTCTGCCAGACGAATATCTTGACTGACACAGATTAGCCTCTGAGTCTTCGTCGAATGACGTTGGCCAGGCTCCCGAAATAGACACAATTTCGATGTTTGATCTGGCACGTTCCCAGTGGATCAGGCTGAAGATTTGCCAACATAACCAGCATTTGCCTTCTCAATGGATCTGTACACGAGTGAAATCACTGACGATGTATGAGGATGTAGACGCTTGTGTTGACAAGGAGTCGTTAGAGCCTGAGCCGTAGCTCTGATAAACCGTTCTGTTTGCCGCCTTCGTTGGTCGAGGCGGTGTTAATTGCGGTGACGATGTAGACAGATATATAGTGACGTACCATGATGCTGGTGACGTGCCTGACACTCATGCACGGGATTGATGTGTAAGTTAGGGTTTGGGGAAGGGGTTGTGTGATTTGTGATAATCAATAAAATACACTGTTATTTTTATGATAGGATGCGGAAAACGCTGAGAAAGCAGTTTTTTTAAAAGCATGTCTGCCTGATATGTGTTCAAGTTATGCCCACCATTTATGCCCACCGTCCCCAAAAATGGGAAGCTATTTAAGAGAGCACAAGTACATATACGTTTTTACTCATCAAGTTTTGCTGGCTGAAGTGTTTGTTTAACAAGAGATGTTAGTTTTGGAAGATCAATTATATTACGCTTGATAGAGCTGGAAACTTGCGTCCAGATAAATCTTACTTTAATAAAACGGACATAAATGGGTTAAACAAAGCACAAAAAAAGAGGAACCGTCAAGTTACCGTAAAGAACGCATGCAAAAATGAAGTGGGAGACCCAATGAATATTCCGGTTTTGGAAGCCTCCATAATTCCGGCCGTGGACTGACATTTGCTGCCGCGCTGACTTGGATTTAGTGTCTCACTGCACGGCAGTATTTCGTCACCGTTTCGAATCGAGAGAGAGAGAGAGAGAGAGAAAGGGGGGGGGGGAGAGGTTACAATCCATTTCATCATCCTATCTCCACCATGTCATTTGCATGCTTTTTTCCATGCCGTTCCTAGAAACTGAACATGATCAGTCTCACCGGTAGCAGCTGTCTGTCCACAGTGTAGTCCTGTCCTGGGCAAGTCCACGCCTACGTCATTTGTTGGTGACAGACACTGAGACAAATTAATTACCCATTCACGGGGCGCCTATCACGTGCTGGTTGGGTCACGTGGCCGGTCTGAAGAAGAAACGTCACGAGCAAAGTGTACCTTGCCAACTGATAATACAGATTGCATCACCATGTTATGCTGAGGGAGGCTGGCTTTCCTGGAGAACCTCCACAGGGTTTACTGCTGGTAAAATGTTGGGTTTGGTGTAGGTGTACCTGTAAGGACTCGACAAACGTACCCAAGTCAGACCCCCCCACCCCCACCCCCACCCCCCACCCCCACCCCCGCCTCGACCAAACCTGACCAGTTTACTTCAGATTATCTTGAAAAAGCCTGCTGTATTGATCCTGGCTGAAGGCTGCTAGCATGGGGGATTTCTCATACTGACTTTCGTCCCGTCGGTCTGCGGAAAGAATATAATTATTTTGCCTGCACTGGTTTTTGTCCTCACGCACAGTGACAAGGAAACTGATTTATCAGAAGACAGCTGAGGATGGCCGAGCAGGTGCATGTCTGTGGCGGCAGGTTGTGTCCCAGTCGAATGCAAGCAACTTGTCCCCTCGGCTGTGGTGTCGACCTTGGTTGAAACCGTTTTAGGGTGGGTGTTTGGGGGGGGGGGAGTTAACGTCCTTTTCCACCACATAGGGTGATATCAAAGACGGGGCAACGATGAAAAAGCCAGCACAAATATTTGGCCCCAGCCGGGATCGAACTCACGACCCGAGCATTAGAAGTCCAACGCTCTGCCATTCGACCACCCCGGCTCCACGAAACCGTTTTAGAAAGCATTAATTTTTAACTGGTCTCACTTTCTGACTCGTCATAGAGATACGTCTGTTCATCTGCAGCTCGTGTATAAATGTAACTCTTTAGTTTATGGCAACACATCTGGAACGATTCAAAAGAAACAAATCTTAAAGTGCAATAATCCAGCCATCAGTGTTGTTGTAGTTATTGCCGCTGCTGCCGCTCAGCTGGAGCTCTAGAGACCATTACTAGCGTGTGCATGGAGGGTTCCTTGTCTTTTACCAAATTATCTTCATTATCTATATTTCTCAAACAGCTTTAACCAGCCGTGTCTCTGTATGAGATATGTTCAGTAAGATGTGACAGAAGAAAGCCTGGCATTTAAAGCGCTCTTCCCGCTGTCAAGATTCCTGTCTCAGTGAACATCATGCTTCATTCTGGAAGTGCTACAACGATACATAAGTTATGTATGTGTCTGTGTCCCTTTCACCGTTACTGATGTTCTTGCATAATTTCTGCAGCAGACATAGATAGCCACAGTATACGGAACATTGCCTTCTCGTATAAAGAAGGCGAGCTTTTTATGGCCGTTTTTCGTCGAGAAGTATTTACACCATCACCGCTCAATGCGGGAGTGCATTGAAAGTTTCTGCTCACGGAGAAACTGTGAGCTATAATTATGTACCATAGTTCACGTCTCACAGTGTGGCTACTCAGTTGCGGGAAATTCAGTCCAAGGACACATCCTGTCAGTTCCTTCACCTCTTCCACTTCATGCTCTGTTTCCCGCAAAGGTGACATTGTCACGAGGTGCTATTAGGAAGGTGGGCGGGGGGTGGAGGTTGGGATGATAGGGGGTGCACGTCGACATAAGAATGGGACACTGAGACGCTGAGGTCAACCTGTGATATATGATTCCGGTGTCTTTGGACGTCACAGGGTCGGGTTGTGGGTACGCTTTATGCTCTGAAGCAGTTCTCTGTGCCGTTTTGGGGGTCGGTTTGCGTGCTGGTGACAGCAATACTGTAGGAGTTCACCCGTTTCTGTGGCAGTGTCGCGTGTAATGAGTACTTAATTATGACTTACGTCTTAGATGTTTGGTGGTCCTGCCTATAGGTCACTGATATAATGTCTCCATGACGACAGTCGTATTCTGTTTCAAGGGCATTTAAAAACTATATGAGGATACCCGACCCCCACCCCATCCTTACCCCTTTACTGTCACTAATTTCAGTGGCTTCGTCGATCGTCTGATAGACTAATGGGTCACAGTTGCAAATAGTCTTGACGGAAATCTGTGTTGCAGTGCTGTTTAACCGGATTATCTAAAAATGTTTTAATACGTGTGATATAAGGCGACGTCTAGTTGGCGTGTATGTAGTATTAATATTTCTACTTCTGAATGGGTTAAAGCACGAGAACTGAGGGTGCAAAAACAACACAAAACATGGAACAAGACCGCATTGTCATCTCGGCATAGACGAGGCAATGTTTTTTTGTTTTTGTTTTTTCTCAGATGTCGAACCTTTCACTTGTCAACAGTACAGCCTCAAACGCCTCTGCCTTACAGTACAAACCCCCAAAAATCAAAAACATTTTCTTATCAAGTAGAGCGAGCCGTATCGCCGAGTGAAGGTCGTAGCACAGTAACACCGCGAACCTCAGTGTGACAACTTGGCAAGCACTATTAGCCATACTATACACTACACACTGTGACAGGGTTGATAGCAGGTTTCTTTCTGGGCCTCGCCGGCATAAGATGGATTAGCCACCTCGCAGTGGTTTCATTACATTAGCCAGAACAGAAGTGTGGGAGGGCCGTAAGAAAATCTGTGTACAAGCGACCGTCTGTCATACACTGATTCATTGATTGTGGGAGAAATTAATTTCACCCAGAAAAGGGACGACCGACTGATGCACAAATGTCATTTATTAAACGTACAAATTCCATCTTTGCTGAGCCAACAACTTATGTTTTGGAACAGTTTCGCTCGCGAGTGCGCCTGTACGCTCGAAATACTCTATCTTGATGATCAGTACAGCTCTTAATGCGATACGGTGTTCACGGCGCTTTGCGCGGCGGTCGAACATTCAAATTCTAACGGATTGTTGTCAGTTAACACCACTGGGGTGTGGTCGCCGCATCAAGTACGCTTCTGTTGGCTCAGTGCCAGCATAAAAGACGCTGTCACTGTCCAGGTGTCTAAGTGGTGATAGATACCAGGAAAACAGCTCAGAACGATCTGTGAACATACAAATGGTAGCATTAGCCCCTTTAAATGACTATTGAGTATTATTATACACAGCATATCATAGCGAATACAAGGAAAAAAAACCAAACAACTTTTTTCATTTAATTCAGTTAAACGCTACATGCGAGATTATATTTGCCTACTGGCTGCCCATCTTCCCCTCGTCAGGTAGAATCGTTATTTACTGTCAACGCTGGTGCCTGTGCATAACCCTGCTCAGTGTCTTCAGTGAAGACGCGTGCTGTTCTCCTAAACCCGGAAAATGGATACTCACCGTAGGATCACATCTAATTCAGTCGTCCGTCAACGAAATTCCTTATATTATTTCAACGTCTGTTCTCACGGCTCACGCCCAAAACGTCAACACTGACAAAAATAATTATCATAGAGTTTTGATCTGTTGACGTTATTATGCAAGTCGCCTGTACTGGAGTTCTTGAGCACTGTTTAAGTCTAGGCCAGATTGGGTGTTTCTGACACTGATGTGTCTGTTTCAATACCACTGATGGCAGACTGAATTAATGTAGAGGCGGCAGAAAGTAAAAATTACGTTTATTTCTTGTAGATTCATAAGTTAGGATTCCCGTCAAATGTGCTCCATTATATATGTGCTCTACACAATACAGCCGCTTGGACCAGCCGAACCAGAACGTGCGTTTGTGATGTATAACACAGTGCACAGTTTACTCCCGGCTGAGGTGGATTTCTTGGCTTTGTTCCTGTCTGAATACGTATCTACTCGTAATTTACACGAAGGCAGTAGAATAAATGCCTACTGAATTTGTGTTGACTGGACTGGCTACCCCTTTTCCTGGACGAATTTCCTGGACAAAAGTTGTGCAAACAAACAGTGAAACGCTGAGTTCGTGAAGACTTTGGGGGTGTGTTTGGCAACTGGAATTCGGTTCCGTCTACGTTAGACAGCCGAAAATAGAGGCACAAGCGGCGCCTCAGCTGTAGGAAACACGTACTGTGACGTCTGTTGCATGTTTGTTATGCGCAAACCGACATCTCATCTCATACCGCTGCCATTGGCAACGTAAGCTTGGGCAAGGGAAACAGAAGGGAAAAGGCCGGGTCCAAAGTCTGTTCCGCTTTATCTTGCCAGTTCTCGTGTGCCGTTCACGCGCGCCAGAGAAGATTGTGGAGTGACATTGTATAAGCGCACTCCCGAATATGACTGTTGTTAATACATAATTTTGTTCATTGCATTAAAGCGTGACTTTGAAGCTGAGTGAGAACTGCGCGGTTAAATATTATTTAACCGTTCTAGCATCGATTTTTTGTTTGTTTGTTTTTTGTTTTTGGTCAGTGTTTAAAGTTTGTTAAGTTTTCACGTTCAACAACTCGTCGCCTTAGGGTCCTGCAAACAATAATATTCAATCTTTCAAGATCTTTTAAACAGAAAAACACACACACACACACACACACACACACACACACACACACACACACACACACACACAACCTCTTCCATCCTTCAGTAAAACCAAAACTCGCAATGAACTTGGCAACGCTTTATTTTACTCAAGGCGTCACTGGAAATAGTCTCACCATAGGCACACACCCAGTAACTTACTGAACGCAGCTTGCTAGGAGACGCGCGGAGGTCATTAACAGAGTAAAGTAAAAGAAGCGACCATAATATGCAAGTAACAGTTTAAATTCTCGACGCTTCCACCATAATTATCCTTTATTATAAACCACTCAAAAGGTTTTTCCTGTACACAATAGCTACCATGTGAGTGTCATACGCATTGCAGACATCGAGCTGATCAAGCAAATGAACGACTCATGTTCCTTGCACTGCATACAAAATACGAAAAATAAAAAGCATATCCACAAAAAGCCGGGTGTGTGTGTTTTTTGGCAACCTCCAATTTTAAATTTCACGATAAATACAAATAGCATGAGCAAGAAGAGGGAGAGGAATTAAAAATAAAAGTAATAATACATATATAATTATATACACTGACAGGCGCACGAGGAGGTCAGCAGCATTATGCAAACGTAACGTAAGAAATATCAACATCACATCAAGCTCACAACAACAACAACAACAACAACTGAGACAACACAACAACTGGAATCATCGAGTTGCAGAACTGCCAACAGATTTGTAACAACAATCCCTCTAAAAATGTTTTTGAATCTAGTGTAACTAAGTAACCCATACTGGATGTATTTCAAAGCGACACTCCTACGGGACGTTATCTACTGCTTATTAGAAGCACCACACTAGTCGCGTTTCACTCGAAACTGTTTACTTACGACTGGATCTTGTAACGCAAACACAAACTAACGAAACTAAGATTCTCTGCACACACAAATCACCACAGTTAGTTAGTTAGTTATTTAGGGCTTAACGCCGCGCAAGCAACAAAGACTATTTCGCGGCGAAAAATCACCACAGATTATTAATTACATAAAGTTAAACCTATAATTTCCCTTACTGACAAGTCTGAAACTCTGATCAGACCGAACCATCAGTAGTGAAAGCATCTTGCAATTTTATTTTATTTATTTATTTTTTTGTTTTTGCTTTCCTTAATAACACAATGCATCCATTTGCCTTCTACTTCAAACTAAACCTGGAAGACAGAATGCGTGACAGATGGTGCTACCGCGTCGTGTGGTAAGCTATGTGTACGGGTTCTTGGTAGCAGTTTACCGTGAAGTGCATTCAAGCCCCTGGATAGGTAAACTTGGAATTTAAAAAAAAAAATCAATGAACGAGATGGCCGCGTCGAGACACCACAGAATACTGCAAGCAGTTTACAAGCTATTGGAATCGAAAGGGACATACGGTTACAGCTAATTTCATACGTAATATAAGCACTTGTTTTATGTTAGTTGCGGTAGAATACTTTCAGTGGTTTAGTATTGGGGTGTTTCGTGTAAATACTGGGTGTTATTGCCATACACATTTGTACTGAAACTATAATAAAAATAATATCTGCAAAATTCCTTAGCACGAAAATTATACCAACATTCTGCTATAAAGTCTGTATTGTAAAGTAGCCCTGAATAGTCACATATATCACACGTTCTCAGTCTTCATTTTTCATTTCCACTACATCCCCGTCAAGGAATCTCTGCGGTATCTATGGTGTAGGTTTCCTGAAAGAGCGTGTGGTGAGATAAGACAGTGCCACGATTTAGCGTGCCACTGTAAAGCCTGGGTCACATTCCTACAACGACCCTGCTCCACTGAAGCCAACGGTCATCGACCGCCAACTTTATACTGACGTCTAGAATGTTAGGTTTACTGTGCCAAAATCTATTCCTAACCTGTAATTTCTAACGAGTATTTTTTTTTTCTTACAAACTAACATCTCCGTGATGGAAGGTCTAGAACTGGAAAGCGCCGTCATGATTATCTAAGACGGCCAGAATATGTCACTGTGGCAGACGAAAAATGGCGCCCCCCCCCCCCAAAAAAAAAATAAAAATAAAAATAATAATAATAATAATAATGCATCCACCATCAAATACTTCGTTATTTGATTTTCCCCTGAGTTTGGGTTTTAAAATTATCATTACGACTTTCTGTCCTTTTTGTTTTTCATTTTACAGTTAAAGTATCTCGCAACAGCTTAACCGATGGGACTATCAGTTTATTGGTCGTTTCCGGACGTCTCTGCCCATCGGCAGCAATCCTAAAAGGCGAAGGTTTCTATTGCAGGAAACTGACAATCTAAATGCATACATGAGCTACTGTGAGAAACATCTGCCTTCGTTCCTGTACACCAGAGAAACACAAGGCGCCTCGCGTGAATATTTTTACCAAATAAATGCTGCCGTTTACAATACTGGAAAAGGAAATAGCAAAAAGAATTTCAAAAACAATTTCTACTTCCGTACCCACCACAAACCTACCCTTCATTTCCTCCCCTCGTGTGAGCAACATTTGTAAAGAAAGACGGGGCGTTTGTGGAAACATGCTAACAACGTTTATACATATCACCCGGCACACGCTTCTAACAACACCACTCTCGTGCGCCTGAAATAGCCTGCCTACAGTCACACTGCAGCCAGTCTTCTTTCACTATCGACCAGTGATCACACGGGCAACATTCGCAACAAAAGAAAAAGAACACCGACAGAGAGGGAGAAGGATCAGAAGTTTTTCCTATCACCATGATCGAACACAGGTACATGTAAACCGTTAGTATGCTGCTATGTTCATTCTGGTTACGAGATTTTATAAGTGTGTATAACTGGCAGTAATTTCTAAACAGCACGTCACACGACATGTATTGGTGTCTTACGAATACTTTTCAAAGACCAAAATTTGACACAGTCTACTTAAAACACTGATAATAAAAACAGGTAATAACATTTAAAAAAAAAAAAGTGTTCTTAAAGCCAGTAAGAATAAGAGACAGATGTGAACTGCATTCGTTCTCCTTACACAATCCATACTTGTCAATTTCAGCCCTTAAGAGTTTCTGTCATTCACAGGTACCACTGCTGTTCACAAAAATACAATTGTAGGAGAGAAAACTGAAGACCAATTGTATATATACAAGCCCACCTCCCCATCACGTTCTCTTAATCTCTGTATGTGGCCAGGCGCCAATATCATTATTTCAAAACAACGAATGTAGTTCTGTCTTCCTACCCACTGAGATGTACACACCTCTTGTCCACACCCACCCACCCACCCACCCACACCCACACACACACACACACACACACCCTCACACAACACACACGCTGTTGAGAGGCAGCGCTCCTCTGCCATTTTCAGTCTTTCACTTTCATCGCCCCTCTCATGTTGAACGAAGCTGTTCATAATGCCACCCAGGTCATGACGATGAATAGATGAAGATGATGTTAATGCACATGACAACTGTGATGACGACAACTCCCACAAGAAAGGAAATATTGTCAGCTGTAGTTTGCGAAGCCGAGCGTCATCAAAACTGCCTAAGAAGACATTCCCATCCACAAAACACTCCATGAAGCTAGGACTGAGGGTTTTCAACCGGCCAGAACGAGCGTTTCAATGGTGCGAGAATCGTCCACTGACCAAAATCCCGAGATAGAGCAACAGGTGCTGAATACATGGTATGTATAGCAGAGTTCTAGGGACACTCCAGGGATTGTTGTACAGTATACCTCAGCCTGACCTTGTCCAGCGGACCGAGAAGGATGAATGCAGGTCAGTGTCAAAGCAGCCACGCACGCGGAGAGGAAGCGTTCATAATATATATTCGCAATCCCCCATGAAGAACTGATGAGGAAGTCAGTTCCAACATAATGAGATTAAAATGTACTGAGGCCAAGAAATCTACAGTGGCATCTCCCTCATGAGTACTCCCGATCACTTCAGTTTCTGCTGTATATCCGTGAATTCCCCCTTCACCCCCCATCAGACGTGCATGCTTGAAAGACTTTTTCAGTCCCGTCTCTTACACATCGCCTTGCTTGATGAAACGATATTTACAACCTGGCGTAGGCGGGGTACTATTATTTTCAGCGGCGGTAGCTTCAGTACTGGAAAGCTCCGGGTCACGTCACTTCCGGTGTCGAAGCTCACGCCTCCTGCTTGATACCAATGCGCAGCGGCGTCTCCTGGCTGATTCCCGCGGGCTCTGGAACAAACTTTGTATTGCGCAGTCGCAGTGATACTGCTGCTGTCAGTGCTGCCCCCTTTCCACTTCCGTCATGAGACAGTGTCAACTTGAACTGCAAATACAAAGAACGAAAACCGCCTGTAAGTTTTCACTTTCATCACACACAGACGAGTTAAAAAAAATAATAAAAAAAAAGTCCCATGCTACAACTCTCGTGCCTCGTTCGTGAAATCTACGATTTTGTCGACATAACCCAGTTTCGAGTTAAATGTATGTAACTGTTTGGGCGTACAAGTTGCTTGAGTAAACACTGACTGAATTTCTTTACAATGGGTGAAATTCGCAAGTACCAAAGAATTGGGTTTCGAAAATGTCATCACTGTTTGCACTAAAGAATGCAAAGAAGAAGACGACGACGAAAATGTACAAGAGGAAGAGTATTTATTAGAATCATTACTATTTTCTTTCTTACCACACCAAACAAGGCAGGAAATTGGAACGGAACACATAACGGACGCGTTGGCGCATGTGAAGCTGACTACTACTATTGGTTTAAACAGTTGTATTCATTTTGAACAAATATAAATATGCACTCTCACAATTTTCACGAGGCCGAGCACAACAAGTCAAAAACTTATAGGTGTGCTCATAAGTACAAATACATGTGCGGCGGAGGCGTCAAATACAGTATTATGACAGGACAGATCTGTAAAGAAAGAGATAGGAAGAAAGGGGATAGAGAGAATGGCCAATAAGTACTGTACAAAGAAAAATGCAGTGGGACTGTGGTTTAAACGGTGGCAGCGGGCTGGCGACTGCTAATGGTAATCGGAATTTAGGTGACCACTACTATTCCTGAATTACTAACCTTCAGGCCAGGCTTGACCAGCTCCTGAATTTTCAGACACATGAGGTTGTGGAAACGGGGATGGAAGCGGTACAGGGAGCCATCCACAGCGATCGTGATCTCCGACTTGTCCATGCGGTTAATCAGTGTTGCCAGGCCTGCAGCGTGTGAAACGTCTCGTGTCAGATTCATATCAAACTTCTTTTTTTTCCCTCCTCCCTCCCCCTAGCCATTATCTTATCAGGTTTTCCCGCTCTCTTACAGCGTGCGTGTATCAAGACCTTAAAATGGAATATACCTCAAGACCCTAAAGTTATCCTCTTAGCTTCCATTTTATACAAAAAAACCTCAACAGCATAATTTTTTTTTTTTTTTTGAATGTCTCAGTCATTCTGGTTTTGCACTGAAACTTCTCCCTTGGATCTATCAATGCGTCTTATCTGATGCCTTCTGCAACATCTGATTTTTTTTTTTTTTTATCTTGAACAATGAAAACAACTGAAAAAGTCTGAGCGTGTCATTGAAATGGTACCTTGTCCGAACAAAAATACAAGGCATAGAATATCCAGCACTCAGAAACCCCGAGACACGTACCTGCTGCGGCCAGGAAGGCGGCACGTGCCGAGATGAGAGTGCAGACGTACTTGACGATCTTACAGTCTTCTGTTGTGTAGTTCTCAATGCCAAGCTCGTCCAATACTTGCTTTGTGTTGCGGAAAAACTCGTCTGTGTCGCTGCAACACCAAACAATACTCACATGAAAAAAAACAAAGATTCACAAATACATAAATAAAAGCCAATGGTATACTCAATATGTAAACATCCAAATCCTAGAAATAAGAAACGGGCAAAACTATCCTGGAAACATATGTCAGTAGTTCACAAATGATAAGCGTGTCTTCCATTCATAAAAAAATAAACAAAATAAGAAAAAGCTACACAAAACCTAAACTAGTTTGGAAAAAAAACAGCATTCTTACCTTTCGATTTCAGAGACGTATTTGGTGTAAAAGCGGCCACGCTCGAACAGGTCGCACTCGTGGTCAACGGACCGGAACAAGAGTCCCTCCATGGTGAGTCGCTCTAAGACCAAGCGCACAATCTCCCCCATGTACATGCCCGAGATCATCTTCTCCATGCTGCAAAACAGAAAACAACATTACTAAACATACGTGTACAGAACATTTGAACGGACATCATTATTATTCGTTTTGTCAGACACTGCAATGTTCGGATTCCTTTAGCTATGTGTGCTGTCTACACTTTCAGCCTTAGCCGCATGTTCGTCTGTCTGTATTTTGCAACTGCTGTCCAGGTCAGAAGATTCATCCGAATGTTTTTGCCTTTCCACCTCTGTTGAAATCCATTTTTAGTTCTTCTCAGTCTGAGAGAAAACAGTATCTGTAATAACACTTGAGGGGATATGCGTCCAAAGCAGCCGAAAAAAAACTGTGCTAGTTACCTAATCTGAAAACCATTTTCCAATCCATCAAAATAAAAAAGAAAGTCTGCGGTTAAAACGGAGCCAGCTTTTCACAATTAAGTTAGCCAACAAGTCTGCTGCCGGTGGGTGTCAACAGGATGAACTGAGAATACCCGTTATGTTACAGCGTTTGACCAGTCAGTTACCGTGTACGGCTTCGGCAAACGGACTCGTGTCACGGCAGCAATCATTTGAAGCCCTACTTGCTCAAAGACTGTTCCAGAAGTAAAATTTGCTAAAGAACAATACATCACTACAGAAGTCGTAGAAGCACTTTAAAGCCTTGACAAATGTCTGCTTGATTTAGAGCTAGCTAAACAGCTCAGAATGGACGGCGAAGAACTGACGTCCGACAGGACCTTATTTGGAGAGGAAGAAAACTGGTCAACATTGTCTGCACTTTTAGAGGATCATGTTTATGTCACGGCTTGACGACAGTGGGACTGCACAAAGGAAGATGTATGACGTGACTCACATCTGTTTGCCGGGGTTGATGGAGAAAGTGTCCAGTTCGCGGTCATACTCTGTCCGGAGGAAGTCCAGGCAGCCATTGTCACCGAACGCGCCCCACTCTGTGTTGATGATCACCTGCAGAACGAACACAACAGTTTAGAATACTTCCTTACTGCAAACATGCTGTTCCAAACATTTTCAGACATCAACCCAGATCAATAAAAGTAGGGCAACTTTATGCCACTGACTTCAGTGTCTCGTCTCTGAAACTGGCTCCTTTGACCTAGAGAAGGGGGTGGGGATGGGGGGGGGGGCAAGTCATTAACGGGGAAGCAAAACGTGTGCAAATAAATTGTTACCTGATTAGGATGGTTCGCCTCGTCCTCCCACGTTCCCACGTTAGTGAGAGTCTCCATGTAACAGGCGTTGCAACCTGTGCCGAGGATGAGGCCGATCTCACAATTGCGGTCCACGTGGGCGGCTGACATGAGTGTGCCTACAGCGTCGTTCACGATCGCCACGATCTCCACGTTACAGTTCTGCAACACAAAAGTCAAAGTGCCAAGAGGCCTTGTGTACGATCTTTTACGTGTTTTCATACTGCTTCCCACATCCTTCCTGACCCCAAGTCCAAGGCCATCAGTTCAGGTTTTTACCTGTACCCATCACGACTTTTTCTTTACAGCAGATGCACACATAATGTACCAGTTACATGACTGAGGACAATGAACAAAGGGGGAAGGGGGGGGGGGGTAACAAAATTCATCCTATGGGAGCGAGGGGGGGGGTGTAAATAAAGAGACTACCTCTGGCTACATACCGTTCTTCTCTTGAGCGCCTCATGAAGAAGCGCACATATATCCTCGCCCACGACGCCCTCACAGCGAAACCCCTTGGTCCACTTGGACAGGCGCGCCTTGGCCAGCCCCTCTTGCTTGCAGGGGAAGGAGAAGGTGAACCCAAGGGGCAGGGTGTGTCCTGTAAGGTTGTGGTCGCGCACGAACTTGCCGATACAGTCAGCGATGTGATCGAAGAGCTGCAACCATACAAACGGATCACCATGTTACCACAGAGACTGCAGGTCACGCTTGAAATCACACGGGGGTGAAACAAAATGGACGGGCGTTTTTCCGGTGCTATGCCGCTCCAAATCATTGCACCGTCAACCAGCGAGTTCCCACGCCATTGCACCGCGATTTTCCAAATTCAAAACGCTTTGGATTTCCAGTTGTCGGTTAGAGTGATTGAAAGGGGCCGTTTACCACACAGAACCGACTTGTACCAATACGTTACTACAATCTGAAGATGTGTATATGCTCATGTTTTGAAATAACGGCTTTAGTTGAGAGCAATCGTCGTCGGAACTTTTGAAGCGGCATAGCAACGGAAAAAGGGCGTCCATTTTGATCACCTCCACCCCCCCCCCCCCCCACTTGAGGGTTTGTTACTGAGATGTCTGCAGCGAAGTTGTCAGCTGTACTCGGAAGGATGGGTAGCTCGCATGATTCAAAACACTATGTCTACGCATGATCAAGTTCATCAACCAACCCACTCCCTTCCCTCCAAGCATGCAAACGTTCCCGAAGGGGAGTTTCCAACTCGCTTAATGACGCCACAAATTATGCAAAACACATCCCACTCGAAACCTCACACGAACTTCCCCCTAACCCCAAGCGCTGTATAATCGGGTACTCCGGGTTAGGCAGTGTCTAGCTGCTTAACTGAACATTGGTCTTTCGTGCCTGGCCGTCAACTACAGACAGCGAGTTGTAAGGATCCCCGGTCATATTTCACCCACTCCTCTCGTTCTTCTGTGTCGTGCAAAGACTGAAACCTAACACGATAATGCTCTTCGGAGGTTAACAAGGGTACTTAGAAAGGCCGTCAAATGTACATGTATAATCATAACGAGCAGCAGATTTACATGCGAGTCGGATATTCATGGACATGCACTTTAAAGTTATCAATCTGTTTCCCCAAAAGTCGCCAAGAGCAGTGTCCGGAGACCTGTTTGAGGTCTTTGCTGAGTCATTATGAAAAAGACGTTAAAACCCTCAATCACCCACCCACCCTCTTAAACCCTGAGCGCGAAGTTCACTGCCCGGGATCATCTGGCAGAGTACTGGAGTGCTGCTATCAGAAATAACACGACGACAGACTGGGCTACTTCAGCTCTGAGACCTTGCGATACATTCACCCCTGGCCTGGCTACCGGACAAAATTCACTCATGGCACCCGTTCCACTCACTAGACCTATTATCGACAATGGACTGGACGCGGCTAAATGCTTGACAAACAAGATAATGTTGCGGCGATGATGAATAACAGCCGTGAGGTGACCGAGGTTAGAGTCGTTATGTAAACTGTGCAGGCTAACATCATAATCAGTCTCTGACAACCATCACCTCTCCTCTCAGACTGAAGATGTTTTTGTCCTGCTTCAGCTGCAAGCCACTCAGTTTCCCGTGGCATGAATTGGGGGGGGGGGGGGGACTTTCGACATTTTTCTTGAACTTGATCTGACCCCTATTTGTGAGTCTTTGTGTAATTCGTCGTAGGTTTAACAAAAATGCGGTTGTTTTAAATGTTTCGTTTGTCTCGGTCTGTCTTACTTTCAATTTCTTTTCTTTGTGCAGTACTAGGACTTAAACCACTAATGCTACAGCATAACGAAATTTCAAGACTTCTTCCCTGACAGACAACTCTACGTCACACCGACAGACAGACGCATTTTTCACGCGGCCTACACATGACTCCGTTCTCACGTAACCATGGCGTGCGACATTATCGTCTGGTCAACCTGAGGTCATGGGAACTCAGAAGGTCAGACAAGACTCATGAGGTACATGTCCCTTTCTCAAGGCAAGACATCTGTGATGCCCAAATCAAACTGAAAGGCATAATCGGTTTGCATAAGGCTTATAAATCGCAACCGCCCTGCCCAAACGCTGCGCTGCTCGTCAAACAGAAGTGAACGCCAAAATCGATAAACGAGAGGCCGTGCAGCCGAGCAGTTCTCTTTTGCAATTCATTTTATCAGACCAGCTTGTTTTTCACTTTTTTCTGTTTTCTTCGTTTCAAATCAGTAAGCCACTAAAGCCCCCCCCCCCCCCTTTATTTTAAAAGTATTACCGAATTATCAAATCCGGTGTGGAGTATGTTTGGCAGGGCTGTTTGGGATGGTAAGCGACGTCACTGATAAGGAATGAGATGCGAAAAGCGCAGTTAGGTTTGCAGATACCGAAGGCGTGTTTTGCTCCAGTGATATACTGAAATGAAGAAAATCTTGACACAGGAACGCTTGGTCGTTCAAATAAACACGGAAATATTCGTGTCAGTGTGTTTATCGTTCCTCAGATACCGAGGAGGACTGGTTACGAGGCTTGTGAACTAATCTCCTGCGCTCCCCGTTATCATGTTGTCGTAGCGGCCACGCACATCAAAGCAGATTGCAAAACAACTCAGTGGAATCGCATGACCATCGTGCGATGCTTCAGATAAAGCAGAGATCTCCAATCCCAACACTGTGCCGATAACGTTCCACTGAGTCTAGTGCCCGTAGTTTTCTCATAGGATGTTAGAATGGAAAATACCAGTACTGTGGTCCACAAACCTTGAAAGTGATATATATATATATATGCGTGTTACTGTTATAGGTGCAGGGGGTACGTGGGCTAATTCTAAACCAACGGACCCTGCGATTCGCTTTAAAAAGTGCATGCCCTGGAAGGTCGTCGACCCCCCCCCCCCCCCTCTCTCTCTAAAAAAGCCGCCAGGTTGTCATCATATCTGAGCAACATCGACAAAGATTAACAAAACAAAGAATTCCGCCAATCGCTAGTCAGATAAAACCCTAATCTTGTTTTTTCCTATCTGTGTTAGTGACGACCGGCATCGGACTAAATTTATGTTCCGGTTTTCTTTAATCAGTCTAATGTAAACTGCTGACGGAAGAAACACACACACACACACACACACACACACACACACACACACACACACACACACACAGCAGGGGCGCCGGAACCGGGGGGGGCAAGCAGGGGGGGGGGGGGCAAGAGTGTCTTTTTGCCCCCCCCCCCCCCTGGAAAATCAGGTGACTATGGCAAGAGCGGGGGGGGGGGGCAAAGCCATGGTCTTGCCCCCCCCCCTTCCCCTACCTCTCCCCCTACCCCTCTTAGTGCTCTCTCCCTCATCCCACCCAACAGAGAACTTCTGTTTTTGCGGACCGAGGGCTGTCCGCTCATCTTCCTTTCAGTGGCTCCCTGGTTCGTAAAGGTTTTTTGTCTACGCAGCATTTGATCCCCCCCCCCCCCCCCCGCTTTTCACTTTCTTCGGGCAACATTTCTCCCTCCGAGATTCTGCCCCCCCCCCCCTCCCCCCAACATGTTCCGGCGCCCGTGCACAGTGACAGACACTGACGCTGTACCTGTGTGCCGGTGCCCAGCATGATGCGCTGTGGGATGAGGTAAGTCTTGGATTGGATGTCGATGTCATGGCCCTGAAGCCTCACCAGCAACACCCGAAAGTTGGTGCCACCCAGATCCAACGCCAGGAAGTCGCCTTTTTCTGAAAAGTAAAAAGGGATTGCATTAATGCATGCACCGTCATTTCACCTTGCAAGACAACCATTTTATATACATGATGTGCAGGATTCATTATCAAATGGGACAGCCCGAATTAGAGAGTCACATCTTGCATAGTCGGTCCATAACACTGTTTCAAGGATAATAATAATACTATTAATAGTTGAAACTTTGTTGTTTTTGTTTTTTTTTTGTTGGCTTTTTGGGGTTTTTTTTTTTTTGGTTTGTTTTGCTTGGGGTGGGGGGGGGGGGATGAATCCGACGGAAGTATGTAAGAGTAGCGGAACACTGTGTATGACGAGGAGGTGAGTTCAATGTGGCGTGTAAAGTCAGTGCTTACCGGAGCCATCGGGGAGCGACCTGACGAAGGTGGGGAACATCTTGATGTCGGCGACGGGCTGCGTGTGGCGAGTCAGACCGTTGTTCATCTCCTGGTTCAGCAAGTGCATCACCCGCTTGTACGACGACGTGGACAGCTTGAAGCCCTTCACGAACGCCTCGATCTGCAACCCAACGATGTCATCATCGTCATCATGATGGTTCAACGCCAAGACATATTAATATGCCACATAATTGTATATGATCAAATGGCGAGGTTTTTGTTTGTTTGTTTGTTGGGGTTTTTTGTTTGTTTGTTTGTTTGTTGTTGTTGTTGTTTGTTTTTTTGTTTGTTTGTTTGTTTGTTTTTTGTGTTTTTTTTTTTTTGGGGGGGGGGGCGTTTGAAGGTTTAGCGTCTTTTTCCATCATGTATGGGTGATATCAAAGACGGGGCAACGAGAAAAAAATCATAATCACAATCATAAGCCTGACAAAAACGAAGCAAATGTGTGAGCGCGGTGTGATTACGTCCCCATCGATTTTGTCTGCTGTGGACGATAAACATGTTTTTGTCTTTCACGAAATGCCCGAGCGCCGGCAAGACAAGACACGAAAGTGGTCAACAAATCAGTGCAAACAACCAGACAAGGACGTCTGAACTTGATCACAATGACATTCTGGAAAAAAAAAACTGTCAAAGTTTGAAAGAAGCAGTTACGCCGCGGCTGTCGGTAGTTTCTACGATTCTATCGATTTTTGTTCGCTGGCTGGCAACCCCCCATAAACTTGTTTGTCAATCATCCCGCCTGCCTATAATATGAAAGAAGTGTGGCGTCACTAAAGATTATTTCAGAAATCGCCGAAATAAAAGACGTAATATAGGCTATGGTTTTTGAACGGATACTGACTGGTTTGGTCTGCAAGCTGGTTCGTAAAGAACACAAACCGGTATGCCACCCGACCGAGAATTCGCGAGGCGATCTGTCAGATTTCAGTTCTAGATCGTCTGTGGCTTTAGCTTCATCTATTCGGCCAGAAATAGCTCGGCAGCTGCGTGCACGGAAAAAATTATATAATCCTATTTCCAGCTAATGTGTTTACTTTCTGTAGTGCAGTGCCTACTGCCTTCCTGCCGGAACTACTCAGTACTGAGCAAGCAGGACCTCCCCCCCCCCCCCGCCCACCTGTATTCACGGATGCACGCGTGAAAAACGCCAGGCAGATCACACTTCCCTTTTAGATGAAAAAAAAAAATTCTTAAGATTTAAACCGATGTCTGATTGACCCAAAATAAATCTCGCTTCGTGTTTGAAACAAACACTGGGCGCCGGCAAAGGGTGAGCGAAAGTCCACGGGAGGTGACCCACTAAACACATCCCCCCCCCCCCTGAAGGCCAATGGTCTACGAAGGCCAAGTTTCTAAAAATAACCCAGCTGACTGACTTTTTTTTTTCCCCTTGGTCGAGCTGGCCAACCAAGAAAACATGAAAACCGGACATCTGCTTCTGTAACACTCCTTCCGCTTCGGCTTCCCTCCTCAATGACAGATTAACCGACAAACGTCAGTCTTGGAGCTGAAATCTCATCTCCCGCAGATCATGCCTGACGTTCAAGCAGAAGATAATTCACGGATGTTAAAAAAAAAACCGGCAACTGAATAGAAACCCACTAACGTATGAACAGGTCTTGCCAAGGTCTTTGATTATTTTATGATGGAGGAGTGGCGTGTAGCGGGGGGCTGGGGGGGGGGAAGAAGAGGTCACCTGAAAGCGGTTTCACGCTCCAACGACTAAGTCTAAGGTTTAAAAAAAAACACATTAAAAACGTGATAAGCGCTGTGGGCCAAAATAGTAAACGAGGTTCACTTTTTGTGTAATGTTTTGATAACTTCTCGTACTTGAAAAGACAGACATCCATTATGATATCAAAGAAAACTTTTCCCATACTTAGTCGGAGGACCAGTATTTCAGTAACACATGCATTTTCGGCTTTGGGGCCGGTCCCTGGTGGATCGGTGACACCACACCCGTCACTAAAATTAATACTGATGACTTAAAGTCAAGCTGAATTCAGACAATTAGTCACAGATAAAGGACAGACAGCCCGGCCAACTGCCGCCACGCGGGTAGCTGATCATACTGAAAAAAAAAGCCACTTTTGTTCATTCTGGTTGATTCAATCATGATTAATGTCTTCCTACGTATATATGCCCCTCAGAATCAATATCATCCATCATCTGATCGTGCATAAATTGCCAGCTTGATCAGTGATCCCCGCCTACTTCCCCGGATGCGTGAACTCTGCCTGCCGGATCTACTGAAGCTGCGCAGTCGGTGCAACGGAAATAAGGAATTCGGTCAATCAGTCGACAACTCATGTGTATCAGTGTGTGTGTGGGGGGGGGGTGTAGATGGGCGGCAAATATGTTTTCCCAACTGAACTGGTTGCAACACACACTACACGACTGTTTTCCAGCAGAGATAAACTGTTTTACACTCAGGAGTTGCCACTCTCTGACTGAGAAAACCTGAGCAAAAAGAAACGTGTACGCCGCGCTACGGAAGCAGACTTTGCACCCTGTATGTTCCATTTACCCGAAATCCAACACCCTGTTTTATCTGGCCCCGGGCAAGGGGGGGGGGGGGATCGTTCAAACAGCCGGGAACCGCCAATGTCTGCATTCCGGTTGTGTCTTCACGTCAGTTAGAAGCTAACACTGATGATGCTGTCATGAATATCTGAATGATGTTCGCACTGTCTGTAGTTTGTTTACTCTCTCGTCTTAACCCGGTACGTCCGTACATCGCCGACAAATGCATCTACTTGGAACTTTGACGAGGAAGAAAATTAGCAAGACTAACTGAGCTTGACTGTTCACATCAGTTTCACTTTACGCGGCACTGAGAGCTCCCAACATGTAACATCATTCCACCGTTTGGCAGGTACACTAACACCTCCCGTGTTTTCAACACGGATGTTTTGCAAAACAGACTGACACTGATAACTTCTTTCGTATTGAAAGTTCAGTTTTGAAGGCAGTACTGATTGGGTTGAGCGGAGGACAGTGGTTCGGAGGAAAAAAAAAAAAAAAAGCTGACCCACGGGTACATCATGCGAATATCCCTCTCCACAGGCAAACCCCTTTTATTTTATCACAACACAGATAACACTTCAGGATAGGTGGCATTTTTTGCTGACGTGGCAAAGGCCCAGTGTGCGTTCATTCCCTCTTGAGCGTGTTTACAACCCGAGACACACCGCGGCTGGGTTGTTTTCAAGCAAGCGCCCGTTTACGATGAGGCAACACCTGCCAGTAAAATATACACACCATACGTCACTCCAAATAGCCTGGTGGTGTTTTGAACTGCCGAAAGTACTATGAGTACCGTTTGTGTTGTTCACTTCAGTCTCATCCAAGACAGTTACACACAAAATGTTCTTTGTAAAGAACAAATTTGCATATCTAACAAATAAAATTTCGAAAAGTCACTTTTGCTCTCCACCCAGTCTCAAGATGATGTCTACATTCATAACTGTACAGTCACTCAGTGTAAGAGTCTAATCAGTAATGTTTTGCCGGTCCGGCAGCAGTCCGGCCTTTGATTTCAGACTTTTTTCTCCTTCCTTTCTTTCTTTCATCGTTTGGGTTACAGCAGGGATCGTGGGAAGGATGTCTGGTGATGTTATCTGCCGCAAGGTGCCGACCATGTGTGTAAATGTGTACCCTTGTCGCGACCTGCTATAGTGGGACAAGGACTGGCCTTCCGAGACGGCGCGTCACTGATCGCAGGGCGTTGTAAAGGAAGAATAATCAATTTACCGGCGTTACACTGTAAGTTTTGTTTGTTGTTTTTTTTTTGGGGGGGGGGGGGTTGTGCTGTGTGTCAGGGATGGTCGGCGTGGAGCTTTCGAGAACACTACGGACGTTAACTGGCCTATTTACGCGATGCTCATGTGGAGCCAAAAGCAGAATGACCAGAAGCATTAACAATCAAATAATTTGTTTACTTCAATCTTTATTTGTTTACTATTTTCTTCATTTATGATTTGTATTTCTTTATTTATTGTAGGGTTCAGCTAGTGTTTCTTGTTAAGGAGAAGCGGGACGTGGGATGTGGGTTGTGGGAGTTCTTGCAGTACTCCTAAAACTGTTTAACACACAATCATAAGACTATGCTATTGTGTACGACGGTCATCAACGTGTACAATGTGGGCATTCATATTAAATTGTGCCCAGAAGTATTTTTCGCGTTCCATTTCTTTGTTTAACTCTGAGTCCCATCTGAAGTTGATAATCTGTCTCGTAAACTCTGACCGCAAATGGCCGGTAGGAAAAAACAGCCCAGAACGTGAGACTTTGAGCAGAACACTTTGGCCACCCGCCCAGCCCTGACCAGTAAACATCAGGGCACGGTTTCGGACGGTGTGACGCACAAAGGGCGGTGGATAAGAAAAGCCAGAGATTCCATTCCGACACATGAATTAACACTCAACGCCGCTTACGCCTGTCCTGTTTATCGCCCGCTCATCGCCGGTAAACTTTGGGGTTGGTGGTGGAAAATGGAGGGTGCTTTTTATAGGGCAGAGTGTTTATAGCTGACTCAGGGGTCATGAAATGGCCACTGTACCAGGGAGTGGGTGAAGAACTATCACAGAACCGGCAAAACGAAGTTAAAGTAGGCCTTATTGGTTGGTTTTGTTTTGTATTGTTCTGCTTTCTTGCTTGGAGAGGATGCTGCTGTTGGAGTGGATGCTGCTGTTTTGTTTGTCTGTTTGGTTCAGTCATTTTGGTCTGCGGTTGTTGTTTTCCATTTCTGTTTTGTATGGGTTTTGTTTTGTTTTGATCCTCTGATTTCTTTCAGTCTTTTCTGGTTTTCGGGGTCTTTGTTTGTTTGTATTCTTGTTCAATGTTGTTTTGGTACATAACCATTCAAGATCAAAAACCATGTGAACAAACTCAGACTGAGATGTTTCTTCACTGAGGTCAGTTTATAAGTCACAACCATTCTTGGTTTTACTTGTTAGAACTGAGATATGATACCTTTCTTTCTTTTCTAATGTTCGCAAAATCATAAGGGTCTTACGTGCCCTCAGTCTTCATATACAATTATACAAAGTGCTATACAATTCCCTTTTACACAGCACACCGTGTTACAAAAATTCCATGGGTGCGCCTGAGCTGTGCATGCACTGATGCATTCTGCACACGTCCCCAGCGGTAACTGTAACCATCCGGGAGGGGGCAACTCACGACTTTACTCCGCGCTGACGGTAACCCCAAGCCACCTTTCGTTTGCTAGCAAGTACTGAAGTAGACCAGTTTTGCTAGGTTCTACCATGATAAACAATGACATCTACATCGAAGTTGGGGGGGGGGGGTACATTTACTATTTCTTCACCATGCAGTTTTACGCCGGCGGTGTGTGCCCCGTGTGTGTGTGTGTGCCCCGTGTGTGTGTGTGCCCCGTGTGTGTGTGTGTGTGTGTGTGTGTGTGTGTGTGTGTGTGTGTGTGCCCCGTGTGTGTGTGTGGTGTGTGTGTGTGTGTGTGTGTGTGTGTGATGCTAAATTTTACCAGCAACAAACCATCAGCAGAGAAATTTTACTTCTGTGAATACCATAATTCTGTACTGTGGTGAAATGTAAAAACTAATTCCATCTACTCCTTCTCAGCATCATGGTTCACAAACTGAAATGTTGGTGTTTGGATGTAGCAAGCCTTCGACAAAATAAAATATTGCTCGTGTCTGCTCTACAAACAAGGAACTAGGGGCCAAAATAATTTTGTTTCCAGCAAGCCCCCAAGACTGCTACAGCTAGCGATGCTGGGTATTACGTTCCAACCTCAGTTCATGCCAAATGGTTAATTTTAGAAAACGATGTAAGAAAGTCACGAGTAATGGCATTGTATAGCAAGGCATTTCATCAGACAAGTCACAAGGATACACGACAATAAGCACACAGAGTTAGTCGGACGTGCAACGATCAAACGAGTTTATCACAGCTTGGTGTGTTTAGCACTACAAGGACTGTCAAAGAGAAACATGAGCGGAAAACTACGAAAAGACCGCATACAGCTCTGTGGGCGACCTTCACAGTGGCTGAAGGGTAATGCTTGCAGAAAGCTGTGGAGGTGTGAGCAGACACACACCCTGAATCGACCAATCAGCGCGCGCCTCGCTGCCGTCCTACCCTTTCGACCTCCCGACAACAACATAACAAACGATACAGCATGAGCTGGCAACTTGGCCGTCGGCCAAAACCGT
>JACVVK020000182.1:20000-37500 GCA_018292915.2 Batillaria attramentaria | reverse complement strand
AAGGCGCCCTGAGCTCCCGCGAGAGGGAGGGCGTCTTTTAAGTACCCATTTTTTTATTATTATTATTATTATTACTAGGCCGTTTGGCCCGTACTTTAGTTTAACTTATGCCAGAATGGCCTGAGTGTTTTCCTGCACCGAGATTCCAAGCTTACTTCTCAAACTAAGTTTATCACTGACCACGACCCAGCGACCAGCGAATGGCCGTGACGTCACACATACGTAACACTGACTATGGACTCGTAGTGTCAAGGTCAACCCGGTCGAAGGTAACAGCCTGTTTGTTTGTTCGAGGGTTTGTCCGGCCGGCCGCAGTTCAGGCAGCGGTCACTATACGGTTATATGATACGGCGTACACCCCCTCCCTCCACCCCCTACAGCAGCCGGGGGTTACTTCAGATTAGCCGCCCGAACTGATGGTCCTGAAGGCAGGTTAGCTGAGACAAGTTGATCAAGTTCATATCAAGTGTCAAAGTGCTGGTATGGTGATGGTAGGTGCTGGCCGTGGTGGTTAATGATGTTGGTCATGGTTGCAGTAGTTATCGAGTTGGTGGTTTGTCCAGTTGTTGTAGGTGTCCATGTGTAGTTTTCGTTTAAATGATTTCGCCGGTTTACGAGATTTTTCTCAGTTTCACTGGCTTCGACTATAAAGGATGGGAATTTAGAGGGGAGGAGCCGGGGAGGGTAAGCGGCACACGCAAGTTCGAGTCATTGTTTCTTGTGATATTCACTCTTTGTCCAGTTTGTCTTTCAATTGATGATCCCTTAGACCATATAATTTTCAAAGTACTAAATGATACCGAGATCAAAAGGGTAATCCACAGAGAATTCATCAAATAATAGATGTCTGACTGAATGTAAAGTACTAGCACTTCAAGTGATGAAATGGATCAAACTGACTCCTTGACTTACAAAACGTGCAAACGGATGCACTGTAACGGGAGTGTGAGGTCGTGGAGAAAAAGACGTTTCTCTGTGGTCACGGCCCATGACTCTCAAAGACTGCCAGTTGACCACTGTACAAATGTACCGTAACGAACGCTGATATCATTACTGACCAGCCGGATACTCACCGTTCGTTACAAATAACATCAAAACATCAGGTTAAAACCAAGCTTTCGTTTAACTTTTCGTTTGCTTCAGTTTGCTACTATTCGCAAACAGTCATCGTTACTGCGATTTTCCAGGTCCGAAAACAGCTTTATTGTTGTGATATCACCAACATTGTGTATTGTATTTCAGCCAGCGTCACACGGTCTTTTCTCGCAGCTGTGCGCCAGAACGTCGATCTACGTATGCCTACATTATTCGGCGTGGAGCGTTTTCAATACCCACTGTCTGGCGCAGTGCCAGGAATCGCTGAAACTCAAACTGTGATATTCTCGAATATAATGATTCTTTCACTCCCCGGTGATTGTGGGTTCTCCTGCTGGTTGATCCTTACTGCCCATCAGGTGTTGATGTGGTTGCAGTTCTCTGTGTGTGTGTGTGTGTGTGTGTGTGTGTGTGTGTGTGTGTGTGTGTGTGTGTGTGTGTGTGTGTCACAGTGTTTGTGTGTGTGTGTGCACGGTGTGTGTGTGTGTGTGTGTGTGTGTGTGTGTGTGTGTGTGTGTGTGTGTGTGCACGGTGTGTGTGTGTGTGTGTGTGTGTGTGCACGGTGTGTGTGCACGGTGTGTGTGCACGGTGTGTGTGTGTGTGTGTGTGTGTGTGTGTGTGTGTGTGTGCTGTGTCGCTTTCTTTTAGCTCTTTTAGTTCTTAAAGTTTTGGTTTGTTTTGTTTTGTTTCTAGCGCGTCGAGCTTACCGAGAATACAGTAAGCGCTGTTTAAGTATCCGTTGATCAGTATTCAGTTGATAGTAGTATTGCTATTATGATTATTAATTCTGAAAACCGCTGCATGCCAGTTGACAATCTACTCAGCACATCCCGTCATTTCCGACTCAGCGGGCCAGGCAGGCACTGATACATTGAAGACACCTAGTAACCAGTGGAAGCGGTCAACTTATAGAACTTAATCCTGGTAGCTGAACCCTCGGCACTCGGCTGGCATCTGAGAACGTGGGGGAAAAAGGGGAAATGATTATTTCCTGACCGATCTTACGATCTGCACTCCGAGTGCTGGGTTCAGTTTGTCGGTGAAATACGCCACATGACTGCTACGCGAGACTGACGCAAGTATGACGCCGCGCATTTATTTATTTATTTATTTATTTTACATGAGTGGAATTATTCCGGGCACTTTTTCAGTTGCGTACGTACAAGTGAACGCAGTTCGTGTGTGTATTCGCTAGGCTCATTTCTTCAGTCAAGCCGGCGAAACCTGCTCAAGTCTGTTTAAGTAGAACTAAAGTGACTGTCGGGATGGACGCGGACAGGACACGGCGCATGGAAGGCGCAAGTACCATGAATTATCACTGCATGCGCAAAAATGCCATAGTAATAACCGCTAGGGAGTTCGTCCGGCCACAAAGCCAACTTGTTTCGTAAAATTTTGTACCGGCGCGCGCCGCAAGAATCCACGAAAGTTTCGGCCGCAATTTCTATTCTGAAAAAGGGCCTAAACGTAATCTGCGCAATTCCAAAATATTTGTTCGAAAATGGACGTTCAGGTACACATGTACTACTACTACTAATAATAATGAGTATTGTATAGGCGCTTTACCCAATTTCGTGAATCGGCTCAAAGCACCGCGAACTGAACCCAGCACGCACCCTCACGTGAATCACACGCATTCTCTCACACACTGGACATAAACGCATTACAATCACGTGGTGCGAAGGGTCAGCTCAGCTATTTAAATTTCGGAATTTAGAATTGCATTTATTTTTTTTCAAATTTGGTGGGCTGAACGTTTCCAAAGCAGAGGGGGAGGAAGCCGGAGTACCCGGAGAGAACCCCCTGACGATCGGCCCGAATGAACGGTGCCACATACGAGAAGGAAAAGTTCTTTGCCCCGAGTGGGACTCGAACTCCCGACCTCTCGCATTGGTGGCAAGTCTCTTAACCACTAGACCACCGACCGCCCCTGACTAGTACTCCAGTTAAGCAATTTCTGCATCACGCGGCAAAACACTATGTCGAATCTTTTGTAAGATATATAGAGAGAAAGGCACACATTGTTTGAACGTAATTATTTGGGTAAAAGTACATCTGGAGATTCAGTGAGAAGCATGCGTAACTGACCGGCCGTCCACATAGAACAAATACTGTTGGAATTTCCAAGCTGCGATGTGTTTTGCTCTGGTGTCAGTCGAACGCGTGATGCAATCCAACTTAAAGGTCTACAATATCATGAAAAAGCCTTATCTTCAGTTGAACAGTTTTTATGTTGTTTCCATAGTAATGGAAACAACATAATAGGACGGGCTAAAATTTCCACGTTCATGGGCAAGCATCTGTGGTACAAACGCACGTCACTGCCGATCTCCCGCAGAGACGATTTTGCAAGTGTAACTCTGACAATGACGTAAGAAAACTTGCGTCATCGATGCTGACGCGTATGATGTTCCGAACGCACTTCTCCTCCTCCTGAGTGCCGTCTGTGTGGATGTGCGTGTGTGTGTGAATTGTGTCCGGGCCCGTTTCTTCGAAAATACTTAACCGAATGGCTTCAAATTTGGGGTATCCAAATTTATCAAAATGTTACATTAGACGATTCAAGCGTGTGATGATTGCTTAAGTGATTTGGGAGTTATCGCCCTTTTGAGACAAGTTGGTTGTCTTTCGTGTACAGGCGTAATATTTATTTAAATCACTCAATTTTTTGGCAGTAGATAGCTTGAATACGGACTCTGAACAGAGTCACTACTAGAAAATGGTCGCTCTTATAGTTTTCATGTAAACCGAGCCTGAGTTGACATTGCATGTGAACCCAGTTCAGATGCCTATTTCTCCGAAAATACTGAACCGATCGATTTCAAATTTGGGGTTTCTAAATGAATCAAGATTGTTGAATAGAAGGCCCGATCCAGGTACGATTGCACACATGATTTGCGAGTTATCGCCCTTTTCAAAAAAAGTGGCTTTCTGGCGTTTAAAGGCGTAATATTTACCTAAACCACTCCATGTTTGGGACATAGATAGCATGAATACGGACTCTCAACTAAGTGAATTTTGGAGGTTGTCGCTTTTGTACTTTTGGCGTAAACCGTACCTGATGAAAGTGCTGGTGAACACACTTTAGATCTCAAAATCGCTCCTACTATACATAGATAATGAGCCTGGGGTGCCATAAAAAATATACAAAAAATTAGAAAAATTCACTGCAGCCGTTGTCGTCAGTTGACTCGAAAATTTGTACTCGAAGCACATTTCCTTTACACAAGCCACACGCCTCACAAACATCGCAGAAAAGGCACACGCGCACTGACGCAAAACTGTATCAGCGTCAGTTTGCCGACGTCATGTTTGATTGACGTGGGGGTGTGTCGTCACTTTTCGGAAGTTCTCTATTTGTAGACGGGGAAAGCGGGAGTTTCATTGATGTAGTGAGCTTTGTTTTTCCCACTGACTCTCACTCAATAGCATAGTAGAGTGAGAGAACACCACATAGGTCTCAATGGAGCACATGCACAAACGCGGCTCGCGCAAGTCTGCGTGCGTGCGTGCGTGCGTGCGTGCGTGCGCGCGCGCGTATGTCTGTGTGTGTCTGTGTGCGCGCGCGCGCAGCAGACATAACACATAGTGAAAAAACGTTCGCCGCGCAGACTTGTCTGTTAAACACATTGAGCCGGTATAAATTCGATCTTTACACTGCGCAGCAGCAACACTTCAATTTTCATGGGGCTGCTTTCATTGCAAGAATTGTATCCGAGTCAAAGTTATTACGTCAAATGTATTATGCGTCATCCCAATGAGGAAAACGTCATATATTTCAAAGAAAACAACTTGACGTCTCTCTTCCAAAACCAAGATTGGTCTGACAAGCCCGGTCAGTTGTTTCCATTGAGAGAGAGAGAGAGAGAGAGAGAGTGTGTAGTGTGTGTGTGTGTGTGTGTGTGTGTGTGTGTGTGTGTGTGTGTGTGTGTGTGTGTGTGTGTCCTCCCGTATACATGGCATTACAAAAGAACGACCGTGACGACAGCAGGTGATTAAATGGAAACAACATATTGGGCTGGTCAGTGGCCATCTTGTTTGTTTGTTTGCTCGTTGTTGTTTTGTTTTGTTGTTTGTTTGTTTGTTGTTGTTGTTTAGTTCTGTTTTTGTGTTTGTTTGTGTCGTTTTTATGTTGTTTCCATAGTAATGGAAACAACATAATAGGACGGGCTAAAATTTCCACGTTCATAGGCAAGCATCTGTGGTACAAACGCACGTCACTGCCGATCTCCCGCAGAGACGATTTTGCAAGTGTAACTCTGACAATGACGTAAGAAAACTTGCGTCATCGATGCTGACGCGTATGGTGTTCCGAACGCACTTCTCCTCCTCAGTGAGTGCCGTCTGTGCGGATGTGTGTGCGTGTGTGCGTGTGTGCGTGTGTGAATTGTGTCCAGGCCCGTTTCTTCAAAAATACTCAACCGAATGGCTTCAAATTTGGGGTATCCAAATATATCAAAATGTTACATTAGACGTTTCAAGCGTGTGATGATTGCTTAAGTGATTTGGGAGTTATCGCCCTTTTGAGACAAGTTGGTTGTCTTTCGTGTACAGGCGTAATATTTATTTAAATCACTCAATTTTTTGGCAGTAGATAGCTTGAATACGGACTCTGAACAGAGTCACTACTAGAAAATGGTCGCTCTTATAGTTTTCATGTAAACCGAGCCTGAGTTGACATTGCATGTGAACCCAGTTCAGATGCCTATTTCTCCGAAAATACTGAACCGATCGATTTCAAATTTGGGGTTTCTAAATGAATCAAGATTGTTGAATAGAAGGCCCGATCCAGGTACGATTGCACACATGATTTGCGAGTTATCGCACTTTTCAAAAAAAGTGGCTTTCTGGCGTTTAAAGGCGTAATATTTACCTAAACCACTCCATTTTTTGGACATAGATAGTATGAATACGGACTCTCAACTAAGTGAATTTTGGAGGTTGTTGCTTTTATACTTTTGGCGTAAGCCGTACCTGATGAAAGTGCTGGTGAACACACTTTAGATCTCAAAATCGCTCCTACTATACATAGATAATGAGCCTGGGGTGCCATAAAAAATATACAAAAAAATTAGAAAAAATCACTGCAGCCGTTATCGTCAGTTGACTCGAAAATTTGTACTCACAGCACATTTCCTCTGCAAGCCACACGCCTCACAAACATCGAAGAAGAGACGCACGCGCACTGACGTAAAGTAAGTGCGTCATGTTTGATTGACGTGATGCTGTTTTTTCTTGGGGGTGTCTCGCCACTTTCTTTCGGAATTCCTCTGTTTGGAGACGTGGTGTTGTATTTTACTTATGCTATGTCGCCATCATCGTGCACTCGCAGAGATGATACGGGATACAACAGACTACAACTCCAATACTTTATGAACAGAATATGCGCGGAGAACAAATTCATGAAAGAAGAAGAATCCAGAACGCTGTGCAGGGCTGCTTACGAACTGAACAGGTAAGATCTAGAACATTCCTCAACTTACTGGAAGGCTCGAAATCTCTCCAAGGTGACGTAATCTACTGACGTTACTGCACCAGCATGTTCTGGGATGGTCTAGAAATTATTTTGCATCGAAATGCAGTATCTTTTCGCAAGAGTCTCTACAACTTGACATGTGGAAAGCGGGAATTTGAGTGGGTTTCGTTTTTGCCACTGACTCACACTCAGAAGCATAATGCAAAGATCTTGGAAACATAAAGATAGTTCACTTACCTCCCTTTGAGGGACAACGCGTAAGAGTTGTAGCGCGCATCCCGCAGATCTACGCAGTTGTTTGACCCAACCCTACACTAGCCGCCGTAAAACATTTTAAGAAAATAAACAAAAACGAAGATGTCAGCGACTGACAGGTGGTCTCCCCCCATATATTTCGCATGTGTTTTAGGCCTATGGAAAACATAAGTACTCTCAAAGTTCCGGAGGACGAACGAAAGATCTAGTTTGGCTTTCACTGCTGTACGTAGGCTACGCAGTGCATTTCGTTCGATGTGTTCAAGTAAAACTAGTACGGAACACAGAAAGATCGAATGTGCGAGAGATCCAAAGATGGACGCATCCGCTGAATACTTCCTGCTAACTCAGCATTAATCATATCTGCGACCGACGATCCAGCAGATTCTATGTTGTGATATGGTTTTACAATGGTTAGAATGAAGTTCAGCCGGATGATTTTGTTCTGTGTGTGTGTTCTGAATTTAGATGCAGGTAGACGCTAGCACAATTTAAGTCACCGTGATTTGTAAAGTTGTCAGGGAAAAAAATTACGCTGTATCTGCGTCAGCCGCGTGTGTTTACTGTTAGTTTACACTGCATGCACACGTACCACTTGAGGTCTTTTTTTTTTTTTTTTTTTTGACAAGAAAGCAAAAAAAAAATGTTTGTTTTTCAACAAGAATACCAAAAGAAGTATTTCCCCGTTTATATTTGTCTGTTATTTGAACAATTCGGCGCAGAACACAATTGCATGCTTTTGTGATCGCTTTCCACTTTCCGCCATGCTGTCACTATAGGGGCCAGATCTAGGATGCGCGCTAATGCGGGCAGACAACTCTTCGCGTTGTCCCGCTATATGTCTCTCTTACGACACTCTCTGGGGCACAGAGTCTTTCAGTGGAAAGTACCTCTGTGCACAGTGGGGAAATGGCGCTCACTGCGCTACCGTGACGGGCCTAAATTGTCTCGGTGCTCTCAAACACAAGGTCGCGCACTATGTCATCCTTGACCAGCTTTGAACCCAGAGGGATCCTCAGTGGCGCAAGTGATGGCAGGCTGTCTTCAGAGTGAAAGTAGGCGTGTTTCTGAATCAGAGACATACATAACATGTCTCTGTCTGAATGGACAGATCTATTATTACATTCAGTCTTAGAGCACGGGTGTGTATGCTTTTGTAATCGTCTCTTATTGCACCACAAGGCAGGTACGTGATCGTCTGCACCGTGCAATAATACTTGCCTGTAGAGTGCAACGCCCTTGCCTGTCAGAGTGCAACCCCCTTGCCGTTTACTCACATCCTGTTGGATCAGTGTACCACGTAAACAGTGCCATCAAAGCGCAACAATAATTGTCCGCTGGCACAGATTTTGCCCAAACGAAAAGTGGTCGGATATTCAAGACTTCGTTTCAGATCGAATCATATGACACATAAGTCTCTGCTTTTCTAAAAAAAAATCGCCATTTTTAAAAATGGCGCTGGGTGTAAGCAGTCACATTTTCACGCCCCGCCGAAAAGGGACTGCACTCTGGAGTCTACTCTTACGAGGGCAGGAGTGACGCGTCTTTCTGATTCCAAGGTCTTTGCATAATGTGTGTGTGTGTGTGTGTGTGTGTAGGGGGAGGGGGGGGGTGCGTGCGTCCGCGGGCAAGCGCGCGTCTAAGGCGAGAGAGAGAGAGAGAGGGTCTCTTCTCCGATACCAGTAAGCAATCGTCTGTCAGTCAGGTCTGCGGGAAGTAACTCTGTCAAAGGGGAACGACTTTATTACAAGAATTCATTCACCCATGTAGAACCTCGCATACGCCAACAAGTTGTGACGTCAACCAGCTAGGCGAGCTCACACGACCTCATGTGTTTGGGTTTTTGCAAGTGCATAGAGGCACGATAAGGGTTTTCAGTACTTCCTTTATGTCAGCATGCTTGATGTCAGAGAGCTTGCGTTCCGGCGTGTGCGCGCGGGCTGCATACATGACACAACGACTACGACTGTGACTACAGCAGGTCATTGAATGGAAACAACATATTGGGCTGGTGGCCATCTTGTTGTTTGTTTTGTTGGGGTTTTGTTTTGGGGGGGAGGAGGGGGAGGGGGGTGCTAAAACTCTGCGACACTGAGGGCATTGTGCACAGTCAGCTCTGTCCTAGTTGCAGAGTTTTCAGCGCTTTCGACACCTCTGTTAATCCTGAACATGAGTTTGCGGAAAATTCGGATGTTTTGTGCTGTACAAGAAGGCTTGTAAAAGCGACCTTTCTCGCTCACTGTCCAGTATGAGGATAAAATCACGCTCCTTTTTTTTTTTGGGGGGGGGGGGGAGTGGCGAAGGTTTAGAGACGCTCAGTGAAAACTGGAACTGTGATGTAGTTGACTATGCACGGTGCATGGTAGCAGAGGGGTTTTTTTTTTTTTTGTTTGTTTGTTTGTTTTTCCAAACAGTTTCCAGCGTTTTGTCGACCCGGCAGACCTATAATAACTAGTAGCAGGCTGTTTACTCCAACACACGGCGGCTCTGTGCTCTCCCCACGGACCGGAGTGCAGGCTGAAAACGCAGCAGCCGTTGGCAGACGTCCAGGTAACAGTTGGTGCGCGTGCGGAATATACGCCTCGTTCTAGCTATTTTTGCCACTACCCCCCCCCCCCCCCCCATCTCCCAACACACACAAGCTTCTTCCATCTTTTTCCTTCTCCCAAACCGTCTCCTCATCACCACCACACCCCCCCCCCCTCCCAACAAACAAACATGCAAAGTCTTCATTCAGTGTTTAACCTTCATCCAAAAAGGGAAGTTCTGAAAACGCTATCAAGAATGTACTTGTCTTGTCTGACATGTACTGTGACTTTATGCATATTAATAGCAAGTTATGAACAATCAAACCGCCAGCTCTGATCGTAGGTCTGTACCTCTGAGCCCTGAGCGAAAAGTGTTGCCCATAAGAACTGTTGTTGATGTTGGTGGTGATGGTGATGGTAGTTGTAGTGGTGGTTGTGCTGGTGATATTGTTGTTGTTGTTGTTGTTGGTGGTGGTGGTGGTGGTGGTGGTGTTGATGATATTGTTGATATTGTTGTTGCTGATGCTGGTGATAATTGTTGCTCTTGTTGGTGGCGGTCACGGTGACGGTGGGAGTGATGCCGCTTATAGTACTACTGTTGTTACTTGAGACAACTAACACGCAGGGGGCTGGGTGTGTAGGGAACTGAGGTGGGCGTTTAGAGGGGACAAAGTGATAAAGACAATGTGTGTATCGGCATCGACACAGCCTAAAAGAAGTGGCTAATATTGATTGCGGACACAGACGTACGCCCACACTCTTTGCGACAGCTTGCCATCGTGAATGTCTTATCTTGTGATTGCCTTCTCGGTTTCTAATTTAGCCACACGCCAAGATGATCAATGCAGTGTATTGATCAATATCAGGCAGCTACTTGTGCTAACTGCAATAAGTCACTGTCAAAGATTTTAACCACGGTGTTTTTGTTGTTGTTTTCTTCTTCTCTTTACCGTTCTTCTTGACACTTGAGTCTCTGTCATAAGTTTTTCCTCTGTCAGGTCAAGCAGCATTCACTTGAAATCCGATTGCACAACACAAGGTGCATGGAACTGTCGGCATAAGCTTCCGAGAAATATTTCTTCCATTTTTTGTTCAGTATTGTCTGAAGTAGCTCAGAAGAGTGTGCTGGAAGGATCATCGTAAAGAGACATAGTATAATAGATAAGCATAATAACTGAGTATTGCTCAGGCGCTTTACCCAATTTCTTGAACTGGCTATGAGCGCCGCGAGCTGAACCCAACATGCACGTTCACGTGAATCACACGCATTCTCTCACATACTGGACAGAACACAGTACAATCACCGTCGTGGTGCGAAGGGTCAGCTCAGCAATTTAAGTTTTGGAATTTAGAATTGCATTCATATTTTCAATGTTTGTGTGGTGAACTGTGACATTTCAAAAGCAGAGAGCATAGAGGGTGGGTGGGGATTTGGGGGTTTAACGTCCTTTTCCACCACGTAGGGTGATATCAAAGACGGGGCAACGATGAAAAAGCCAGCACAAATATTTGGCCCCAGCCGGGATCGAACTCACGACCCGAGCATTAGAAGTCCAACGCTCTACCATTCGACCACCCCGGCTCCCCGCAGAGAGCATAGAGACGTAATAATAAATGATATAAGACTGAACGTAAAACAACTCACATGTAATGTGTAAAGTGTGTTTTCAGTGTATTGACACATGTTCTAAGTATCATTGAGCACAGAAGCGGTTAAGTCAGCACTTTTGGGCTGACGATGGTCGCCGGTCAGCCGCAAAAACACTTCAGCGTGACACTCCATCTTCCAGAACTACAACTGAACCTGATACCAGTGCCGATAGCCTATTTTGCGCGAGAACAATCACACACGTGCGTTACACGTGCAAACCTTGTCAGGTACTGCTACTTTGCCGGTGGTGACGCCATTAGTATGCAGGTGCACAACTTCCCGTCATACCCGGGCGTCGTCTTCCGGTGCCGGTTGGTTAACTTCCGGTATAACGGTGTTGTCGGAAGTTGGTATTGCGAAGACAATCGACACTAGCCTGCTAGTACAGATGGTCAGCATATTTTAAGGTCACGGCCGTCACGCGGTACTCTGTGCAGGACATCACAAGAAAAATGTCCTGGAACAGGCACAAAACTTGAAAACCACACCACGTCAGTCACTGCGACAACTTGACCACCCAGACGGAAACTGCAATAGCAGCTGCACAAAGCTCAAGTGTGAAAAGTCGAATCAGTTGGCCTGGTACCAACATTGAGACGACGCCTTTGCCAAAGCCTTTGGTTTTCAAGACCTTCTTGGAGATATATGTGTTTGGGGTGTGTGTGTGTGTGTGTGTGTGTGTGTGTGTGTGTGTGTGTGTGTGTGTGTGTGTGTGTGTGTGTGTGTGTTGTTTTTTGTTGGGTTTAATTGTTCGTTTGTTTGTTTGTTTTTGTTGTTGTGGGTTTTTGTTGTTGTTGTTGCTTTCTTTGTTTTTGTTTGTTTGTTTTTTGGGTTTGTTTGTTTGTTTGTTTCGGGGGGGGGGGAGCGGAGTTTACCCTCTCTAAGATCCTCCTTTCAAATTCAAGTCTATTATTCAACCACGTCAGGTAATTATTCTTCACGATTACAACTGCATCTGCATAAATTCACTGTCGGGGTGTTTCTTCATCACTCTTTATGATGCTTTTTAACTCAGTGCTACATGTACTAAACTTGGAAATTCAAAATATTGATTTTTATTCCATCTTCTCCTCCGACTCAACCCTATTCCCACTTCCCTCCATTGTGATCGACCCCAAATCCGCAGCTGCACGACACAGTAAACTGCTGTACTGCCAGGTGGACGGATGTTTAGCGGGATCGCTGTCAGGTCACAGTAGGACGCAGAGCACACACACACACACACACACACACACACACACACACACACACACACACACACACACACACAGATGTCCCTTACTAAAGCTCCACTGTGATCACACCACGTGCATATCTTGAAACCTATACTTGTTACCCCTCAAATGAAACATTTCAAGATGCTTATCACCACGGCAAGGTTATGTACCAACTCCTCAAGTTACGGACTTTGGCTTTGCTATATTCTGAAAAGCCTTTTGAAGCATCGTTTCACCTTCGCATCTTGACTGAAACTGAAAGCGCCGTCTGGTCACCTATCCCGTCACAGGGTCTGATCAGTCGGACGCCCCGCACGTTGGTGACATCATAGTGTTCGCGAGCCAAGGCCAGGTGAAGGCGATCAGTGTCCAGATTAAGGTCAAACCTGCCAGGAACCAGGAAAGCGTCGAAGATGCTGAAGTCTGAGCCGCACAGCCGCGCCTCATGATGGTTACACAACATTAACAGCTTCCGAGCATGTAGTAGCAATTCCGCTAATTATAATAATTTTTGCCCCTTTTTAAAGTTGTGTGCGGCAGAGTAAAAAAATCTGGGGCTGTTTGTTGCCGGCTTTGCAAATAAGTGTCATGCCAGGTAATAGCAAAAACTGGGAAAAATGAGCCTGGCATGTGGACTATTTGTATTCATGCGCGGCTGGCACAAGAGCTAGCAGCGAGACGACAGAGGAATGAGGGGGTATGTGGTCGCTGCTAGCACTGCAAAAAATCCGGAATATTTGAATTTGTTGAAATTTACTCTACACATGAGACTTTGGCTGCTGGATTTTTTTTTTTTTTTTTTTTTTTTTTGGGGGGGGGGTGAATTTTAATGCATTTCTAGGGTGTCATGTGCAGCGTTATGTTTAATATACAGCATGTTCTTGGAAATCCGTATCTGTGGTGCGTAGCCTGATCACGGCATGACTGACCAAATCCGGTCACGGCAAGCCAGCCAGTACAGTTCACGACTCACCCTAGGCGAAAAATGACGGGCTCTCTGGTGCCGCAGTACGCACGCCACCTCAGGTTTGAGTTGGAATTTTCGGGCTTAGTTCTGAACTAAATACTAGTGTAGTTGACCGTATGACGAATTATTCTTGCGGCTACAGCCGGACAGGCTTCCATGATTCAATTTTGTGCTTGGTGGTTGGAACTGGTTGGAATGGTTCAAACAAAACTTACGCATGAAATGACAACTGACTTGTAATTCAGTTAAATAATCAGACACGCGGTGTAACCGTTTCCTCCGCTCCAAGCGCAAACTTGAACTAATTGAAACTTGAATGATTACCACCAGGAACCAAATACAAGGACACGGCAGACTTGATTATTTCCAGAGATACATATGCTAATGAGTAATAGTCATGCATGTAACCACATACTGGGCCGTGACCGGTACAAGAGAAAATCTCCGCTCATCATTGAGACGCCAGCTATTGAATTTTCGCTGTAATCCGCCAGCCGCGGCGTGTTCCGTGTGGCAATTGCCCAGTTCAGTTCAGTTTGACGTCACGCCAAATTGTAATCATGTCAAGTTAATCTGGGCAGTTCTGTAACGGACATTGCAGGGTAGTTTATAACAGAGGGTAAACACAAAGTTTAGCCCACGGTGTAGTGCTTGGTCAACCCTGTGGCGTACTGTCTGCTTCAAACTGTGTGTTTTTTTTTTTTGTTTTTTTTAAGGGGGGGGGGGGGGCGAGTACAGGGGTTCTGGAGAAAATTCAGTATCAGAAAATTACTAATTTGTGAGTAAATTGGTCTGTTTGGTCTTTCGGTCTGCCGGTTTGGTTTGGTTTTTTTTTTTTTTTTTTTTTGGGGGGGGGGGATTGGTGTTCTTGATTGTTTCGTTTTTGTTTTTCTCGCCACTGATGAATGGATACTTAACTACTTATCATACAGTAGTACTTTATTGGGGAAAACGAAGCAGTTGATCACACTTCCCCCCCCCCCCCCCCCCCCCTTATTTTTGGCCTTTTCCTGATGATCGATATCTCTTCGGCGATCGGGATGGAGCATCAGTATATCCGGGAGTACATCAAGTTCAGCATTAGTCACCATTAGTTAGCAGTCTTCCTCACTTACCCTTGACCTAGCCGTTAATTGCAGTTTTGATATGCATAGTCAGAGAGGAAAAGTGCGAATCATAAATTTCTTCCAGTGGCGGCCGGGAGAGAACTAGAAAGGGCATGATGGGTGACAATTTGCCAGTGTGGCCATTATGCCCTAATTCTCGCTAGAACAGCCAGCACAGAATACCAGGGGTGAAGGACTCCACAACAGGCCAGGTATCTATAAACGGACATTGCGGGGTAGTTTATAACAGAGGGTAAGCATTTAGCCCGCGGTGTAGTGCTTGGTCAACGTCTGTAAGTGCCGCATCAGTCTTACGAGCCCTGAGGTCATGGAGAGTTCACCTCACGGCCTGCTTCACATGATCCGACGGGGGAGAACCGGTCTCTAGAAGCCCATGAGGGATATGGAGGTACCGTGGGTCTCGGGCTCTGGTCGCACGCCGGTGTGCAGTTCATGGCGGGTATTGATAGTCAATAAGACAGTAAACTCCAGTTCCTTCAGTCGGTGTGTGCATACTGTACATCATGCTTTGTGATTGTGAAGGTCCTTTGGCGCGAAACGTCTTTGGGTCCTCAGGCCGGGACCGAACCTAACGCGGTCAGTCCACAATCGAAATCACTGAGTGTTGTAGGCGAAACATCTTGGGTCAAAGCATAATTTGGCAGAGCGGGTTGTTTTTTTTTTTTTTTTTGGGGGGGGGGGGGGGGTAAGGTTTATCAAAACAAAATCTGGTCGAAAGGTCTTGACCGAAAGAGTAACTCAGCGGTGGACAAATCAGTTCCCCTCTCACCATGTTGACAGAGACTGAGTAGCAGAGCGTCCAGGTCTCTTCAGTACGGCCGCGGTGGCGCAACAATGGAAAATGTTTACTATCATATGAGTGAGTAGGGAGTCAGTGCACGGTTATGCGGTAAGACGTGATGTATCTCGTCCGCCTGGTGATCGACTGGAACAGTCAATATTCACCGGAAAGGGGAGGCAGGGGGTAGTGTCAGTGCAACAACGCCCAAAACGCTACCTTTCGTGCAACTGAGAAAAAGGATGCCGTCATTTTTTCATTTTCCTAAATGTGATAGCACTCGTACAAGTTTCGACCAGATCGCGGTTTTTGTTGTTTCAGTTTCATTGTGATTCTCTCTCTCTCTCTCTCTCTCTCCCTCTCTCTCTCTCTCTCTGTTTATCGTTAGTACTTAATGTCTTGGCCATTTGCGGTACACTGTGCACACTGTACATCTGTACACTTAGTTATCCTTCGGGACCCTCAGAGAAGTCACTGTGATTACTTCAGTAACGAGACATTCACGGTTGGCAGCCCACCAAAAAAGGGCGCGCGGTAATTGGGGACATGTGAACTTGAACTTGACCTCACAGGGACCCGGCCCCACATTGACCACAGGGACACCAGTAAGTAAGCGCTAAAACCTTCAGTGACATTAACCAAACGCGCTACTGATAAACCAGCACGCTGACACAGCGTTGTAGGGAAACAGTCACCCTACAGCGGGCTGCTGTGATTGGATAGGAAGCTCTCGTCATGTACAACACATTTGCATACATCATTTTACATAACTCATTCTTATTTTTTGCTGCGTGGCTTTGCACACGTTTCAATATAAGAAACAAGCACGGTAGACTTCGGGCGATGATGTTCATCCATGCATCATCAGTCACTAAATCCTAGTGATAAACCACAACGGCTACCATATTTCGTCCGAACGTGACAATACCGCTCTTGCCTTGACCCAGACCATGAACTAACTCCTGGACTGAGCTAAAGTTCGCCAGCTCCTCATGAAATGATTCGAAATAAACTGTCCAGGATACCACGACGGGAGGTCAATCTCTAATCTACAGCTACTGTCACATATACACTGTATGGCAAATCATCGATGTCGCTGAGTCTTCTCAAACATTGACTTTAAAGAGCACCTTGCCAATGGTGATAACTGAAAACTTCCAAGTTACGGCCTACACACCTTTCGTTTTTGAAAATATTCTGCAGTCTTTCAAGAACGGGTTCAGTTTCCAAATTCCCCAACCCGACGCCAAACGCAGGCATTTGTAAAACTCCTCACCACCTGTTGCATGAATGAATATGGCAAATCTCAGTCTTTACTAGTAGGTTTTCTTTTGTCGACGGACTCGGGGGGGGGGGGGGGGAGGTCGCGTTGTAACCAAAGTAAACGTGCAGTGAGCAACTCCACTCGCACATTTACTCTAGCACGAACTGTGTAAAGTTCTAATCCTGCGTCACCCACTAAAAGCGAACCAGGCAAGACAAATGATAATGATACTTGTATTTCTTTGCCACTGTCAGTGTGACACTCTGCCCGCTTCACTATCAGAGTCCTCAGACCGCCTAAGAAGTAGATAGGACTAGATGGTTGTAAACAGTGTCAACTGAGTTCACTGTGCACCAAATGCTATGTCGCAGTTATGGTCTAGCAGCAGTACGATGAACCCGGTAGGTAATTCAGTAAGTGACGGACGTCGTAAAAGCTCGTTTTGAACAGATCTTTTTCAGCGTGTCCCTACAGGGGTTCAACATGTCCTTAGACTGACGCATGTACACGGGGTAGACTGTCGACATCCCATTGAAATTTGAAGTATCCGACCGTGACGGGGCGACACTGATTAATGACTCTGTGTGTGTGTGTGTGTGTGTGTGTGTGTGTGTGTGTGTGTGTGTGTGTGTGTGTGTGTGTGTGTGTGTGTGTGTGTGTGTGTGTGAAGTTTCCTGGTCGTGAACAAGCTTTGGCCAATTATTTTGAATTTAGCGCTTTCAGACGTAAAATAAGGATTCACGATGTCGTTGTCACTGATTGTCTTCTCTCTCTTGCATAGGCTCTCACGTTGCCTCATACAGATAATTATTGTTACCTTCTGCCAAGGTGACTTTTCGCGTGTAAAGACAAACAAAAAACAGAAAGAGAAACTCCAACGCCAAGATGTTTGTCAGCATCATTTGTCCTGTGTAAAAACAAAACAGCTCCGTTAATAGCCTCGCGCCGTACTGCACTTTCAGCATGTCACGACGGGAGGAGAAAAATTGCATTGTCTCGGTCTTATCAGTTTCCATCTCCCTTTATTCGGTGCCAGAACTGCCACAAAACATCGGCTTGGTGATGAAATAGGGCTGCAGCTTTTACGCACATGGTGTTGGCACAAACACTGACTGAGTCGTCACAGCGCTGTATATGTATAC
>JACVVK020000182.1:0-15000 GCA_018292915.2 Batillaria attramentaria | reverse complement strand
CAGCCAAGTGTGTTTCTTGATAATAGACTAATTCGTCAGTGTCCTTTCAGCTTCGCACCGCAGATTCTTCCGTGGAGAAGGTCACAGTGATTAACGAATCACGGCAGAAAACAATGCGCGCTGTACACAACGCCACTGACTCAGCAAGGCTACGCGACACAGATGCAAATCTGGAGGAAAACGCTATATATTCCTCTTACACATAACGCTGCAGATGACACCCTAGAAATGCTTTAAAATTCACCAAAACATTCACAAAAATCAGGCAGCCATAGTCTCATGCGTAGAAGAAATTTAAACAAATTCCAATATTCCGTTTTTTGGCAATGTTGGCAGCGACCACATACCCCCTCATTCCACGGTCGTCTGCTGGCTCCTGTGCCAGCCGCGCATGAATACAAATAGTCCACAAGCCAGCCTCATTTTTCCCTAATTTTACTATTACCTGGCATGAAACTTGTTTACAAAGCCAACAAAAAGCACCAGATTGCCATTGTTCACTCTGCACACAAATTTTAAAAGGGGCAAAGATTTTATACTATATTTAGCCGAGTTGATACTACATGCCCCGGAAGCTAATACCGTCACGTAGCCCAAAGAACAATTGTTGATGTCTGAAAGTGATTGCTTGTGGCACTGTTTGCACATTCCGTACCGATCGAGTGGTTCTTTTGTCTGCAAATTAACTCAGTTCCTACCAAGTAAGTTTGTGGTTGTGCACCAGTGGCCTCACTAAAAAAAAAAAAATCATTTCACTTCGGATTTCAATTTGGCTCAGTGTGAGTGTGTTACACTTTGATTATACTCGTGTGTTAAGAGCCGTTAAGGAACCGTAAATCTTGCCTGTTTTTCGCATACAGGGCCAAACCCGAAAAATAGCCCAAAAAGTGGGATACCGGCTCGTGCGCCGTATGAAATGTGTTAAACGCGTCTATTCCAATATTATTAGGCTTCAGAATAGACAATTTTATACAGGTATCTAAGTGGTAAGATGTTAGACACCATCAAAACAGTTCAGACAATTCATTTTTTGTGAGCCGAGATATGTTTGCTCTGCCGATGATCTAGCGTGCTAACATGACGAAACTTCTAGATTCTGTCGCGACTTAAAACTGGTGCTGCCAGAGACACGCGATAATCAAGAACGCTTTTCCAAGCACATCAGCATGATTATTGCCAAAAAGCCAATCCCGTGTCCCTCATTAATTTTACAGCAGAGTCGCGCGTAACAGACAGCCTTGGCCTAGTTGGCTCGGTCACTGGGACATCAGCAGGGGCCAGGTTTTGGCGACAAGGGCGTCGACCTGGTGCAGCAGAACCAGAGTGCGCATGCGCTGAACACACGCTGCTCAGGCGTCTGGTATAGAAGCCAAATACGGCGTGAGGCCAAAACGATTTAATTTACGACGTGTACTAATGTTCTACTTGGCAAACTGTCTTGTCACAGGAGTGCCCATGATTGTTTGCACAACACTTCGACGTTTAGTTGTATGTACATGCACGGTGACTGTTACTTGTCGCCAAGCCTTCCCGATCAGCACTTTGAGCAGTTCCAGTTTTGTTTTCTCAAACTACACGATCCTAACAACCGTATATTCAAAGACCCAAGCCTTCCATCCAACACTGTGACTGACAAAATCACAATTAGGCTGTGTGAACGTTCGTGTCCCCCACCCCCACCCCCACCCCACCCCACCCCACCCCAAGTTTCCCAAATCACGAAAATGCTGTGATTGAAAATTCCTTTTCTGTTCAGGAAACTATGGGTATGCGGGTTTTCTGTGTTGTTTTGCTCTTGTTGTTGTTATTGCTGTTTGTTTGTTTGTTTTCTTTTTTTCTGTTTGTTGCTTTTGTTTTGTTTGAATTCAGTCTTAAATCGAGTTAACCTCCCGTATGGAGCGTGCCCCCCCCCCACCCCCTCATTTCCCCCCCCCCCCCCCCCCCCCCCCCCCCGCCAATCTCTTCTGGTCCGGCCTCGCTCACTGGTTGTCACAGTCCAAGCAAGGCGTGGCTCCGTAGTACCAGGGTACGCCCTTATGCCGGCACGGTGCCTCCCATTCTTATCAATGGAATTGTTGAACTGTCCGGGTGCAAAGGTAACCAAACCACCCCTTGACGCCGGCCTATGTTAGCGTACGGGCTACATTCCCTCAACTCTTCTTCTAAAGCGTATTTCTTACTTAACTGCGGATATGGTTTCTTTTCGTTGTTATGTGATATGAGCGCAGGGGGCGGGAGTGGAGTGGTGGGTGGACAAAATTGAAAAAGGCGGGACAGACTCTGGTTACAAATTGCAAACTGAACTTCGGTCAGTTGAGTTGAACCACAAAAAGTAATATTATTTCAGCTGGGAATTTCATCCTATCAATTATTTATTCGTAAAATGGTTTGACTATGGTTGGTTATTCAGCAGGGCGACTTTTATTTATGGATTCCTGTTGACATTAAGACAAGACCGTCCTAGAGTTCAGGAGTGTGGCAGGGCCCGTGTATCGGCACGTGCTACTGGGAGCAGACAAGACAGGTCACCATGCACTTTGTTGTTGGCGTCAGGCGGCCACGGCCGACTGCCGCATCTCGTCATCATATAGAAATGAGAACCGGAAGTCGCTGCTGTTCTTTCGATCTTTATGTTCGCGGTTTCTGTAGAACTCCTTAGTGGCCTGGTCCTGTATATTAAGGTGGTTCTGCGACCCTGATGACCCGCGTACTGTCGTGACACCCAGCCGACGGCATTGGGCAGATCAGGGCACCGTCAATATATATATATATATATATATATATATTTGTGTGTGTGTGTGTGTGTGTGTGTGTGTGTGTGTGTGTGTGTGTGTGTGTGTGTGGTTGTTGTTGTTGTTCGTTTTGTTTTTGTTTGCTTCTTTGTTTATTATTTCATGTATGTCAATGGTTTTTTTTGGGGGGGTTGTAGTTGTCATCCGTCGAATTACGCAAGTCAAATCACTGAAGGGAGGGGTATAAACCGCGTTTGAGAGACGGAGACAGGCGTTCAGACGGTGGGATCAGGTTTCAGCTGCATGAAGCCGGAACCGCTATTAATCACCATTCAAAGTTCGGCCATAGCACTGGAATTCGTATCGTCAGTGTTATTACTACAGGCCGGGCTATCACAACAGTCAGTCGTATTATTGAAAACGTACAACAGCTTGCCTTTGAATATTTCCTATAATAAAGTTGCAGGACAAACTAAGCGGAACACTCAGTAAGTCCAAAATTAACAATAGGACTGAGGATAACGTTATCTGAGTGAACTTGTTATACCAGAGGACTTCACCAGCTGAATTCTGAGTGTCTGACTGTAGGTGAAGGCTACTCACTGTGGATTATCTTTGTAACCCGTTTGTATACATGTACTAACGGCAATAGTAGTGCTTCGTGAAATCAGGTACATGCACATGTATCAGTAAAGGGATCCAAGCGATTGTTGAACAGTCTGCAGCAGCAGTTGATGTGTTCCACACTTTACTGAGACCGTATTGGTATGAACGTCTTCCTAACATCAGTGTTTTTGCAACAACAACAACAGTATCTCTGGTTGATTGGTTGGCTGCGTGGTTGGAGTAACGTCCATGTCGACCGCATGAGTATTGATGAATTGAGCAATACGTTTGTCAACAACGTACAGCGTACAACAACACTGTGAAAAACTTTTCATCGAATGCGCATTATCGACTGTGTATCTGAATCAGTCACTTGGGACACAACATGGCATCTGGAACCATTGTGGTGACTCTGGTTGGTGTAAATGTTGCTCTACGTACGTAGACTGAAGCGCACCGCGTACTGAGCAGTCGACGCTATTTGGTTGCGGACAGAAGACCAGTTACTCAGCGCTGATCGGTAACTGCATTCACTTTAATAGCGATGTGTCGATCGCCGTGTAGTGCAGGGATGGACGCGTTAGGCCAAATAAAGTCCTATGTCTCTACTATTAGAAGCCAGGGGAGCCGGGGTGGTCGAATGGCAGAGCGTTAGACTTCTAATGCTCGGGTCGTGAGTTCGATCCCGGCCGCTGGGGCCAAATATTTGTGCTGGCTTTTTCATCGTTGCCCCGTCTTTGATATCACCCGATGTGGTGGAAAAGGACGTTAAACCCCCAAACACCCACCCACCCTATTAGAAGCCGCAAACTGACGAAAATGGTCGCAATGGCCGGTCAAAAGGAACATCTATTCAACTGGCAAACAACCTTATAGAGCTTTGTAAGCGGCGGTTCGTCCTCCTCACAACCTACAGAGACTTTCAAGGTTGATATCAAAGACGGAGCAACGAGGACTCCGAAACTGAAAGTCCGGCCAGTACAACTTTTGCCTCGCAGCCAGGGTTCGAACTCAGAACCCGAGCACTGAAAGTGCCACCAGCTAGCCGATCCCCGCGTCATGATCGAAATGGCACCCAATACTACGGTCCATAAGGTATCATATACCCAGTATGTATAATCATAAACACTCTAATATGGTCCTAGTGGTCGTTAGTGTCCAGTGCGCAGTCCACTGACACAGTGGACACGTCGAGTCAAGTGTTACCTTCAAGAAAAGTTAAAATAGATACAACGCACGAAAGGCATTTCGACAATACCAATACTCAGGTTCGAAGACGTATATTTAGGTTACAGGGTCAACGTTCTTCGCAGTGACTTTGCGTAACACCTTCAAAATTGGAGTCCAAGTTCAAGGCCAAGGGGGAATGGCAAAAACCCTTCGCCGATCATTGGTTGTCGCGGAGGCCACACCCCCTAAGCAGCTGGCTTTGGGATCGACATCCGCGTCAGACTGTGTACTGCTGGTGCACCGAAACAAATCGATTGTGTGTGTGTGTGTGTGTGTGTGCCAGCCGGCCTGAGTATATTGGAATGTTGTTTATTTCAGTGTAAAGATCACAGTTTACTGTCAGCTAACGACCGGTTGCGTCATGGCTGTTTACGTTGTCTGTGGAGGACCGGTTATAGCCGAGGCAACCGGTTCAGTCCGGGGTACAAAATGCAACTCCCACTCAAAAAAAAACTTGAACGGTGGGGAAGGGGGAGGAGAAGGGGCTTTATCTATAAAAGGGAAGGCGTTTTGTTGTCTTACTTGGTTGATTAGTTGCTAGTGTTTTATTTTAGTAATTATTTAATTTATGTAGAGCGTTATCTGTGTTGTGTGCCCATTGTCTTGTGCGCCAAGCTGCATTTATAAAGGTGGGTGCAGCCTGTCAAGATGAGATAGAGATCACTTTATCCCCAAGGGGAAATTTCCCTAGGAGGCAAAGAGAAATAATTTTCTCTGGTGTGAATAAATGGACCGGAAAGGGCAATAAAAAGACATAATGAAATTAATACACGTATATACAACACACAGTGCCAATCACATTCTTATCACTTTCTTATAAAGCATATTCATAAGTGTATAATATGTCAGTAGAGACAATGAAATAATCACATGTAGCTTATCACAACAACGCCCATTGGGAAGCTGACAAAGTCAATTAATAAAATTACGTAAACTACGGTAAACTCCATTCCCACTGCGTTCAACTAAGCATCAAAACACAGCTTTAAAAATCAGTACCATGCCAGCACTAAAGTTCCAGTTACATTTTTGTAAGTTACAGTTACTAGCTTAACACAGAAAAACACAAAAAAAACACAAAGCATCAGCGCCATGCCAGGACTGAGTGGAATGCAGTTACTAAAAAAAATGCATTCATATTGAGTATAAAACACAACTGAAAACATCAGTGAAATGCTAACAGTACATTTCCAATTTCTAATCTTGAACACACACACACACACACACACACACACACACACACACACACACACTATCAGATTTAGAAAAATTGCCCTATGTATGCTTCACACAGCTCCTGCATGGGTTCCATACTAACTAGTGCCCCATTCTCTTGAAAACTGTTCAGACACACAACAAAAACAAAACTAACCAGACACAGCAACATGAAACACCAACTGTAATTAACATTGAAACGATGACTGCCACTTCTCTTTGGAATTTGGTATTAGCTTAACTGTAAGAACTAAACTGTTATACACAAAAGCTTATGTTGGAGTCGCACGGTACAGTACTACGCGTATCAGGTTTGTCAAGTCAAGTCAAGTTTATTTCCAACCCTCTGGGGGTATAGGAAAACAAATATCATGAGCATTTCGCATGATCAACTTCTGCGGCACATGAAGGTTTTCACCTAAATCAAGGCAACAGCAAGTGAAATAAAATAAACAAATAAATATTTAAATAGGTAAATGCATAGATAAATAAAATGTGAGCCACACTATCGAAAACATTCTGGAAACGTTGCACTGACGGTCAAACTGTCAGACAATGGAAACGGCAGGGTAGTGAGGGTAGTGACCCAGACGGAGATCATTGTTCCTACTGCCACACGACAATCTGCTGACGACTCAGCTGACAAGTTTGGTCTGACACCGCATCTGGCCACCCTATGCTGCATGATGTATGTGCAAATTACTGTTACTGTTTGGTTCCACGCTCCGTGAGCTCAGTGGGAAAACAATAGCTGTAGGGTCACGGACAGTCAGCAGTATTTTGTGTGAGAGATTACTAAGTCTGAATTGTGTTTCGCATCCTTGTACTTTGTACAGCGTGTGATACAATGTCATGGACTGAAGCCAGGACTGCATCCGAAAGCCAAATGGTTACTCGAACAAACACACGCGCAAACGTTGACACTGACGAAAAATAACGCGAAAACAGAACAAACAATACATAAAAAGAAAGAACGTATTACCTCGGTTGGTGCACTTAGTGGCTCGACGCTGCGACAGTACGTGTGCACGGCGTTTGTGCTGCTTGGCATTTGAAATAAGACTGAAAGTACATTAAGAAAGATCGCTATTTCAGTATGTGTTTCCAGATTTTTTTTCTGCACACAAGTAACGTCTACCTCTTCATACAACGCCGTTTCAATAAGTGTTGCAATGAAATCGGATTTTTTTTAAAAACAAAAATTCAGTCTCATTCATCCGTCGGTCATGATGGCACATATGGCAGAATAATGAGGTGAAATGTAGGTCCGTGACAGTCTAAATATCCGCTCGTCTAGCTGATCATGTAGTGTGATAGAACAGCAGACACATCAACATGCATGTGTATTTCAAGCTAAATGTGTTTTTGCCGGCCTAGGGTTCTGTATATTGTTTATAAAAGATTCGCAGACAGCACGTAATATCGCTACCAGCCCCAAGGTTTTCATCAAATGCCCGTGGTCACATTCTCAACCATTCTCCCAAGCAAACGAATGGAGGGTGACATGCCGTTTTCGCAGTTTAAACACACACACACACACACACACACACACACACACACACACACACACAGAGGGTAAGTTCACACAGTGTGTTTTCGCAAAAAAATCTTTATTACGTCTGTGGAGTAAAAGCCTTTTTTCTATTAAAAACGTAATGACTGCGTGCTTCCTCGACTGAATTACCTTATGATCACTCACAGACAGCAAGCATACACAGTTCAGTTTAACTCCGGCGCTACGGTGAACTCTTTTACCATCGGCAACCGACTGACTACAGCGAAAGTGAAGTTTTGTCCCCATTACTGGACTGACAACTCCACTCAATGATGGATGAATGCAAGAATGATCATGACAGAACATGTGTGCCTCGATCATCTGAAAAAACTGCAGTGAGAGTTGTTTTCGTAATGAGGATGAAGGCATAAGATAGAAATGATGTAATGTTTTGTCTTAACCCTCCTTCACTCACTTACGTGGGGAAAATAACTTTTTGCAACTAGATTTAGCACAGCACTGCACTCCAGCTGAGCAAAGCGCTTCTACAAGGAAATAACATCAAATGCCTTACTGCAATACCTTTCTGATAAACACCCATTTGATCTTTCTTTCCAAAACAGAACTCTGAGAGCAATTCAGCTAAGTCACAGTGTGAACTGCAAAATCACTAACACTTTAAAAGTTACACTGAACTTTTGAAACAATTCAAATGCAGCTTTTTTTCTCTCTCTCTCTCTCTCTTTTTAAAAGGGAGGGGAGGGGGGTGGCATTACATGTCAATGCAGGTTACACCGAGTTAACCCTATTAAACTGACATGACACACAGTTTCTAAGGCAGGTAGAGCACACGTCTGCCCCGATACGTTCAAAGTGAATTTGCCGTTTTAAATGTGACAGATCATCTGTGGTTAAGAGACATTTACATACCAACATTTTTTATTTTTGATTCTTGAGACTGAATCCTTTTTTGCAAAGATCTCAAATTAATTTTGGTGAATTTGATTTTGATCTCAATGTTGCCCATGTTTTACACTGTGGATTCTACAGTCATCAGTGTGATGCTTAACCTCCTTAAAGACTTCAGTAAGTTAGTATGAGAATCATACTGGTATTAGTCAAGGAAGTTGGCTGTACCTTCCAGTTACGGAGGTCACTGAATTTACAAATTTTACAAGGTCACGCCTCAGAGACTAAAAGTTAGCAGTATAAAACAGGGCTCTCTCAGTGTCGAGTTACCATGGCAATCACAGCTATGCGTTACAGTGAATGCAGTTCAACAAGAAACATAACAATCGCTACTTACATTTCCCAAAGTTTAATTAATTAGAGATAGGGGTGCACAGTATAATGATCATATGACATTCATGAGCTTCCTAGTTCTCACATGCACTGAACACATTCACTTTCACATTGACAGTCTAACTTCCATATGTAAATCCAGCTCTCTCTTTCTCTCTCTCTCTCTCTCTCTCTCACACACACACACACACACACACACACACACACACACACACACACACACACACACACACACACACACACACATGTCAAAGTGGTGAATCCCCTCAATTTCTACACATGTACCCCTCAGACATTGGCAACACCCACCATCAACATCATGGACCCCGACTTGCAGAGTAAATAAATAAATATACCAACCCAGTACTATGTCTGCAAATAACAACAACTATGGCTGACAGAAAGTCCAATCAAATTTACACAAAAACAGCATGCACAAATGTTTGCTTGACATAAAAATCAAAGTACTACGTTTAGCTTGCCTTGGACTAAATAGTGCAAAAAACACTGCAAGCATTGCCTGACATCAAAACACAAATACACAAACATACCATGGCAAGGAAAAACCCAACTACTGTAACTAAACCTGGCTACAATTCAGACATAACAACTGTGGCAAGTTCAAAACTGTTCCAGACTGAAATGAGCTGAATACAATGTGAACTGAACACACAGACACACATATATTGGTGAGGTATGTGCCACATGTACCGCTTCATCTTATCCACCTCTTCAAACCCCTCCTGTAGTGTACTAGAATTCCAACTGATCATGTATTACCCATGTACAGTGTACCTTGCTCGTTGTATACCATCCAAACCCCCATGTTGAGCTTTGTTTCTAGTCATTTACACACCAGTAATGATATTTTCTGTGCACAGATAAATGTGATCAACGTTTGTGGGGTATTCACTCTGAACCATCATTCAGGATGTATTTACACCTGTCTTCAGTACTCAAAATATTTATCAAAAGACAAACGGGACCCGAGGCTGAATGTGTAGAGGTGAAAGCGTAAGCATACAGCAGTTGTCACAAGTAGTGGTATGACTCATGCACTAAGTGCTTCATGTGCACTCTGTCCTGGAATGCCAGCAAAACACCTGAGTTACAACTAGAAACCTATCACAAAAGAGGTGCAGGGCAAAAACCAGGCCATTCAGTTTTGTGTTCAAAGTCCTGTGGCAACAGCCAGCTAATCCTACGTCAGGGAATCAATGTAAACCAAACATTTGTGCTTAGGATATTGTGCAGGCAACAGAAGATGGTGTTCATCACAGCCACACTCAAAACCACATACACTTTGTATATTAATTTAAACAGACTCACAGATATTCAACAATACAGATATCTGTAGCAGGGCTGAGGGACGTTGCCATCCCTATGGAGTGTGGACGTATGTGCAAACACTAACATAAAAATTTACAGCAGTCCCCTATACCTTCCGGTTACCCCTGCGTGTCATGTCAAACAGTTATCTCCCATGACACAGGCAAATAAAGATTGCAGGACTGCATTGTGAAAATCTTTGATGTGATTTACTAGAGGAGCTGACAGTTGCAAAGCTTGAGAAAGATAACAGCCTGCAACATTTTATAACCCAGCTTCTTTACTCACATATTTACTAACAACGTGAGGCAGCCCACGAAAATAACTGTGATCTGACATGTCATTGCACAATGTCTGATGCAGCTGTGGTGAGATTTCTCTTCCAAGCAGGAACTATGCACTGACTAACGTGAAACACAAGGGAGGGGGGGGTGGGGGTGGGTGGGTGGGAAGATAGGTCTGATAAAAAATGTGGTATCGGGCAGAGCGCCTCATGTCAGGCCAATCGACTAACACAAACATGATATGTTCAAATGTCAGTTTCAATATGCCGCTAGCATTTGACCCAACACGTCAGCCTCCATCCTTTTTTGCCGTCGAAAAAACATGTTGCATTGGCACACGATTACTACAACACCCTGTCACAAATCAGTCAGTATATTACCAACAAAATCACAAATGCACAAAAAGTAACATCAATTTCTAAGTAAAACACTTTTTTTACAAGTTGATCAAATGTTTGCATTTACGCGTGCAGGCAGGCATGACATCAAGACAATGCTAGTACAATCTATGCTCCTGAAGATGGCCCAGCCCACAGTTTCCCACAACCCTGGGCAGCAGATAACTACTCACTCCACTAGAAAAATGTCCCTCTGCGAAGGACAGAAAGGCGTGCTGCAAGCAAAGTGATCTTGAGATTCAGCACACCTATACCGAGTGTACAAGGACTGTCTTACCATGGAAATGCAGTCAATAAGTTTAAGCAAATCTCACGCATGTTACTCTAGGACAGGTCAATAGTGAAGTGACCTTCAGCTGTAACAGAAAAACAAAAGCAGAGGGAATTGTAAAAGATCTCAAGTCCGTTACCCAAACCCTTAATCCGCTTTTATCACAATACACACACAAAAAAACTGATGTCAAAAGCCGTACAGCCCATGTTCGTCTGCAATTTCCATGGTAACACCTCAATTTCCTGTACATAACATATATCTTTCTGTAGTTTCTTGTGTTACAAGTCCTTACACCTGCCTCCTACGGCTTGGGAATTTCCAACCAGACAAAAGATTTGCCAGCTGGTTCCGCCTACAGTGTGTCCTGGATGAGATTCTGTTAGAATGGCTGGCATAGTGTCCTCTTCTGCCGAAGCCAGTTCTCAGTCAAATGGGAGGACTCAGAGTGGGTGGGTCACAGTGGACAGTGCTCAGTGAAGTGGCTGCTGACTATATCACACGCTGTTGAAAGGATGGGACGCAGAGGGGTGGGCAGGACGCTTGCTCCTAAGTGGACATTGATTATAAAGGGGTATCCTCTTTCTCTCCATGCTCCTTGCGAATCCGGTTGGCCACAGCTGCCACCAGTGCAGCTCCCTTACCACTCCCATCATGGGACAGCATCAGCTTGAACTGAAACATAAATGAAAATGTAAGTGAGGACTATAAGGGTCATGTAAGTTTGCAACAGATTTAGCCACTATACTCTGTAGCATTCTCTGTATGCAGAGACTTACTGCACTTTAGTCCTCGATGCTGACAAGCTAAAACGCAACTGCATACTTCAAAAACCCCACAGAGAACTTCATCCTGTACTCAAAGTCTTACATACTGTGACAATGTTATATTACATGTACCCTCATAAAATCTGTAGAATCTGAATGAAATTGTAAACTCTTTACACTGACGTGAAATCTGTAAAATCTGTCATGTGTGATTCCTGCATTTAGCACAAAACGTTAGCCTGAACTGTAAACGTCTGAAGCTCACCCGCACCTCCTGGTGCCAGCACACGGATCTTCTCCATCATGAGATCATGGAAGAAGGGATGAAAACGGTACAGAGAGCCGTCAACGCCCACAGTCACATCTTTCCGCTTCATCTTTTGCAGCAAGCAGGCGACACCTGAAGGATGATACAATAATGCGTGTGTGAACAACAAAATGTTCCAACTAAACTAGATCTACACAGACAGAGTGGGAGTCTCTTTTGCAAGAGTAAGAGTGGGGTTCACTGCAAACCAAGCCATGAACACTTGCTTGCAAAACAAAAAAATAAAGAAAATTCCCCATTTATACCTCAGATATGTTTGAATGCTTGTCACCATACCACTGATTTTAAGTGCACATCATAATTAGAACTCAACATCAAAAAAAAAAATCACACCAGAACGCACACAACTACAATTCTACTGACCTGCAGATGAGAGGAAAGCAGCACGACGAGAGACCAGGCTACAGACATGGCGGGCCAAACGACAGTCCTGCTCTGACACATTGATAATCTCCAGCTCCTCAAAGATCTGTTTTGTTGTCTTGAAGCTGTCAACGTCATCCCTGCATGCCAAGATGTACAACATGATGCTTAACTCTTTGACGACGAAGCACAATTTCTAAATTGTGCTTCGTCGTCAAAGAGTTAACCTCACACATTACATAAAGTGGCCATGAGCATGGTACTTCCATCTAGGAAATAAGAAAGTGGTGGCTGCTTTATACAAGGTCTAAAAAAAAAAAAAAACACACCAAGTGCCCAATACATGAAGAACATTGTAGACAGGAGGATGCTAAACATAGCTGGCCACTAAAGCAAATTTCACAGTACAATCTGCTGGACTTCGGTGTGAATACTGTTACACTGTTCCAGTACATCTTTTGAATCAGAATAAAAATATTCCTGACTTTATTTGGCAAATGGTCTTTCTATTTAAACAGGCAAAGTATTCACAGTGATATTTATTTCCCAGAAATAGTCCCCAACTGCAGTAGCTTAAACACCGCTAGCTATAAGCGCAGCCTGTAATTATAAAGTTTTCACAGGACATGCAGAAATCCTTGCTTGTGCCCGTTCTGTGTTGTGCATGTCATGAGACCAGGAGATGGATAAGGGGAGACTACTCCACCAAAAACTCACCCTTCAATTTCTGAGACATATTTGGTGTAGAAGCGGCCACGCGTTGCCATGTGATATGAACCCTCTCCACTGAACAACAAGCCATTCTTCCGCAGTTTTTCAAGAGCCAGGCGCACAATTTCACCCATGTACATTCCAGAAATGAACTTCTCATATCTGAAAATACATTGTAAAAGAATTATAGGTATTTCAAGTTACATGTACATGTAGGTCTCAAACAGAGGCGTTTGCTAAATTTTTTCATGCTGATGTCATCTATGGCACTGGCAAAAACTGCTCCATATGGAAATCAGCACTCACTGTTAACAAACAAATTAAAAAAAAAAAAAAAAAAACGTTTTGATAATTTTGTTACCTACCTCTGTCTGCCAGCGTTGATGGAATGCTTGTCGACCTGTCTGTCAAATTCTGTCGTGATGAAGTCAAGGCAACCATCGTCACCAAAAGCTCCCCATTCAGTGTTGATCAGCATCTGAAACCATGAACATCAGAAATCGTAAGTCTGAGGTTTAAAATTAACCGACACATGATGTAGCAGAGTAGCCTCTGTACAAACATGCAGTGGCACTCACAGAACTGATCTGGCTTTTGAATCGTGTAGTAATTTATACTATTTTTCTTTTTTTTAAAGACAGAATAAACACACTGCCATGCAAAGTAAGGTTCTGGAGAATAAAATATGGACCATATTAATATATATCCTGTTGTTTTGGGGGCTGCTATTCCTATGGTCAGAGAAATTTTATTGTAAAAACCTCGGTTAGGCAGTTCATGTATCAAAGTCAACTCAGTCTTACCTCTGGGGGCCCAGGTTCATTTCCTTCAGCCATTTCAACATTCTTCAGCTCCTCAATATAGCAGGCATTGCTGCCAGTGCCTGAAAATCAAAAGAGAACATAAATTTTATGAAAAAAGTTAAGGAAACAGGTCATCAACACCAACAATGTACACAACGGAACCTGCATGTTCAGATTTTTTTTCCTGGTTAGAGGAAAAAACTGAGAAGGTTAAAACTTCAACAACTGATTTTTAATCATTTGGAGTTCAGGGAACTGTCCCTCTTTTTTTTTTTTTTTTTTTTTCTTTTTCATGCTAACATTTAGTGATTAGTCTCCATCCTGAGGTTTACTAGTAAGAGAACAGTGATTTCTGAATCCAAATTACAGTGGACTTACAGTGATTGCATTTCATTCACCAAAGTAAAAGAAGTTTTGATCTGACTAGCAACAGAGCGATTTTTTCGTAATGAGCTACCCAAAATTGAAATCAAAGGACAGACACTTGATTTTTTTGCTTTTTTTTTTGGGGGGGGGGGGGGGGGGGGGGGGGGGGGGGGGAGGGGGGGGGGGAAGAGGTGCAAACAAGAGATGACCAGTGAGTGCTGTAGCACTGTACCCAGCAGCAACACCTCTGTGGTATAATAAAGTGTACAGGCATGAACGAGGTGTCACAGGGGGAAATATAAATCACAGCTGCAACAAACTGTACTGCTCATAGTCAGATCCACACTTATTGATCAAACAGCATGGGTCTTCCCACATTCAGAAACCTGCACAAAATGCTGAGACAGCTGATCTGCCCAGCATCTGCTTCCCACCCACACAAAGGAGCAATTTGATCAAATAACACAAGCAAGTGTACGACCAGGAGTCTTCAAATCCTACCACAATGCAACAGCTGGCATCTCTTTATGTTACGAAGTGTTACAATACACTAACAGATCTAGCCAGTCTGACTTGCTCCTTAAACTGAAAGTATACACAAATTTCTTGCCTTTTCTGTTTATGCTCCTAAGATCAGACATACACACTTACCAAGGATAATGCCGATGGCACATTGTCTGTCACTGTGGGCACAGGACATGAGGGCACCTACAGTATCGTTGATCACAGCGAGGCATTCAACATCCAGGTCCTGAAAAAGTATCACCAATACACAATAATGCTTATGAAAATCAAACCAA
>JACVVK020000181.1:1055000-1218864 GCA_018292915.2 Batillaria attramentaria | reverse complement strand
TATCTTGAATGGCCTTGACCTTGACTCAAGGAAATTGAATATAAGTATGCCAGTACAGGTTTTGTCAATGTCTATCATCAAGCAAAGTTTGATGCCTCTGGTACCCCTACATTCTGAGAAAATGGCAATTTTAAATTTCCAATGAGACAGCATTGATGACCTTGACCTTCAGCCAAGGTCATTCAAAATGGTATGTCTTGAAAGGCCTTGGTGCTGTTTATCAGCAAGCCAGATTTAGTGCTTCTGCTGCTTATTGTTTCTGAGGAAATGCCAATGTTAAGGTTTTGGAAGGTTTTCCGCAAAACAGCTTGTATGGCCTTGACCTTGACTCAAAGTCACCGAATACAGGTATGTCAGTAAAGGTGTTGTCAATGTCTATCATCATGCAAAGTTTGATGTCTCCGGCTTTTCTAGATTCTGAGAAAATGCCAATGTAAAAATTACAAACAGACAGCTTTAGTGACCTTGACCTTGGGTCAAGGTCAATCATTATGGTATATTTTGAAAGGTCTTATTGCTGTCTCTCAGCGTGCCAAGTTTGGTGCCTCTGCTGTTCATTGTTTCTGAGAAAATGCCAATGTTAAGGTTTTGGAAGGTTTTCCGCAAAACAGCTTGCATGGCCTTGACCTTGATTCAAAGTCACTGAATACAGGTTTGTCAGTAAAGGTGTTGTCAATATCCAGCATCTTGCAAAGTTTGATGTCTCTGGCTTTTCTAGATTCTGAGAAAATGCCAATGTAAAATTTACAAACAGACAGCTTTAGTGACCTTGACCTTGGGTCAAGATCAATCATTATGGTATGTTTTGAAAGGTCTTATGGCTGTCTATCAGCGTACCACGTTTGGTGCCTCTGCTGTTCATTGTTTCTGAGAAAATGCCAATGTTAAGGTTTTGGGAGGTTTTCTGCAAAACAGCTTGCATGGCCTTGACCTTGATTCAAAGTCACTGAATACAGGTATGTCAGTAAAGGTGTTGTCAATGTCTATCATCATGCAAAGTTTGATGTCTCTGGCTTTTCTAGATTCTGAGAAAATGCCAATGTAAAATTTCCAAACAGACAGCTTTAGTGACCTTGACCTTGTGTCAAGGTCAATCACTAAGATATGCTTTGAAAGGTCTTATGGCTGTCTATCAGCTTGCCAAATTTGGTGCCTTTGCTGCACATTTTTTGAGAAAATGCCAATGTTAAGGTTTACTGCGGACACACAGACAGACAGACAGACAGACAGACAGACACACACACACACACACACACACACACACACAGACAGACGATGGAGGGTTATTACATAGACTCACTTTGTTACACAAGTGAGCCAAAAACTACCGGGAACGTTAATTTCCGCAAGACCCACTTCCCATTCTCCGTTCAGATCAACTGACTGAGGGAGCTTTGTATAAAAATGAGCCGCGTTATTGTCAGGATAGTGGTTTAAACTGCTGTTACTAGGGAGCGTCACGTAAAACATTTTTACGCTCTATAGTCGGATTGGGCAGGGCGTATCCTAGAGAAGCGCTAAGCAAGGAAATCCACAAACTTTCCGACGGATGTCTCGCGTTAAATTTATTAACGAAACAATAATGACCATGCAGATGATGAGCATCTGACATATAAAAACAACTTCACTACGCGGTACTCTCCGCCCCCATACACGCCAGAGTATCGACCTTCTTGCTCCGGTGTCTTCTTCTTTTTCCTGATTCTCTTGTATGTCAGTCATTGAACGTGTTTGGCCGGGATCCACGAGTCAAATGACGACGGGTAGCCGAGCCAGCGAATTAAATATTCTTTTCTTCCACCAGGGCCTCGCCGCGATTTCAAAATTTGTTCAATCCTATAGACTTGTTTTTCACCAACTTTTTGTAACTCTTCTTTATAAAAACTCCCTTTCAATTCCTCGCCGTGATCGTCTTTGATTTTATAAGTAACAGGTCGTGTACTTAATACGCGACTTAAAGTAAACAGCTCTTGCGTCCAGCCTGGTAAATACCCTTTCTTAAACGACCGACGCGCTTTAGAAATGCGAACGCGGTCACCAATGTTTAGCTGTGTCACCGACTGTTTTCCTTTTCGTCCGTATAACGCCTGCCACACCTGTTCGCTCGTTTCAGCTGTTACTTCAACGGGTGCACGTCGAATACTCCGGTGATACGAATGATTGTAACTGTCGACAACCTGAGGTAGAACATCCACGTAGCGCAAAGTATTTGTGTGGGTAAAATATCGCCAGAGTCTTTCTTTCAACGTGCGATTAAATCTTTCCACAACCGCGGCTTTTATGTCTTCGTTTTCTGTGGTAAAGAAATACACCTTGTGCTTGGACAAAAATTGTTGAAAAACACGGTTGATAAATTCTGTTCCTTTGTCTGTTTGCAGTTTTAAAGGTTTCCGTCCAGCCGTCTCAAAGATGTGTTCAAACGCTTTCGTTAGCGACGCACCCGTCTTGTTCTTTAAAGGCACGACCCACGCGTACTTGCTCAACACGTCGATGCAGGTTAGCAAGAAGGTATAACCGTCATTATACTTCTTCAATTTTTGCACATCAATTAAGTCGGCTTGCCACTGGTGATCGATTCCTCCTACGATAATACGGCGACGTGAAAATCGGTGTCTAACAGGTTTGTGTAATGTATACGTATCTTGATGAGACAACCACTGTTGTATGTCTCCGAGTTTCGCTTTAGGTACAGCTCTTTTTAAACTTTGCACACCACCAAAACTGCCAGGGAGCTTAGGATTATAGTACCGCTGTCGTAACGCTTTAGACATTTTTTTTTTTTTTTAGTCAAATAACGCCTCCCAATGTATACGCGGCGATTTAAAGTGTCGGGGTGATGGTGATGATGATGATGAGCGAATAAGAGGAGATTCCTGTCGACGACGACGACGACGAACGCGAGGGCGCGATCGGTCTGCTGTAACTGAAGGCGTAGAGGGTGTTGCAGCATCCCTTAAAGACGACGCATGCCTGTTCCGTTGTAAGTAGTCCCAGCGCTTCAGGTTGCCTACAATTTCACGAGGTACGTTGGCGCGTTTCAAAGCACGAGCAAATACATTCCACCCCTGCGGAGTTTCCACTTTTTTTCCGAGCGCGTAGTACATCATTGACTAAATCAGACATATTTGACCCGTCGATGGTTACGCCTTCGTATACCAACTGACCTCTTTCATCCCAGGTCAATTCAGGATCCTCTTTAAGATGCTCTAAAAGTAACCGCGCTTTCTTATGCATCGTTTTAGGAACACTGGCGAGGACACGGTTTTCTAATTTTTCTTCTAAGCTGCCAGCACTAGACGAGGCGGTGCTGGCTGTGTTGCCGAAGCACTTTCAGCGGTGGTTGAAGCGATTTCCACTCTACCGATCGGTTTCTGACGGTACTCTTTACTAAAATGTCTGTAGCGGTGCAAAGCCTGTTCATAGCGTCTCGCTTTTTCCAACGGTTCTAATGCTGCATCTTGTAAAACTTGCGTTATCTCCTGGTCCAAACCGACAATATTCCCATTTAAAATATCCGTTACGGGTGGTGGTGGTGGTGGTTTTTGTTCTTGTCGTTTAAGCCATTCCGGGTCGACCAATACCATTTTCTTCGTGTACTCCATTTTTTTGTTATTGCCCGAGCAAAACTTGTCCTAGCACACCTAATACTGGACCTAACACAGCGCCGAGAAATCCACCTTTCTGCAAAAGTGCTTTTCGGCGCTTTAAAGAAGTTTTCTTGGTCGCCAAGGTTCTAAGCGTCTGTTTATGCGCACGAAGTTTTTGTTTCTGACGCGGGGTCAAACGCACACGCCCTTTTAAAATATTGAATGAACACTCGCACAACGTTTGAATCAGTTCACGGTCCCCGGATCGGATAATAGCTTTCACGACTTGCGGTTTAGCTTTCGATAAAAATTTCAATAACGCCGCGTTGCGTTTTAGCCGCGCGCTCATTTTTGAAGATAAGCGGTCACACCTTGAGGCGAAAAAATATCAGTTCGTAGGCGCAAATGTTCTGGTGTTTCTTGTCTGAGATCAATCAGCAAATAACCGTGACTTTTTGAAACAGCGTCTTTATATGCTTCTAACATATATTGAGTTTTTCCAGGGTACATTTGTTTTGCCAGTGCTGTTATTTGGGACGCGTCACGCGGGTTTTTAAACACGACTAAATAATGACTGTTTAAGCTTATCGTTCGCTGTTCTTTGTTTTTTCCAAATAAATTTTGCACGATGTACATAACGGAGATGTTCAGGTGATGACTGCCTTTCGTAAACAGCTGTAGTCACGCGAGAATCGGTTTCATGCATGAGATCATCAATAATAAGAAGACAGCGTTTGTGACCTGTAAATTTCGACATATCAGGTAATCCCTCCTGAAATTGCACGCCTCGCAGCTGTAGCTTGTCATATAAACGGTTGCCAAACACCGTAACACCAAATAATTTCCTCCGGCACGGGGACCATAATATCCTTCAACCGATCTAAACACTGATTGACAAAATAGCTTTTGCCGCTTTGTGAAGGCCCTGCAATAAGACAGGTAAACGGATGCTGAAATCGCGGATCCATGTCTGCTGGGTAACTGAGAGAAACAATGAAAACCAACAGTTAAATATCATCATCATGTGGGACCCCTATCCTAAATGGAGGCGCTGACAGCTGTCACTTCATGATCTCCCTGTATTACTTCACTGGAGGCTACGGCCGTGATTCTCAGGTTCAGGTCAAATGGCTCCCGGTCTCCCCTACCTAACGGGAGGACGCTGACAGCTGCTACTTATGATCTCCCTGTATTACTCACTGGAGGCTACTGGCCGTGATCTCAGGTTAGGTCAAATGGCTCCCGGTCTCCCTACCTAAATGGGGAGGCCGCTGACAGCTGTCACTTTATGATCTCCCTGTATTACCTCACTGGAGGCGTATGGCCGTGATCTCAGGTTAAGGTAGAAATGGCTCCCGGTCTCCCTACATAAATGGGAGACGCTGACAGCTGTCACTTCAGGAGCTCCATGTTTTCCCCCATTTATCTTGTATTACTTCACTGGAGCACCCTAACAGTTCGAGGTTATAAGGTGAAGCCCTGATTTTATAGGGGTCGTGTCTAAAGTTTACGTCTAAGGTTAAGGGCATGACCTGAAGTTATAAGGCTGTGACCTGAGGACGTGACCTCAGGTTAGGGCTATGACCTGAGGCTAAGGACGTGACCTCAGGTTAGGGCCTTGACCTGAGGCTAAGGACGTGACCTCAGGTTAAGGTCAACTGCTCCCTACTCCCTAGGGGTTGAGGGGTCGCAACTTATACAAACATGGGTTTCAAAACCGATGGAAAATCGATCTTCACTTACACACAAAAACGCAAATCTCTTTCGTTCTTCTACATCAAACGGGTGGTTGCTTCTGATGGCGTTTCAACGTTCCCCACTTCCGTTTAGCTTATTGTGATAAAAAAAGCCGTTTTTCTTCTTTTGTGTACTGAAAATTTTTTTTTTTGGCCAGTTGAAATAGCCCACCTCCTCGCGGTACTGGCTGGATGGTTCTTCGTTTCATGCCAAAAGTCATGATCCTAAGAGTCAACTAACGGGCATTTTCTTCTTTAAAACACAGTGCTTAATAAAATGTGTTTTTATGTTTGCAGAAGAACCGGGTTGCTCTATCCACGTGTGTAATGTGTGTGTGGTTGACCAGTGTTGATACCTGGCAATCTGCAGGCTTGCAAACGTGAAAAAAAGTGCTTCCTCGTTCCTGTTAATACATGCTGGAATAAGGTAGAAAGACACCAACTGTTGACGGTTTGGCTTATCTCTGACAATGTTGTAGCCATGGTCTAAATGGACAAGCGCTGACCGCCGTCACTTCAGGAGCTCCCTGTTTCCCCATTTATCTTGTATTACTTCACTGGTACACCCTAACAGTTCAGGTTATAAGGTCACGTCCTGATGTGATAGGGTCGTGTCCTAAAGTTTACGTCATAAGGTTGACAATGCTGTCGCTATGACCTAAATGGAAATCGTTTATCGTCATTTCATGAGCTCCGTGTTCCCCCATTCATCTTGTATTATTTCACTGGCCCAGTCTAACAGTTCAGGTTATGCGGCTCCCGGCTCCCTACCTAAACGGGAGGCGCTGACAGCTGCTACTTTGTGATCTCCCTGTATTACCTCACTGGAGGCTATGGCCGTGATCTCAGGTTAAGGTCAAATGGCCCCCCGGTCTCCCTACCTAAATGGGGAGGGGCTGACAGCTGCTACTTTGTGATCTCCCTGTATTACCTCACTGGAGGCTATGGCCGTGATCTCAGGTTAAGGTCAAATGGCCCCCGGGTCTCCCTACCTAAATAGGGAGGGGCTGACAGCTGTCACTTTGTGATCTCCCTGTATTACCTCACTGGAGGCTATGGCCGTGATCTCAGGTTAAGGTCAAATGGCTCCCGGTCTCCCTACCTAAATAGGGAGGGGCTGACAGCTGCTACTTTGTGATCTCCCTGTATTACCTCACTGGAGGCTATGGCCGTGATCTCAGGTTAAGGTCAAATGGCTCCCGGTCTCCCTACCTAAATAGGGAGGGGCTGACAGCTGCTACTTTGTGATCTCCCTGTATTACCTCACTGGAGGCTATGGCCGTGATCTCAGGTTAAGGTCAAATGGCTCCCGGTCTCCCTACCTAAATAGGGAGGCGCTGACAGCTGTCACTTCATGATCAGGTTATAAGGTGAAGCCCTGATTTTATAGGGTCGTTTCCTAAAGTTTACGTCATAAGGTTAAGGGCATGACCTGAAGTTATAAGGCTGTGACCTGAGGACGTGACCTCAGGTTAGGGCTATGACCTGAGGCTAAGGACGTGACCTCAGGTTAGGGCCTTGACCTGAGGCTAAGGACGTGACCTCAGGTTAAGGTCAACTGCTCCCTACTCCCTAGGGGTTGAGGGGTCGCAACTTATACTACTACTCACACCGCTGTTTCCTTTCTGTCTTGGGTACGTGGAGTAGTTGTGAGTTCAAAGTATGAGTGCTGGATGTGTGTGTCCGTTTACGTATCTTTACCAGACCAACAAAACTCCGTGTTCTGAAGAACGTTGAAGGCACTTTCACGGACACCGTTTTTTTTTTTTTTTTAAATGAATATCTCTGGAACTAAACATGCTAGAACCTTATTTCTTTTTGTGTTGTGCTCAGAATGATTAGTTCTACGAAAGTACACCACTTTCCATGCTCGTTTTTCTGTTTGTATTTTTGGCCGCCGGTGCCTAGTGGCGGCCATCTTTAAAAGGCGGCCATTTTGGATTATTATCACAAAGCTGTATTTCGGAAAATATTTGGCACAATATATGAGATAACCGTTAAGTATTAAAAATGGCGTATGACAAACGTCTGCGTATCAAATTTCGCATTCCTAGCCTACCTCATTCTCGTGTCAAAAATCGTGGGAATTGAATAGATGGGTATCCCTGGCGGCCATTTTGGAATCGCAGCCATTTTGAAGCACGTACATGATAAATTGTAAACAGATGTGTTAAGCACATCTAGATTGACCTGAGGCACAAATTTTATGAGATTTCTGTCGATTTTGGGTGGGTGTCCCGTATACAGTCAAGGTACTGACGGCCATCTTGAAATGGCGGCCATCTTTGAAAAGATATCACACTGATGTATATCAGGTTTATTAATGACTTAAAGATGTGCCAGTATGCCAATTTTCAGGTCTGTAAGACAGATAGAAAGTTTCATGGAACGTTTCGCTATTTGTTTGTTACAATGCTAGTTTGTTTTTCTGGATTGAATTGCATTGGGATATTTTTGCATTGCTGCTGATGACACACATGCTAATTAATCGTTTAAGCCTTGAACTACTTCATTTTACTCTTTTTCGTAACCGTGTTCAATTTTGTAAAAACTGCCAGCAAAAGTTAGAAGTAAACATCATGAATAATTTTTTTTCAGTGGTTTTAAAGGGCAGCTTGTCACATTTTGGCTACTTTTTTATAAGTGAAAAACCCAGAAACGGGAATCTACATATAAGAACGTTGAAAATTTTTATAAGACGTCAACTCCTTTGTGTGTGTATCTGACAAGATTTAGAGACGTGCTTTCAAAATCTGAAGCGTTCTAGTCGTAGCGATATTATCGTCAACCGTGAAAATGGTACATTTTGGCATTTTCACGATTCACTTGAGTGAGTGAGTGAGGTGAGTATTTTAAGGCTTAACGCCCGCGTCCAGCGACAAAGACTAATCGCGGCAGACACGATTCACTTGAAACATGCCAAAAGTTCCGTAATCTTTGAAAGCACTAAAACGAATTTTATATTCATTTGTCTCGGCTGTGGTCCAAATTTGAGGTACATTTGAGCAGTTGTTTCGAAATGGTAAGCATGATAAATGAAATTTCTGTCAGTTCGTCTGCCACAGCACATTTCGAGCATTTCATCAACTTTGGGACCACATAACAGCCATATTTTCAATCATATGCGATGGAAAAAAATTATTGTCATTCTATGTATACAATGGGACAAAGTTATCATGAAACAGTCCGCCATGTTTGTGCGATTGTTCAAATTTTATACCTCCGAAAACGCCAAAAGGCATGATTTACAAATAAAAGCGACACAAAAGGACAGAAACCACTTAACTTTGACAAAGGACGGCACAGGTCGACGTTTCGGCTTACGCCTTCTTCAGGACATAAACAAATGGGACATAACTTCAACAAACAAGCAAAAGGTAACTCTGCGGACGTACTGACATACACGGCGCGGGAAAAAAAAAAAAAAAAAAAGGGTGGGCGAGAAAAGGACCAGAAAAAATAGCAAAATTATCACAACACCCATCCTTAGGTGACAGAAGACCATGGACTGTGTGTGAAAAAAAAAAAAAAAAAAAAAAAAAAGTTGGGCAGAAAAGAACAAAAAAGAATAGTGAAAATTAGCAATCACAACACCCATCCTTTGGTGACACAGGACCATGGATTGTGTGTGAAAAAAGTTCAGAGGGTTATGTTACGGCTTTTCGTTCAAACCACCCGGGGCCTGACTTCCCAGGCGCTGAATAATGTGCGACTCCATGTCGCGTCTGTCTGTGGCGTCACCGTGCATAAGCCACAGGCCAGTTACAGTCATATTTAAGATGGAGTGGCCTGCAGAATTGAAATGCACGGCAACGGGTTTTATTCTGTTGTGTCTGGTGTCGGCGATATGTTCAGTAAAGCGTGTTGCCAGGCTACGTCCAGTTTTCCCCCAACATACTGGCAACACGCTTTACTGAACATATCGCCGACACCAGACACAACAGAATAAAACCCGTTGCCGTGCATTTCAATTCTGCAGGCCACTCCATCTTAAATATGACTGTAACTGGCCTGTGGCTTATGCACGGTGACGCCACAGACAGACGCGACATGGAGTCGCACATTATTCAGCGCCTGGGAAGTCAGGCCCCGGGTGGTTTGAACGAAAAGCCGTAACATAACCCTCTGAACTTTTTTCACACACAATCCATGGTCCTGTGTCACCAAAGGATGGGTGTTGTGATTGCTAATTTTCACTATTCTTTTTTGTTCTTTTCTGCCCAACTTTTTTTTTTTTTTTTTTTTCACACACAGTCCATGGTCTTCTGTCACCTAAGGATGGGTGTTGTGATAATTTTGCTATTTTTTCTGGTCCTTTTCTCGCCCACCTTTTTTTTTTTTTTTTCCCGCGCCGTGTATGTCAGTACGTCCGCAGAGTTACCTTTTGCTTGTTTGTTGAAGTTATGTCCCATTTGTTTATGTCCTGAAGAAGGCGAAAGCCGAAACGTTGACCTGTGCCGTCCTTTGTCAAAGTTAAATGGTTTCTGTCCCTTTTGTGTCGCTTTTATTTGCTTAACTTGTAACCACTTTGCAGTCATTACCGTTTCCGTTTCTATTTCTTCTTCATGATTTACAAGTTTACAAAAAACGCCATTTTGAATATTTGCCGGCTGGGTATTTCATAGACTAATGCACGCACTTTCATTTCTCACATGTCCAAGTACTTGTGAGTATGGAGCGTTTTTATTAAATGCGTGTGTCCGTTAGGTGATCTCTGGGAGACCGCCGAAAACCCGTTTTCTTAAGAACGTTTTATGTGCCTCATTTACAACGCACTTTAAAAATGTGTATCTCTGGAACGAAGAATGCTAGAACCTTAATTCTTTTTGCGTTATAATCAGAACAGTTAGTTCTACGAGGCTACAATAATATCCAAGATCGCTCCTTTGTAATTAATTTTGGCTGCCGATACCTACTGTATGCCAAGTAACAACTTCAAAGTCGTCACTAATATTCAAAACATGTATGTAACACATTTCTACCTACATGGTCAGATGAGCGTGTCGTGTAGAATTTGTTTGAAGTTAATGAATTTGGAATTATTGAATGAAATGTTATTATTTACAACGTCTTGGATATTCAGTGGTTCCATATGGATGCCCCTGAGAGAGGCTACATTTGTAGATATCAACCATTGGACGAGGCACTGAGAGCAGACTGTTCCTTGTGTTGTGTTGTTTATCGTGTTTGAAATTAAACAGTTGATGAAGATATATTCGGGCTTTGCAGTAAACAATTTTGTGCATCAGTACGCATTTGTTAAATTCCAGATGCTGTTTTAGAGGAAGAAGTTTGAGGATTTTAAACTTTTGGTCGGTACTAGAATTACCCGAGTGTAAGAGTTTGACAGCGCGCCGGTGAATGGAGTTTACCTTTTTGAACTGATTTTCACTACACTTGTCCCACAATGTGGACGCAAAATCCAGGTGACTTTGCACGTGGGCATGAAAGACTAGCTTGCAGGTGTCATGACTAACTAAGCGACTTAGTTTAGATAGCATGAATAGATTTTTTGATAATAATTTACAGAGACCATCAACATGCGTTTCCCACTTTAGCTGGTCGTCAATTATGACACCCAGTAGACGGTGGTTTGAGACCTGCTCGATGGACTCCGATCCAGTTGACAACCATAGAGGAGATAGTTTGCGTTGTTGTTTTTGGCGCGTTCCTGTCTGTCTAACTAGTCAGTTTCACCAGTGATTGTCTGTTCATTGTTGTATATAATGTGCGTGAGTTGTGAGTGAGGGATAGGCGCCTTGAGTTTTATTTAAAGAAATGCACCCTACAAATACCATTTATTATTATTAGTATTGTTGTTGTTGTTGTTGTTAGCATGCTTTTGGTTTTGGTGGTACTATGTACCATGCGGTTGACTTTACACCACTGGGAGACTTCAGTGAGGCTATGCTGAAATACATCGTTTATTTTGGACTCATGCACATCCGACGCATGGAGCGTGGGGTCGTCAGCAAATATATCACAGCTTACATTAGGGTTTGAGAGAGAGAGAGAGAGAGAGAGAGAGAGACTATGACAATGACAGTTGCAGTGGCAGTGGCAGTGGCTTTTGATTTTACAAGCAAAACATTTATACCTGGAAACCTGTTTTCAATCTTGTCCTTACTATTCTACTTAGACACTAGCCTGGCATATAAAAAAGCCTATTCGGTTTTGTTTTGTTTTGTGTGTTTGTGTGTTTTGAAATTTCATCTACGGACAAATAAAAATTTAGTTGGATAAGTGGGGAAAGACACACAGACAGTCATTTCCTGTTGTTCTTTGGCTCGGGGAAGGAGGTGAGAACAGTAGTGACACTATGCCACATTCGGCAACCAAGAAGAAGGTGGGACAAATGTGCACAACTTTCTGTTTTCAGAGTTCAAATGGCTGAAAGTAGTGAGTCTGCTGTTCCTGACGCCTCAGTACGCCGTCCTCATCCTCACTATGCGGTACGTGCGCACGCTCCCTGGACCCAAGTTCGTGACGTCGACAACTGTACTACTGGCCGAAGTGGTCAAAACCGCAGTCTGCTTCCTCGTGATTCTCGTTCAAAAGCGGGGTCCTCGCGGATTCGTCAATGAAGTGTACGAACATTTGGTGTGTCGACCCTGGGACTACGCCAAAGTCTGCTTACCGTCTCTAATGTTTGTCATACAAAACAACTTGGTCTTCGTGGCTGTGTCAAATTTAGATGCTGCCACCTTTCAGGTGTGTATAGCAGATTGTGTTTGTTGGCGTTTTGGTTTGGATTTAGTTTCGTCCCATTCGTGTTCGTTTTGTTTCGTTTGGTGAGGTTGGTTTTGGTCTTCACGACCTATCTAATCTTATGTTTTCAAGTTATCGGACAGTTTTAGTTGCACCAACCTTTTGGAATTCCCTGCCAGCACAACTGAGAAATCCGCCCACACTCTCTGTTTTTAAGAGCAATCTTAAAACGTTCCTCTTTTGTAAAGCTTTCCAGTAATTTCCCGTGTCAGCAACTAGTAAGTTTCGCCAGTGTATGTCTGTCCACTGTTTGTGCGTGAGTGTCGGTGAGTGATTGGCGTATTGAGTTTATTCCAAAGAAACACGTCCTACAAAAGACATTTATTATTATTATTATTATTTTGAAAGAGATTTTGAAAGGTGTGCGTGTGTGTGTGTGTGTGTGTGTGTGTGTGTGTGTTGTTGTTGTTGTTGTTGTTGTTAATGTTGTTCTTTTCGTTGTTGTTATCTGAGAGTTCATGGTTGTAATTACTTCTGTCGTGTGTGCAGGTAACGTACCAGCTAAAGATTCTCACCACCGCCGTGTTTTCAGTAATCTTGCTAGACAAACAGTTGAGTCGTGCCCAGTGGTTCGCCCTCCTGCTGCTCTTTTTAGGGGAGTCTATCATTCAGGTGAGCACAATCAACCCTTCGTCATCAGCATATTGCTGTATTGGTTTCAACATGTTTACTGCAGTTATATTAATATAACTGAACAATTAATCAGCATAAACAAGGAAAGCTCATAGTGATGCTCAGGGTTGAACATATACAGCGTAACAGTACTGCAATCGCAGACTAAATTCATCCTAAATCCTGATCATTATCTCATTATTTTGTTTATTATGATATTTAATTATGATAATTATTTCATTGTATTGATATATTGATTGATTGATTTATGTACTTTGGTCGTCTCGGATTTAAGACACTGAAGCAGAAGTAACGGTTGATAATGATCAGCTGAATGACTATCAAAGAAAACCTGCACAATTTGTTCTTTTTGGGGTGGTGTGCAGTTGAACAGGTCTGGGGGGGGGGGGGGGGGAGATTGTGCAGGTCTGGAAAATCTCAGCAACAACAATAACAATCAATAAAATGATAATAAATAAAATGACAAACTAACGCACGATGCAGGTGCAGTCCGCGCGTTCATCTGTGAATGGAACTGGTACAGGCACACAGAACCAGAATCCTGTACGTGGACTGGTAGCGGTGCTTGTCTGTTGCTGTCTCTCAGGATTCGCCAGCGTCTACTTCGAGAGGATTCTCAAGGGAGGACAGCAGTCTTTGTGGATACGGAACATCCAGCTTGGCTCGTCTGGTGCTGTGTTTGGAGCCATTGCTGTGACGCTTGCGGACAGGAGAGAGGTTTATACCCATGTACGCGTAACTTTATTTGTTTTCCCCCAGAAACGTAGCTGCTTCGGTCTTGATGTATCCAATAAATGCGAGATGTGAGAGGTTCGAGTTCCACTTGGGACATCGGATTTTTATTTCACCTGTAGAATGTGGCACCGTTACATTTGGGCCGATGGTTGGGGATTCTCTCCGGGTAGTTCCCCCCCCCCCCCCCCTCCTCCTTCCCGGCTCCTTGCTTTTGAAATGTTCAGCCCATGAAAAATGCAGTTCTCAAGTCAGCATTTGAAGAGCAGAGTTGACCCTTCGGATCATATGGTTTGGGTGCATTTATGTACGACTCGTGAGAGTGCCGGTCATTTACACATGCGTGCTGGGTTCAGTTCGCGGCGCATTGAGCCAAGCAAATTGTAAAAACAAATATAGGATAGGTATTGGATAGCGCTGCATCGCGGCGACGCGCTTCCCCCGGGGGGAGGCAGCCCGAATTTCCCGAAAGGGATAATAAAGGAAGGAAAAAAACATTTGAGTAGAGCGTCTAGTTGTAGTAGTGTTATTACTATTTATCAGCAGTAGTAATAGTGATATTACTAGCTATTAGTAGTAGTAGTTTCAGGTTTCGTATTTTTTGCAGGGATTTTTCTACGGTTATGACTGGGTGGTGTGGGTGGTAGTGGCGCTGCAGTCTGTGGGAGGATTGCTGGTGGCGACCGTTATGAAATACGCCGACAACATCCTAAAGGGTTTCTCTACTGCTGGCGCCATCTTGCTGTCCTGTGTTGCTTCCGTCATGTTATTTGACTTTCATGTGAGTTGAAACAATCTAATACTAACAGTAACCCCCCACCCCCACCCCCTCACACACACACACACACACACATACACACACTTCTAGGGGAGCATCGTCCAAACGTTCTTCCCATGGGTCTTGCCAGTTGATCCCATATGTTAGTGAGGTTAACAGTTTGAAATTCTGCGGTGTGCGAAGAGCACGTACTGAAGGTGGGTACAGAGGTTTTCTGGCTCAGAGTAATGTTACCACCCTGCCGTGGCCCTCTTGATGTATCAGCATGGTTCCAGTGAAAATGCCTTGGACGATCTTGCATGTAGAATGCCCAGAGGGTCTCTTGTCCACGTTTCAAACCCAGAGGGGAACCTCTCGTCCACATTATGCATGGTCTATATCATTTCGTCCAGGCATTCCCCTCGGCATGCAGAAGATTGCCCTGTCAATGAGCATTCTCATGCATCTTGGGAATGTTAAACTGCTCTTATCACCTGCCCCTAAGTGTTTTTGAGGTCACCGGAAGAAGGTCAAATGACAGTTGTGAATTTTGGGTCCTCACCCCACGTGTTCATTTTTTTTCTTGTTTTTGGAATATTTTAGCACACAAACACAATAACTGTGATTGATTCTCTACTGAATTCTGTTTGAAGGGTTGGTAAAATTTCCTGGATATCTGTCACCCTCTTTGAATTATTCGATTTTGAATGCGGTGGGTACTTTCTTTTGCCTTTCAATATATTATCAGTAAAGATTTCTTTGTTGGTCCTGTGGTGGTTAGTGTTCCCTTGTTCGAATGGGAGAGCTAGGTGGGCTAACAGCATGTTAAACAATCTTACTCAAGACAAGAAAGTGGTTATTTTGAAGTATTGGAAAATGCATTCTGTTCCTTGTTTCAGGCGAGTCCAGAGTTTCTGATCGGAACGCTGTTAGTTCTTGTGTCTCTGTATATGTACAACGTGTTTCCACGACATGATTTTGTGATACAACCCAAAACGATACCATTGTTTAACGAGGCAGCACGGCAGACGAAGGAATAGTTGATTGATTGTTTTTTCAGCAAACTAGTTCTTTAATTACATTGTGTGTGTGTGTGTGTGTGTGTGTGTGTGTGTGTGTGTGTGTGTGTGTGTGTGTGTGTCCAACAGCACTTCGAACTTCTCTTCAATACATGTAACCATGTTTTACGTTTGTTGGTTTCTTTGTTTTGATTTTATGTTCAGTGTTATAAACAGACAAAACCACGCCTGAAACATATACCCTGAATAATGGTGAATAAAGATCGCGTTCAGGTTCGTTCTCTCTCCAGTTAGCTCCGCCCTCAGTCTGACATCCTTAACAATTTTCCTTCCCCTGTGTCTAATCTTTACATCAGTACGTCACAGTAACTTGAGTGGAAAGGGTCACGCACACAGTGAACTGCCTTCGTGACAACCATGGGTTGTCGAGTGTGCCGTATATGGCCTTGTTTTCGACGGTCTCAATACATGCCCCTTCTCTCTCTCCTCCCCCCCCCCCCCCCCCCCCCCCCCGTCCAAGGGATTTGCGTGCGTGCGTTAGAGCGGGAGAAGGCACAGCGGAGTCGTCGCTGCAAATGCGCAAGGGTGGGGTGGGTGTTTGGGAGTTTAACGTCCTTTTCCACCACATAAGGGTGATATTAAAGACGGGGCAACGAGAAAAAAGGCCGACCGATTAGTCACGTGACTGGGGGTGGGGCCGGGTGGGGGGAGAGCGAGAGAGAGAGAGAGAGAGAGTGGGTGGGTGGGTGTTTGGGAGTTTAACGTCCTTTTCCACCACGTAAGGGTGATATCAAAGACGGGGCAACGAGAGAAAGGCCAGCACAAATATTTGGCCCCAGCCGGCTGGATTCGAACTCACGACCCGAGCATTGAGAGTCCAACGCTCTACCATTCGGCCACTCTGGCTCCCCGCAAATGCGCAAACCCGGATAAGGCCAGCCGACAGCACAATGTGTTAGAGAAATCAAGTTCTATAATGCTGTAGTGCCCCCCCCCCCCCCCCCCACTGACTGCATTCGTCTTGTTCACTATCACTGGCCTATATAACAAAACAAAAAAAAAAACCCAAAAAAGAGGAAAAATCCGACGAGCACGGTTTGACTCATAAAATAAAAAGTGCCTCTCAGTAGTGGTGTTAGGGTGTGATAACATAAGCTCTAACGCTCAGAGGTGAAAAAAAAAAAAAAACCTACCAACAACGCTGTAGTGACTCTTAAATTGTCCAAATGATGCGAGAACGTTCACGCTTTTTACAGCCATGTTATTCTCCATTCTGCTCCAGATGGTGTGTGCGTGGGTGCGTGTGTGTGTATGTTTCAGTGTGTGTGTGTGTGTGTGTGTGTGTGTGTGTGTGTGTGTGTGTGTAATTCTGCCAGCCTGCTTTGCTTTCGAACATATACAACGGCATTGGATACAACGTATTACACTTCGGCAATAAAACTGTTTTTAATGGTCTTCGTCCTTGATTTATTCCTTTTTGGGCTTAACGCCGCCTAAGCGATAAAACCTAAGTCGCGGCTCGGGGTGTCTGCAATACTTGAAAAAAAAAAATGTAACTTTGAACAAATGATGCACAATAGTCTACAGGACAGTATAAACCTGGGACGTGCAGAAGACGGAAGTTTCAAAAGCAGAAAAGAGAAGTAAATTGATCGGTTGTTGTTGTTGTTTTTGTTGGACGCCCAACACTTGTCAGATGGTAAACTTTGAAATAGCCATAAGCATCTGATGTAGTAAGTCTGTTGCATAGGTTGTTCATTCGTTCGTTTGTTAATTCTTTCGTTTCAGTTAGTTAGCTACTTAGTTACTTGGTTGGTTGGTTGGTTGGTTGGTTGGTTGGTTCGTTCGTTCGTTCGTTTGTTCGTTTGTGAGTTAGTAAGTTAGTTAGTTTGTTCGTTCGTTCGTTAGTTGATCAGTTACTTGTTTAATCAGTTAGTTAGATGTCTGGGGGGGGGGGGGGTTTGTTGTTGTTTTTGTTTACAAGCATTTCAGCTTGTTTGTTAAAGTCTACGCCACCTGAGGAATGGAAAAAAATAAAGAAAACAAGAGAAGACTCATGAAAATGACGACCTGTATTCCGTCTGTTCACCAGTGTGATTTTTTTTTCATATTAATGAACACAAAACAGCATAAGTAACGCTACATTAAAGCAAAACCTGGATCATGTTTCTATAATTGGCACTTGGACGCTGTGTGCCATTTTCATGTACCATTCTGTCCCCAATTTCACACTTGATCAACCATCATCAAAACAATCCTACATGTCCAAACACACACAAAGAAAACGTTTTTTAACCTTCAATTTTTAGCACACACACACACACACACACACACACACACACACACACGAAGAAAACCAGTTTGTATGAAAACACTTCACCCAACAATGCAGTGAAGATGCACCCAACAAAAGAAACATGTAAATCGCTAGGGCACCAGTTGTATGAACACTGAACAAAATGCTGCAACAAAAGAAACAGGTAACTCGCTCATTCTCAGCAAACTACGGCGGCATTGTACCAGTCTTAAACCAGTTGAACGTGTGCCCTCTCGCCACCTTGTGAGAACCAGCCTGAAATATCAGCTTCCCACGCTGGTGCAGGAATAACTTAGACACGATGATGCCAAGACTGGACTGGTCGAAGCGATGGCACCTGTTGTCCCTTCTCGGCGGCGACGCCGAGCACCCTAACAGTTTTCTGTACTTCTCAACACACATACACCGCGTGTCGAAGGCGCACGACACCCAAGGGTCAAGAACAACTTCGCGTACAAACTCCTCGTTGTGGTAGATTCCAGCTCCGCTCTCGATCTCGGAGAATCGCGTGTACTGACACGTCATATCGCCGTAAAAGTCGAAGGTGGAAGCAGTTGTTCGAACGGAGATTACGCCGCTATTCACCTCGCGGAGCTGCAGACCACGTTCTTTGGCGCGCTGAAAGACAGGGTCCAGAGGCGAGACGGCGCTCCAGCGTACGGACGTATCCATCCAGATCACGAACTCCGCCTTGTCGATCAGCGACTGCAGAATAAATGACAGTCATTACGAAGCAGGCACGTGTTAACTATTCCAAGGTCACAAATTGACCTTGTTAACTTTACCAAGGTCACAAGCTGACCTTGTTGACTTTTCCAAGGTCACAAATTAACCTTGAAAACTTTTCCAAGGTCACAATTTGACCTGGCCTGCTTAGGATGACAAAAGCATTATATGATACGAACATGTGCAGAAATTGCAGTCTTCTGTGAGAAATAGGTGCTAAAATATTGGTGAATATAATTATGGGTGCAAACAGATAAAGATGTAGATTTGTTAAAGCTCTTGTAGCTTTTTCAGTCCTGTAGGTGCCGTAGAGACCACTAAGGAATAAACGCTTCATAAGTATCTATTATTATTATCATCATCATTATTAGTCGTATTATTATTGTTATTTCTCCCCGTTTCTTTCCTTGCCATGGAAAATGGATTAGGAAAAAAATAGTTTTTTCTTCCTCGTCAATATTCACTAATAAGAGCCGCGGAAGTATGAATAGTAATACAAAAAAAAAAAAATCAAGTTTTCTTACCCTAATGACAAAAGGTTTCCAAGTAGCACATTTCAGTTCCTTGAAGAATTGTGGTAGCAGATGAAAGGGGAAGTCGAGAACCGTACATCGACAGTATTTTTCGGTCTGCAACAGAAATAGTTGGGATACAGAAAGCACTAAGACAGGCGATTTCGAGCCGGCGGACACGCACATTTACAAGTACTGTAACTTAGACCACTCTACAACTATTGCAGGTCAAGGTTTAAAAACCCGTAATCCACCACGCGTGGTATAACATTTGTACCCGTAAAAATCACACGTGAATTACGAATATATACTTAAAACGTGCATGTGCACTACGCCGAGCAGTGCTCTAGCAGCATGTTCTGGCTAAAGGATTTACGTCATGGCATGACGCCAAAAGCGACTAAAGAATAATTTGCGTCACGACAAGACGCAGTTCGGCTTCGTACGAGAATGGATACGAAGGAGCTCTGCCACTCGCTGCATGGGAAATGCATGATCTTCTGCTGAGTTTAATCCACGATCGGTCGTGTCTGCGACAATCGTAAGCCAGTTCTTGCTCAAATGGAGGCTTCGAAACGGACCTACCTACTTCTCCAAGCCTACAACAAAGCGAAGTAAAGCGCCTCAGAGATGCCGCGTGAAGCATTTAACTGAGATGTTAGCTTTCAACCAAAAAAAAAAAAAAAAAAAAAGGAGGAACGACCCCGTCCTACAAAGTTGTTTCTCCAAACTTCATTTTATTTTGTCTGTTTTGTTGTTATTGTTGCCGGTTCTCCCCTCTCCAAGTTCTACCAATGACACTAGATCCTCTACGACCTCGACCGATTAGCCACGTGACAGGGGGTGGGGCCGGGTGTGGGAAGAAGGGGGAGAGAGAGAGAGAGAGGCCGAGAGAGAGGGTGGGTGGGTGGGTGTTTAGGAGTTTAACGTCCTTTTCCCCCACATAAGGGTGATATCAAAGACGGGGCAATGAGAAAAAGGCCAGCACAAATATTTGGCCCCAGCGGCCGGGATTCGAACTCTCGGCCCAAGCATTGAAAGTCCAACGCTCGGCCACCCTGGCTCCCCAGAGAGAGAGAGGGAGAGAGAGAGAGACGTCAGTTCCGTGAACTAAACATTTGACGTCAGCCTCAGGCAGGTCGTCATACAGAGAGAGAGAGAGAGAGAGAGAGAGAGAGAGAGAGAGAGAGAGAGAGAGATGACGTCAATTCCGCGAAGTAAACTTTTGACGTCAGCCTCTAGCACTGACATGGTCTGAGGATGCTTGTTCATGTCTTGTGATTTCCCTGTTGGCTTTGTGACTTCTCCGACTGAATTATTTTTCACATGAAATCTGGAAGATCTAGAGGGAGGATGAAATGTCGGAAGCAGTGATGATACTTGCAGATTTTGTCTGTGAACCAAACATTTGACGTCAGTCTCACGCTGCTCGTCTGACAGATGATACTTCTACATATCTTGTGATTTCCTTGTTGCTTTTGTGACTTCCGTGACTGAATTAATTTTGACATAAAATCTGGAAGATCTAGAGAGCTGATGAAACGTGGACTTAAGTGCCTTGGATTGTACTTACGAAATTGCAAAATTGGAACTTTTTTGACCGGCGCTTCTCGCAGAAACGTGAAAAATTTGTTTATCTAAAAGCTCTGCTATTCTTAATACTAAAGCTATAATAGTGCAGTAGTTCATGTCATATGTGCAGTTGGCACAAGTGACAAAAATACCGGAATGATGAGTAATTTGAAGCAGTCGTTTCATAGATATTTGGCCTTATATGCAAACCACCCCTACCTCGGAAATATTTTTCTTCCACAAAACCTGTCAGAGCTACAGAGCTGTGCTACGAAAACAGGCAGTATAATTGGATGATCTTCCCAATTTCAGAAAATGAAGCCATTTGAACATTTGTTTCGAAAAAATTCTTGACATGACCGATTTTTTCAAATCGGCGATAACTGTTCTCAAAATGCGGCAGGCTAAAAATCGTGAAAAATACCTCTGGAGAATATGACTGCCCATTTTATCTCAAAGTAAAAAGCCGTCCGGCGAGGTGGTTTAGCAGATAGCCATCATTACATCCGTCCACACACACACACACGTCATTCCCGCCAAAAAGAACGCAGCAGCAAAGTGTGCACGTAATGTGTCTATGACGCAGATTTCGTTACGTCACTGTGTGCGTGAAAGTAAGTATTGTGTGGAGAAACGTCACAGTCTTGTTTTGTATCACTGAAACTTGCTGCTGCGCGTAGCAAAATCTGCCCCGTCTCATAAAGTTGTTTCTCTATAGAGAAACAACTTAAAACCAAATACAGGTGCCCCCAATTACGGAAAATAAACCACACTCGTTTGTCGTTTTCGACCAAAATCGTAAAAAACTCGCGATTCTTTGGTCGAAATCAACAAACTCGTGTGGTGTATTTTCCGTTCTCGAAGGCTCCATTATTATGAAAAGTCTATTGATGTAGTCTAGAACTGGCGCTCAGCGCTTTTACGAACGTCAAAACACACAAACAACCAAAAAGTTTACAAACTGACCAGATTCCTCTGCTTTGGCCCAAGTCCCAGATCCACAAGAATAAAAGTGTAGTTTTTCACCCTGGGAAACACATTTCTGACGAGGTTTAACACCAGTCCCTGCATCTCGGTGTAGTGGCTGGTTGATGCTGCGCTCACAAATATATACTTGTAACTTGGAATGTCCTTGATGAATGACGTCACTGCAGAGGAATGGGAGTGATACTGTCCGGTGCGGGTTGCCAGGATCTGACGTAAGCGAACTTCCGGTTTTGGAGAAAATGACGCGGGGCAGGTATGGTTGATACACACAAAACCTGAAAGTGGATTTTTTGTTTTAAATATCAGATATTGGGAAGTCAATTACTTATGGCATGAAACCAGTCACAGCACTACACTCATCAGAGAAAAGTCGAGAAACATATCCAAAAAGGCACATTACGCAAATGATAATGATCATTGTGCTTCTCCTGGTGCATGTTCAGAAATGCAAAACATATCAAACGCCAAATTTTTATTTGTCCACAAGTAGCTCGCCATTTTGTTTTTAAAAAGTGTATGGTGCGGGGACTGCTTACTTTAATTTCAATCACTCCCCCGCCACCACCTCAGAGAGAGAGAGAGAGAGAGAGAGAGAGACAGAGAGAGACAGACAGACAGACAGACAGGCAGGCAGGCAGGCAGGCAGGCAGGCAGGCAGAGAAGAAGAAGACTTACTCATATTAACGTTTGCGCAGTTACGGAGTTTTAATTTTCCCGTCTGAGTGGTATCTACCGCAAAAGAAAACAGTACAAAGAGGTGAATATAATGATACACCTCTTATGTCACCACAAAAAAAAAAAAAAAAACTCAGAGGACGATACTTCCTCGAGTAAATCAAGGAAAGATTCCTGACGTAGTTGTAAAATCCCGCTTGTCTTACACGCGTACTTAGTACCAGAGTCGGTTCCCGAAACTGTTTAGTGTAAACGTGCATGGTCCGCTTCTAAGCGTGCCAGGTTCTCTTACTCATTAAATTAACTTAAGTGTAGATGTATCAGTTTATAGTCTTACTTGGAAGCCTGTGCGCGTAAAGATTCACTAGTTTATCCGTGTCTGGCTGTGTTGACTGTGATGTTTGACGGGCAGCATTTCCCGCTGGAGCGATCTTCAAGACTGCAAAATTCTCCTTCATTAACATACGAAAATAGAGATAGTGTTTGTAGGGCTCACCCTAAACCAACATATTGAGTGTCGTTTTTCTAAAAGGGGCAAGACGTGGCTTAAATCTCTTGTCACTGGTGAATATTTGAATGACTTGCACGGGTGAAATCGAAAAAGCCAACACATTTTCAAAAGAAATCTGGAAGATATATAAATGGTATCCTATTAACAATATTCACAAACCCCCCCCCCCCCCTCCCTCGCCCTCCTACACACACACACACACACACACACACACACACACACACACACACACACACACACACACACACACACACACACACACACGCACACACACACACACACACACACACACACACCTCCAACCCCAATCGCGATACATATACACCATTTCAGTTTAACCAAATTATTCCCCCCACCTCCTCCACCCCACCTCCCCCCAAAAAAAAACAAAACAAAACAAAACAAAAACAAAAACAAAACACAACAAAAACAACAGTAACAACAAACAAGGAAGTGTAGGTATATTTTTTTTAACCCGCTCATTTTGTTGGCTCAACGATATCATGAATCAGTGCTACAGGCAAAATAATGTTGTTGCTTTCTTTTTTGTGTGTGTGTCATCTCTGTAATTATGCTGTATAAGAACTGCAAGGCCATCTAGTACCTAGTTCTTCCACCCAAAACAAACAATACATATAGGCTGAGAAAAAAATACAAACCAGCTGTTCTATTCAGTATTCTCCACGTCTCTTTTACGATGACGTCCACGTGGCGCCAAAGTCGCTCATCTTCGGTCCTGTTGTTCTCGGGGATGTTGCCAGCGTATCTATAGTGATGCAGCAGACCCTTTTCAGGGTCAACGTTACACGAGCGGAAACCTTTCCTCAGCTTCTCAACGATGTGCACACTGCCGACTGAGACCTTCCGCGGATCCACGATGGGTTTTGAACGATCTCCGGCGCGATGAATGTATTTATGTCTCGTCGTGTGCAGCAGCATTGGCATGCGATGTCCTCGGAGGAAGCTGGCGGAGATTTCGTCAGTGGGAGGGAATTTTGGGGGGAAGTTCATGTTGAAGAAAGCGTTCCTGAATAGGAAGGCACCGCAGGATGGGTTCTGAAAGCAATACAGAACGTATGGTAATGTACATAATATACGGTGGGTGGGCGATTAACGTCCTTTTTCACCACGTAAGGATGATATCAAAGACGGAGCAACGAGAAAAAAACGCTAACACAAATATTTGGCCCCAGCCGGGTTTGAACTCACGATCCGAACATTGCGGGTCCTGTACAGAATACAGAATATTTTATTGATCCCGAAAAGGGAAATTGCTTTTCTGGCCCGCATACTAGTAAACACACAATAAACATTTTAATAAATAAGACCACAAATATACGCATTAGAAAACTTAGGTAAAACAAACAGTCTTGACCAATAAAATTACTTAAGATCAAGAGTAACACACATTATCACAAACATACAATTTACTATCACATTAAACACTCACTGATATACTCATTCCGGCATTCACTCTGCATATTCACTCGCTCTGCTCTTTCTCTCTCCGAACCGCCCCCCCCTCCCCCCCCCCCCCCCCCCCCCCACACACACACACACACACCTCTCTCTCTGTGCGCGTTCTACTTGAGTTGGCAGCTCTAACAGCCATGGTCATGAACAATCTTGCATATCTGGTAGCCTTGCTCTTGGTACTCTACACCTACCACTACGTACTATAGTCAAGCTGTCAAAGTCCTGTCGGAGGGGATGTGTCTCGTCACTGAGTTTGTTCTTCGTTCGTCGGTCGTACGATGTGTCAAGTGTGTCCTGTGTCCCCCCCACCCCCACCCCCCGATCACACCACGTGCTTTCTTGATCAGTTTATCCAACCTACCACTATCCTGTTTTGTCAGATACCCACTCCAGCAAGTTAGGCCAAAAGACACTACATTACAAATTACAGATGAATAAACTAAAGGTACGCAAAGCAAATTAAACGACTGCGGGGGGGGGGGGGGGGGTATTTAAGTTCAACGTCGGTGTCTCTACCTCCAGTCATTAAACAGACAGGGACATGAGAAAAAGGTTTCTTAAGAGCCCGAGCCCATTCACGCCCTGCCCACTGTCTGATAAGACCGGTTAAAGAGAACAAACCACAGCACACCAGTAGAAGCCACTTCAAGCCACTATTACACAAGGCGTAGGCCTTCCCGCCAGGCCCCAGACCGCTGAAGATTGCATAAGTGTGGCTTGAAGTGGCTGCTAGTGATCTGAAGATGTCACGTAATATTGCGATTTTTTGAGTGGGTGTCAAGAGTCTGCGCAGTCTGCGCATTGCAATCACCGTCAAAGACAATGAAGATCACAATGACAGTGATTCTTTCTTATTTGATCAATGGTCAAAGCTTTAACACAAAGAGAGAGAGAGAGAGAGAGAGAGAGAGAGAGAGAGAGAGAGAGAGAGAGAGAGTCGAGCTTGTGAAATGTGATACCGGTTTTTTCGTGGCTACCTGGCTGCTCATTGGTGGTTTCTCTCCGGGTTATCAGACTTTCCTCACCCAGCAAAATTGAAATGAAAAATAGGATAGGTATTGGGTGGAGCTGCACAGCGGCGATGCATTTTTTTATTGGAGGAAGCAGCCCGAATTTCCCGAAAGGGATAATAAAGTAGTTTAAAAAAAAAAGCGAGCGATCGACTGACACATATACACACACGGACAGACAGACAGACAGACAAACAGACAGACAGGCAGACAGGCAGAAACACAGACAGACAGGCAGACAGACAGAAACACAGACAGACAGGCAGACAGAAACACAGACAGACAGGCAGACAGAAACACAGACAGACAACCAGACATGCAGTGTTGGCTAACTCAACACACCTTCGTGAAGTGCTCGTCTAGAAAAGGAAGCAGCTGGTCATGTGACTTCGGCACAATGAGCTCATCAACATCACCAAACTGCAGGTAGCGAGATGAATGTAGATGGCGGTAGAGGCAATCCTGGATGGCACTGAACTGAGCCTTGTAATGCACTTCTTTAGCAGATAAGTGTAGGTTCCATGGATACACCTCAGCAAGATTGTCTTCGGTGAGCACCTGTACATAAGTGAAGAAAATATACCCGCACGCACATGCAGGTGTAAGGACACGAATTGACCGTGGGGTCATGTTTGGTGTTCATTTGAGGTACCCTGTTTGGCGAGTGTGTTAGTCTGTAGTGATTTTTGTTGTCATGAAAAAGTGTGATTTTCGTGATTTTCAGATTATGTAGGTCAAGGTGCATAGCAGGCGGTCGCAAAAAAAGGCAAGCTGCCAGTGAAGCTGGGACTTTTTGCACAGAGGTCGAGCACAAGTGGCAAGCGGATTTGTGTGATCTTGCTATCTGACCTAAAGAGAAAGTAGACGTGCATTACTCCAGTGAGGCCTGAGCGGAAAGGAGACATTCACATTTTTTAAAACTCCTGTCAGGTGCATGCCTTTGAATGGTCTGTTCATGGTGGTAATTGTTTGTAGATTGAAGCATTTTGAGGGGTGACTATGATGACTGATGCTAGAAGGGAATATATAGGCATTTTGAGGTCTTGTGTCCTTTAGCCTCCAGTGTGATGTTGACAATAATAATAATAATAATGCATTAATATATATCTTGGTTCTCTCTTATAATGCAGCCTAAATCTCATTTCGTATCTGATATGTGTTTGCGATTATCTGCCGTTCTGTTATCCGTTGTTGAAAAAGACATTTACATCACATACATCAGCAAGTGTGATAATCATTTTCACACTTTTTTATGTGCACTGCAAATACATGTTCCCCCTCCCCTCCTTAAATCAACAACAACAACAACAACATTAAACAACAACAACAACAACCAACAAAAAACTAAGTAAAATAAATGAAATAAAATGAAAAGAAAAAACAAAACAAAAAGGCAAACCTCCCAGCCTAGAGAGAGACAGACAGACAGACACAGACACAGATAGAGAGCAGGAACATCTGTGCCACTATAGTCATGCCTCTTTGGTCCAGTTAACACGTAGCCCACAGACCCGTAGCCACGCCCTCTGATTCTCCATTGCAACTCATCTAATTTCTTTCGGCCCAGTATATGGCACAACATGGGAAGGCCATGACATCATTTAATGGGAAACGGGGTGATTTCAAGATGAAAAACACTGATGTAATCTCCTTTTTCCACAAAATGACGTTTTGCTCTGTTTTGCCATTACACGGCAGTTTCGTCAAGCAAATCGAGCGTTCCCTACCATCGATACAGATAGAGAGATAGGACGTTCTGGTAGGGAACCCTCGAATACTCCGACAGACAAACCCACACGTGTGATTTGTGAGTCGGAAGATCGGTGCACTGTGATTGACTGCACTGACTTCTCAGTCAGCATCTGGCAACATGTCAGTTCTTATCTGAAGCATTTTCTTTAGTCCAGGGCCAATGGATTCTACATAGAAAACAAAATGGTCGACACCAAGCGCTCTGCTGGCCGCAACCATCTCGGCAGCTCTCTGAAATTCATTGTAGCGGTTTTGGAAGGCCGGGAAACATCGTGTGATATTCCACTTGTAACTGTCAGGTTTCTTTAATTTGTCGCTTGTTTCTCCTGACGTGTTCTTCCTCCGGAGAGCAGCCGAGTCCAGTTCTCGGCTGTAGTGAACTTTGAGAAAGGTTCTGTTCATTGAATGTTCTTCTTTGTTCACAGATACCGCATAGGGACGGAGGATTTTGTGTGTAAGAGGGCAGACCACAAAAGCACCGACATAGCTGAAACCGGAGAGAAAACGGAATTAACTCTCTCGTTGATATGGTTCTCATTTCGGGCCCTCACATTCCCAACACTTGGCTGTGGAGGTCCGTTATAGGGGAGTGCCAACTTTCTTTTTTTTTATTTATTTATTTTTTTTATTCTCAGCCATGACATCATAAGGTGCGGAACTAAATACAGAGCCAGCAAAACGGGTTTGTACCGGCCAAAGGGAAGCGACCTTTGTTAGTATGCTACCGTAGCATCCGTTGCTATATAGGCGCAAAGCTCACTGGTTGGCTCTGGTGAGTGTCTTTCAGAACCACAGTGAGTATTATTTTTAAGTTGCTGTGTTTTTATGTTGTTTCCATAGTAATGGAAACAACATAATAGGACGGGCTAAAATTTCCACGTTCATAGGCAAGCATCTGTGGTACAAACGCACGTCACTGCCGATCTCCCGCAGAGACGATTATGCAAGTGTAACTCTGACAATGACGTAAGAAAACTTGCGTCATCGATGCTGACGCGTATGGTGTTCCGAACGCACTTCTCCTCCTCAGTGAGTGCCGTCTGTGCGGATGTGTGTGCGTGTGTGCGTGTGTGCGTGCGTGTGTGCGTGTGTGCGTGTGTGAATTTTGTCCGGGCCCCTTTCTTCGACGATACTTAACCGAATGGCTTCAAATTTGGGGTATCCAAATTTATCAAAATGTTACATTAGACGATTCAAGCGTGTGATGATTGCTTAAGTGATTTGGGAGTTATCGCCCTTTTGAGACAAGTTGGTTGTCTTTCGTGTACAGGCGTAATATTTATTTAAATCACTCAATTTCTTGGCAGTAGATAGCTTGAATACGGACTCTGAATTGATTCACTACTAGAAAATGGTCGCTCTTATAGTTTTCATGTAAACCGAGCCTGAGTTGACATTGCATGTGAACCCAGTTCAGATGCCTATTTCTCCGAAAATACTGAACCGATCGATTTCAAATTTGGGGTTTCTAAATGAATCAAGATTGTTGAATAGAAGGCCCGATCCAGGTACGATTGCACACATGATTTGCGAGTTATCGCCCTTTTCAGAATAAGTGGCTTTCTGGCGTTTAAAGGCGTAATATTTACCTAAACCACTCCATTTTTGGGACATAGATAGCATGAATACGGACTCTCAACTGAGTGAATTTTGGAGGTTGTCGCTTTTATACTTTTGGCGTAAACCGTACCTGATGAAAGTGCTGGTGAACACACTTTAGATCTCAAAATCGCTCCTACTATACATAGATAATGAGCCTGGGGTGCCATAAAAAATATACTAAAAAAATTAGAAAAATTCACTGCAGCCGTTGTCGTCAGTTGACTCGAAAATTTGTACTCGAAGCACATTTCCTTTACACAAGCCACACGCCTCACAAACATCGCAGAAAAGGCACACGCGCACTGACGCAAAACTGTATCAGCGTCAGTTTGCCGACGTCATGTTTGATTGACGTGGGGGTGTGTCGTCACTTTTCGGAAGTTCTCTATTTGTAGAAACGGAAACGGTAATGACTGCGAAGTGGTGACAAGTTAAGCAAATAAAAGCGACACAAAAGGGACAGAAACCACTTAACTTTGACAAAGGACGGCACAGGTCGACGTTTCGGCTTACGCCTTCTTCAGGACATAAACAAATGGGGCATAACTTCAACAAACAAGCAAAAGGTAACTCTGCGGACGTACTGACATACACGGCGCGAAAAAAAAAAAAAAAAAAAAAAAGGGTGGGCGAGAAAAGGACCAGAAAAAAATAGCAAAATTATCACAACACCCATCCTTAGGTGACAGAAGACCATGGACTGTGTGTGAAAAAAAAAAAAAAAAAAAATGTTGGGCAGAAAAGAACAAAAAAGAATAGTGAAAATTAGCAATCACAACACCCATCCTTTGGTGACAAGGACCATGGATTGTGTGTGAAAAAAGTTCAGAGGGTTATGTTACGGCTTTTCGTTCAAACCACCCGGGGCCTGACTTCCCAGGCGCTGAATAATGTGCGACTCCATGTCGCGTCTGTCTGTGGCGTCACCGTGCATAAGCCACAGGCCAGTTACTGTCATGTTTAAGATGGAGTGGCCTGCAGAATTGAAATGCACGGCAACGGGTTTTATTCTGTTGTGTCTGGTGTCGGCGATATGTTCAGCAAAGCGTGTTGCCAGGCTACGTCCAGTTTCCCCAACATACAGTTTGTGACATGCGGTACAGATGATGGCGTATATGAGGTTTGTACTGTCGCATGTGAAGTGGCGTTTGATGGTCATTTTTCCTTTGGGGCCCTTGACAGAAGTCACTGTTGAGACATGACAGCAGGTTTTGCAATTTTGTTTTTTGCATGGAGTTGTACCAGGGGGTAGGGGTTGGTGGGGCCTGACATTGGCGCGAACCAGAAGGTCTCGCAAGTTGGTGTCCCTCTTGTATGCAACAAGAGGTGGGGTGTGGAAGGTCTGTCCAACTGTGCAACTCTTCGACAGAATGTGCCAGTTGGACATGATGATACGTTGGACTGACAGATTATGGGGGTGAAATGGAATGGAGAAAACCGGACGTTCCTGGGCAACTGTATTAGAAGAGGTGTTAGGATGGTGGTGTGTTGTGACTTTCAAAAGGGCTGCATCAATGGTGGTTTGGGGATAGCCCCTCTTTATAAAGAACTGCGACATTTCAACTGAACGTTCTTGAAAATCCTCTAAATCTGAACAAAGCCTCTTAAGGCGAAGGAACTGTGAATATGGGAGGCTGTGTTTAGTGGCAGGACTGTGTGATGAATCGTAATGCAGGTATGCATGTGAGTCTGTAGGCTTGTAGTGCACTGAGGTGGAGAGTGAACCGTTTTGAAGATTTACGGAGATGTCAAGGAAGTTGACTGCAGTCGCTGAGATGGCGTACGTGTATTTGATGGCTGGGTGGAAGTTTCGCAAGAAATCGATGTATTCCAGGAGTTGTTCTTCGGAAAGAGAGGTCGCTCCAAACCCGTCGTCAATATATCTCTTGTACAGCTCAGGGACCGGGCCTGTGTACAAAGACTGCATTCTATACTCCAGGTACCCCATGAAGAGGCAGGCGTAGGATGGGCCCATTTTCGTGCCCATGGCAACACCGCTGATCTGTGAGAATATCTCACCATTGAACTCAAATGTGTTCAAGGTGAGGACCAGTTCTGCCAGGCGGAGGAGGGTATGGGTTGGAAGGTTTTTGACTTGACGTTTGTTCAAGAAGAACTCTAGAGCTTTGAGCCCATCGGTGTGTGGAATGCATGTGTATAGCGCAGTGACGTCTACAGTGAAGAGCAGGGTGGGACTGAAACTGATGGTGTCAATAATCTGTAGGGCGTGGTTGGTATCTTTGACGTAGGTTGGCAGGTTTTGGACGAAGGGTTGCAGGATATAATCAAGATATTGTGAGATGTTTTCCGTAGGGCAGCTGCAGGCGGAGACGATAGGGCGACCTGGGGAGTTGGCTTTATGTATCTTTGGAAGCAGATAGAATTTTGGTTGTTTAATGTTGTTGTTAATTAGGAGTTTTGCTGTCTTGGGCAGTTCATCTTTCTTGATCGAATGGAGGACCGTTGTTGAGACCTGTTTTTGGTCTGCAGCTAACGTAGGAGCGGGAAGGGCAGCGTATGAGTCAGGATCAGAAAACTGACGGTGTGCTTCTTGGAGGTACAGGGAACGGTCCCAGACGACGACTGCTCCGCCCTTATCAGCAGGTTTGATTACAATGTCAGTTCTCTTCTGCAGGGACCGTAGCGCAGCGAGTTCCTCTTTGGTGAGGTTTGATTTGGGGAGGGGTTTATGTTTTAGGTTCAGGACTTCTTTGTGACATTTGGAGATGTAAAGTTCCACGTCGTTGAATTTGCCGTGTGGGGGCTCTCGTCTAGGAGGAGATTTGAAAAGTTTAGTGAAAATATCCTCCTGTGAGTCGCCTGGCTTGCGAGGCACTCCCCCTAGACAGGCCATCCAGCGGAGGGTACGGAAAAAACCGCTCACACTGGTGAACTGTTTCATATTTGTTAGTGGTAGGTTTAAGGGGCACAAATTTCAGGCCCTTACCTAGAACCGACTTCTCATGATCAGTGATGGTTAAAGTATCAGGGATGCATCGAACAAGAACGGAAGAACTGTCCTCTTGTTTAGACATACAGGAGGTATGGTCAGGTTTCTTGTGTTGTGAAAGGAAATGTAACTTTTTTTGTTTTGTGTATTGCAGTTGCTGATAAAGCAGTTGGTTATGCGTGGAGACTATACGTTTGATTAAAAGGGCAGTAGTGTAGTCACACACCTGTGAGATTTGATTCTTTACTTGGATGAGTTGCTTGTCTAAATTTAGCATCTTCTGGTGAAGGTCACGGATGTGGGACTTGATAATTTGAAAGCTAGTTTTGCGTAATATGCGGTTTGTGATAGAAGCGAGCCTTTGGTTGGAGTGGTCTGAAGGGTGATGAGTCAACTGGAAGCCTTTGGGAACTATATCATCTCTTACACATGTTCGGAGAAAGGCCAGGTGGCTTGCTGTCTTTGTTTTGCAGAACACGGTTTTGGCGTACGCCAGTGCCGGGCTTAGCATCAGGGGAGTCAAGAAAAAGAAACAGCGAAGAACGCTACAAGTAAAGTTTGAGAAGTTAGAAGCCGCAGGCATCTTGAAAATGTTACTAAAACAATTGCAAAAACAATATTGCCAAAAAACAAAAAAGGGGGAAAGAAAATAGCAAAACAATGTAAACAATGAAGGTAAACGATGTAATGAAATTGAAATTTACTTAAGTTGACAAACAAAGGATTGATGAGGAGGGAATGAATTTCGGTTCCACAAAAAAATAATTAGTAGGGGAGGTAACTGCGTAATAGAAAAAACGACCAAACTAACCAAAAGGAGCTTGAAAACACATGAAAGCTCTTGCAAAACCAAAAAGAATGAGAAAGAATACTAGGAAGCCGGAGATAAAAACATACATGGAAGAAAACAATGGCGTAAGGTGAGAAAGACGGTACAGTCAAGCTGTTAACAACGGGTAGAAACGGACAAAACGGTAGCACATGTAGGAGCAGTCGAATGAGATCAAATAGAAACGGAAACGGTAATGACTGCGAAGTGGTGACAAGTTTAGCAAATAAAAGCGACACAAAAGGGACAGAAACCACTTAACTTTGACAAAGGACGGCACAGGTCGACGTTTCGGCTTACGCCTTCTTCAGGACATAAACAAATGGGGCATAACTTCAACAAACAAGCAAAAGGTAACTCTGCGGACGTACTGACATACACGGCGCGAAAAAAAAAAAAAAAAAAAAAAAAAAGGGTGGGCGAGAAAAGGACCAGAAAAAAATAGCAAAATTATCACAACACCCATCCTTAGGTGACAGAAGACCATGGACTGTGTGTGAAAAAAAAAAAAAAAAAAAATATGTTGGGCAGAAAAGAACAAAAAAGAATAGTGAAAATTAGCAATCACAACACCCATCCTTCTCATGATCAGTGATGGTTAAAGTTGGTGAGGTTTGATTTGGGGAGGGGTTTATGTTTTAGGTAACGTAGGAGCGGGAAGGGCAGCGTATGAGTCAGGATCAGAAAACTGACGGTGTGCTTCTTGGAGGTACAGGGAACGGTCCCAGACGACGACTGCTCCGCCCTTAATGTCAGTTCTCTTCTGCAGGGACCGTAGCGCAGCGAGTTCCTCTTTCAGGACTTCTTTGTGACATTTGGAGATGTAAAGTTCCACGTCGCTGAATTTGCCGTGTGGGGGCTCTCGTCTAGGAGGAGATTTGAAAAGTTTAGTGAAAATATCCTCCTGTGAGTCGTCTGGCTTGCGAGGCACTCCCCCTAGACAGGCCATCCAGCGGAGGGTACGGAAAAACCGCTCACACTGGTGAACTGTTTCATATTTGTTAGTGGTAGGTTTAAGGGGCACAAATTTCAGGCCCTTACCTAGAACCGACTTCTCATGATCAGTGATGGTTAAAGTTGGTGAGGTTTGATTTGGGGAGGGGTTTATGTTTTAGGTAACGTAGGAGCGGGAAGGGCAGCGTATGAGTCAGGATCAGAAAACTGACGGTGTGCTTCTTGGAGGTACAGGGAACGGTCCCAGACGACGACTGCTCCGCCCTTAATGTCAGTTCTCTTCTGCAGGGACCGTAGCGCAGCGAGTTCCTCTTTCAGGACTTCTTTGTGACATTTGGAGATGTAAAGTTCCACGTCGCTGAATTTGCCGTGTGGGGGCTCTCGTCTAGGAGGAGATTTGAAAAGTTTAGTGAAAATATCCTCCTGTGAGTCGTCTGGCTTGCGAGGCACTCCCCCTAGACAGGCCATCCAGCGGAGGGTACGGAAAAACCGCTCACACTGGTGAACTGTTTCATATTTGTTAGTGGTAGGTTTAAGGGGCACAAATTTCAGGCCCTTACCTAGAACCGACTTCTCATGATCAGTGATGGTTAAAGTTGGTGAGGTTTGATTTGGGGAGGGGTTTATGTTTTAGGTAACGTAGGAGCGGGAAGGGCAGCGTATGAGTCAGGATCAGAAAACTGACGGTGTGCTTCTTGGAGGTACAGGGAACGGTCCCAGACGACGACTGCTCCGCCCTTAATGTCAGTTCTCTTCTGCAGGGACCGTAGCGCAGCGAGTTCCTCTTTCAGGACTTCTTTGTGACATTTGGAGATGTAAAGTTCCACGTCGCTGAATTTGCCGTGTGGGGGCTCTCGTCTAGGAGGAGATTTGAAAAGTTTAGTGAAAATATCCTCCTGTGAGTCGTCTGGCTTGCGAGGCACTCCCCCTAGACAGGCCATCCAGCGGAGGGTACGGAAAAACCGCTCACACTGGTGAACTGTTTCATATTTGTTAGTGGTAGGTTTAAGGGGCACAAATTTCAGGCCCTTACCTAGAACCGACTTCTCATGATCAGTGATGGTTAAAGTTGCAGCTGCCCTACGGAAAACATCTCACAATATCTTGATTATATCCTGCAACCCTTCGTCCAAAACCTGCCAACCTACGTCAAAGATACCAACCACGCCCTACAGATTATTGACACCATCAGTTTCAGTCCCACCCTGCTCTTCACTGTAGACGTCACTGCGCTATACACATGCATTCCACACACCGATGGGCTCAAAGCTCTAGAGTTCTTCTTGAACAAACGTCAAGTCAAAAACCCTCCAACCCATACCCTCCTCCGCCTGGCAGAACTGGTCCTCACCTTGAACACATTTGAGTTCAATGGTGAGATATTCTCACAGATCAGCGGTGTTGCCATGGGCACGAAAATGGGCCCATCCTACGCCTGCCTCTTCATGGGGTACCTGGAGTATAGAATGCAGTCTTTGTACACAGGCCCGGTCCCTGAGCTGTACAAGAGATATATTGACGACGGGTTTGGAGCGACCTCTCTTTCCGAAGAACAACTCCTGGAATACATCGATTTCTTGCGAAACTTCCACCCAGCCATCAAATACACGTACGCCATCTCAGCGACTGCAGTCAACTTCCTTGACATCTCCGTAAATCTTCAAAACGGTTCACTCTCCACCTCAGTGCACTACAAGCCTACAGACTCACATGCATACCTGCATTACGATTCATCACACAGTCCTGCCACTAAACACAGCCTCCCATATTCACAGTTCCTTCGCCTTAAGAGGCTTTGTTCAGATTTAGAGGATTTTCAAGAACGTTCAGTTGAAATGTCGCAGTTCTTTATAAAGAGGGGCTATCCCCAAACCACCATTGATGCAGCCCTTTTGAAAGTCACAACACACCACCATCCTAACACCTCTTCTAATACAGTTGCCCAGGAACGTCCGGTTTTCTCCATTCCATTTCACCCCCATAATCTGTCAGTCCAACGTATCATCATGTCCAACTGGCACATTCTGTCGAAGAGTTGCACAGTTGGACAGACCTTCCACACCCCACCTCTTGTTGCATACAAGAGGGACACCAACTTGCGAGACCTTCTGGTTCGCGCCAATGTCAGGCCCCACCAACCCCTACCCCCTGGTACAACTCCATGCAAAAAACAAAATTGCAAAACCTGCTGTCATGTCTCAACAGTGACTTCTGTCAAGGGCCCCAAAGGAAAAATGACCATCAAACGCCACTTCACATGCGACAGTACAAACCTCATATACGCCATCATCTGTACCGCATGTCACAAACTGTATGTTGGGGAAACTGGACGTAGCCTGGCAACACGCTTTGCTGAACATATCGCCGACACCAGACACAACAGAATAAAACCCGTTGCCGTGCATTTCAATTCTGCAGGCCACTCCATCTTAAACATGACAGTAACTGGCCTGTGGCTTATGCACGGTGACGCCACAGACAGACGCGACATGGAGTCGCACATTATTCAGCGCCTGGGAAGTCAGGCCCCGGGTGGTTTGAACGAAAAGCCGTAACATAACCCTCTGAACTTTTTTCACACACAATCCATGGTCCTTGTCACCAAAGGATGGGTGTTGTGATTGCTAATTTTCACTATTCTTTTTTGTTCTTTTCTGCCCAACATATTTTTTTTTTTTTTTTTTTCACACACAGTCCATGGTCTTCTGTCACCTAAGGATGGGTGTTGTGATAATTTTGCTATTTTTTTCTGGTCCTTTTCTCGCCCACCCTTTTTTTTTTTTTTTTTTTTTTTTTCGCGCCGTGTATGTCAGTACGTCCGCAGAGTTACCTTTCGCTTGTTTGTTGAAGTTATGCCCCATTTGTTTATGTCCTGAAGAAGGCGTAAGCCGAAACGTCGACCTGTGCCGTCCTTTGTCAAAGTTAAGTGGTTTCTGTCCCTTTTGTGTCGCTTTTATTTGCTTCTCTATTTGTAGACGGGGAAAGCGGGAGTTTCATTGATGTAGTGAGCTTTGTTTTTCCCACTGACTCTCACTCAATAGCATAGTAGAGTGAGAGAACACCACATAGGTCTCAATGGAGCACATGCACAAACGCGGCTCGCGCAAGTCTGCGTGCGTGCGTGCGCGCGTATGTCTGTGTGTGTCTGTGTGCGCGCGCGTGCAGCAGACATAACACATAGTGAAAAAACGTTCGCCGCGCAGACTTGTCTGTTAAACACATTGAGCCGGTATAAATTCGATCTTTACACTGCGCAGCAGCAACACTTCAATTTTCATGGGGCTGCTTTCATTGCAAGAATTGTATCCGAGTCAAAGTTATTACGTCAAATGTATTATGCGTCATCCCAATGGAGAAAACGTCATAGATTTCAAAGAAAACAACTTGACGTCTCTCTTCCAAAACCAAGATTGGTCTGACAAGCCCGGTCAGTTGTTTCCATTCAGAGAGAGAGAGAGAGAGAGAGAGAGAGTGTAGTGTGTGTGTGTGTGTGTGTGTGTGTGTGTGTGTGTCCTCCCGAATACATGGCATTACAAAAGAACGACCGTGACGACAGCAGGTGATTAAATGGAAACAACATATTGGGCTGGTCAGTGGCCATCTTGTTTATTGTTCGTTTGAGACCCAGTTTCCTTCTACAGCATTTTAAAAGCAAAATCATGTAATTTTGAGGAAGTTAGTTAGTTAGGTGTTTACGCCGCGCAAGCTACAAAGACTATTTCGCGGCTAATTTTGAGTGAAACCCCAAAAGCAGGAACATTTGTTGTGATCCAAAATGCGATATTATTTCACAAAAAGGAGGTCAATTTTTGGAGGTCACTTCAAAGAGGACCAAGGACATCGAACAATAAACAATTATACACAGCATAAGAACTTCTTTTATTCAGTAATATCACCAAGTTTCAAGTCTGTATTTGATTTCTTGATAATGTTTTTCCCAACGTGGCCAAACAGCCGGCACACACGTTACATTTTAAAATTACTTTATTGTCCTCTTTCGGGAATAAAATTACTTTATTGTCCTCTTTCCGGGGGAAGCGCGTCGCCGCGGTGCAGCGGCACCCAACCTACCTATCCTTTTTTTTTAATTTCTGGGGGAAGAAAGCCGGGTAACCCATAGAGAAACCCCCGAGGAGCAGCCCGGCAGCCAGGAAAAACTGGTATCACATATCACAAGCTCGACCTGCGATCGGCCCCATGCTTTGTCCTGACTATGGTGACAATAGTTGTGTACCACATCTGCTAAGTCCGACGCGATTCCTATTAGACCATCGCTCACCTCTCTCAGCATAGAGAGAGTGTTAACGTTGTTTCCAATAAATACCCACAAAATCACAGTTTAAAAAAAAATTCCCGAAAAGCTTTAGCGACGAGATTAACAAATGCACTAAACACGATGTACTGAATTGTCAGAACTATATGCAGTAGTCAAAATTATCATTTGCAACAAGAATTGTTTGTGAATGTTCAATTCGAATCTCGGCAAATATTTGTACTGGCCTTGATATCACCCAAAGCTGGTTAAAAAAAAGGACGTTAAACTCACAAACACCTCGTAAATGTTAAGTAAAAGAAAAATGGGCGATTTTAAGAAGCTATAATCAAAACATTATATAAAGATACCGAAAACACACAAATCGGGCCAATAAGTAGGATCACAAAAGTACACAACAATGGTACAAGGATGTTCTAGACTTGTTAAAACAAAACATGGGGGCAGAAAATGATGGGGGCAGAGTAATAGGACACGATAAAACCAGACTTACTGCAATAGCAGAACAAAACACAACAGGAAAGAGAATCTTACGTACCATGAGCAGTTTCTCCATCTGAAGTGGTACAATTTCCCCAAGACGTGGCTGTCGACAACCTCACCATTGCTGCGATGGAAGGCACACCAAACTTCCCTATACTGAAGAGGTTTTCGGGCAAGTCCCACAACTCTGATGACCGGAACACTCTCCATGTCGTCATAATGAGCGGCATAGACGAAGGCGTCACTGTTGTCGTCCAGTCGCTGCCAGTGAGGCGTGACGTCATCGAAGGGGTCGTCATCCCAGTAAAGAATTCTGTCCCTTGTTTTAGAACTTGAATCGACTGCTTTGTTAGCCTGATTATCTTTGGGTAAGGCATACTTTTCCTTTGAATCACCTTGGTGACTTTGTCCAACACTTTCTACGGACGTTTTTGTGACGTTACTGTTTGATTTGATTAGGACCTGTTCTTTAAGGACAGCCTGCTTTGGGCGTTCCATCATCTCAACGTTCCCATGGTTTCTATCTGGGTTTGAATGGACATATTTGTCTTGGATCTCGTTCTTAGGGTCAGCAGTTTCCAACGGAATCGAATTTCCCTTGCCTTGACTCTGGAACAGTCTAGCAGTGCTGGGTTTCGGTGGAGCTGAAATTGTTCCCTTTTCTGTGGATGTCCTAAAATACAGGACAGTTGTCAATGACACTGAAAACAGCAGAACTCCGAAGAAGAGTGTCCTAGGGTGCCTCGCCTTGCCTGTCCAATGTCGTATGGTAGAGCACATGGTATTTCCCTTTCCAGGCATCTCTAGGTTACCTGACATGGTAAGTGTGAAATTGTGAAGGTCTGACTTGTCGGGAAAATGTGATGTGTGTATGATATTTAAGCTAAGCTGTAAAACGAGTTATAAAATCGGCTGTTGCAATTCAGTCTGGCCACAATGTCTGCCATAAACTGCGAAGGCATAAATTATGACGCCTCTGACATAATATACCCGGTGCGTAAGAGGGAGATATTTACATATGCACGCGTAACAGTGGTACGATATTGATACCAAAGTTATACGCGCAATAGCTGCACTTAATCTCCCTGACACACGTTACGACACAGACAGTAACACAGGAACAGGAAAATCCTTAAGATGTGAGTAGTTTACAGCCACTGGTTTCCTCCGGTGAAAAGCACACACACACACACACACACAGTTGTGGGAAGGTTGCCGGGGATCATTCCCCTTCGAAGCTAAGAAGCAGAAAGAACGTCAACAAAACACAACGGCTAGAAATCTGACCTTTCACATTCACACTCATCGTCGGCCGTAGACGTGTAGAAGGTTTCTTTTGTTTTGGGTGCAGAAAGTGCTGTGTTTAGACAGACCGTGAACACCAGAACCATTCACAAGAAGATCTCGCACAGCCGACAGTGGAAAACGCAGTCATAATTTTGCCTTTAAGCAGCGAACCATTCACTAACCCCCGTTGGAATAATAAGCCACTCACATCGCCTCAGCAAGGTAACGGCTCTCCTATTCAGTTGGGTGTGTAGCCTTTGACTGCTTTGGGTTTCCTCTGGTGAAAAGAACACACACACACACACACACACACACACACACACACACGCACGCACGCACTATATCTATCTACGTCCGCTCACAGACACGAGAGAGAGAGAGAGAGAGAGATTTTGGTTTGCGTGTGAGGGGTATTTCTCCAATGGTGTAGTTTCTGAAGCCTGATCAGGGGTTTTTGTTCTCGCAAAGCTGGAGGTGGGCGTCTTGTTCCCAAAGGCCCGGGGTTTGTATTGTTGTGCTGGGTTTGTCTGGGCGAAATACAAAGGGATTCACCAGTCTCCACTCCTTCATTACCTCAGCCGAGTTTTTTCCCTTGAGTTTTTTTTTTCTCTCTCTTGAGTGTGTGATACCACAAATGACAACATAGGGAGAAGCAGTATTGTGTAGCAGTCGTAAACGTGTCTCGAAGTGGCCGTTGGTAGTTGGCTGACATTCTCTTCTGCTGAAGCTATCAGTTTCAAGTCATTTACAATGAACCAGCCAACCAACCAGCCAACCAAAGAAAGAAAGAACGAAAAAATCAAAATCAATACGCAAATCTGTATCGTTATTTTATGAAAACATTGTAAGGATAGAAAGTAAGTGTTAGATACATTACTGTTAAAAATGATAATAATCGTGGATATACTTATCGTTCCTTTAATTTCGGTGTTCTCTAAGCATTTACAGAGCTGAGAAATACTATAAAATAAGATGAAACAGTGTTATACAGAATTAAAAGAAAACAGAAAATAATAATAGTAACACACACACACACACACACACACACACACACACACACACACACGTCGACCGCATCCTGCGGTCATGCCTGCGTCTGACCGGAGTCATTTGTGCGCAAGCCCGCGTTTTACATGTACAGCACAGACACACACACACACACACACACACACACACACACACACACACACACGTCGACCGCATCCTGCGGTCATGCCTGCGTCTGACCGGAGTCATTTCTGCGCAAGCCCGCGTTTTACATGTACAGCACAGACACACACACACACACACACACACACACACACACACACACACACGTCGACCGCATCCTGCGGTCATGCCCGCGTCTGACCGGAGTCATTTCTGCGCAAGCCCGCGTTTTACATGTACAGCACAGACACACACACACACACACACACACACACACACAGGGGACCGGGGCTTGAAGGGGAACGGGGCTTGAATGGAGGTGGAGATGGGGTACACCAGTAACTGGTTCCGTCCAAATACTGCAAAGGTGTGCGCAGAAAAGCAAACAAGTGCTAAGAGGACCCTAATATAAAAATAATGGCATATAAGGTGTGTGTGTGTGTGTGTGTGCGCGCGCGCGCGCGCTACCTTTAGTGTAATGATAACATTGGACCACAAGCAAAGATAATTATCACCTCTGTGGAACATTCAATGTCGCTCATGCTAGACACAAAATACTCGTCACAACACGCATTCCTGCTCCAAAGTCCACGTTTGACCAGCGCTCTAAATCTTGCAGATTTTATGTGAAAATTATTTCCGTGTCCGTCGGGGGTAATGGCGCGGGTAAATATAACGCCGTCGGGACTTTTCAAAGATGGTAGGAACGTTTGTCTGCTTTCTTCATCATTGGCATGTAGTAAGAATCTTATGCAATATTCAGAGGTAGTTGATAGGGGAGACTGGACTCCGGCAATATCATTCATCTTTGGAATTGTCGGTGTTATTTTCACAAGCAAAGTGAAGACCAAACTTACCTTCCAAGGGAGAGAACTTTAAACTCTTGGCGTAACAAGTTAGAAAACTCTCCTGTCGGACCCCCCCCCCCCCCCCCACACACACACACACACACTTTCTCTTGACAAGCACCCCTGGGGTGGGGTGGGTGTGTGTGCTAGCTGGGCAAACCAGACCCTGTTGAGTGTTGTGTGTGACTAGCTCTTGCTTCATGATAATAATCTCTACAGGGCTGGCCCTTTTCGGGAGCGTCTGGTAGCCGTTGCTAGGGTTCACAAGCGGGGCCGCTTCCTTCCCTTGTATACTGCGGTTGGTTACTTGTCTATCAGGAGCGTTTTGGACAAAAAGTGTTCAAAGCATGACCTACGTACACTAGGCCGGCCGCCTACACGCGAACGACCGGTCCCTTTGTTGATGTGTTAAAGTTTATGCCAACCGCAGCTGTGTGACCCATTTTCTGCTTAGCTGAATCGTTCGCCCCGGAGAGATCGGGGAGCCGGGCTGGTCGAATGGTAGAGCGTTGGACTTCTTATGCTCGGGTCGTGAGTTCGATCCCGGCTGGGGCCAAATATTTGTGCTGGCTTTTTCATCGTTGCCCCGTCTTTTGATATCACCCGTATGTGGTGGAAAAGGACGTTAGACCCCCAAACACCCACCCTCCCACTCGCTCCGGAGAGATCAGTTCTAATAATGCATCCGATGTTTTGTTAAGTTTCCGTTGTTATTGGTTTTGTTTGTACGTCCGAGGCTTTCTGTCGGTGAACCTATCCTTCCCTCTATCAGAAGATCGGGCAAAGACCATCAAGCCTCAAGAGTTTCTGCACCTAGTGAAGGACGCTTACGAACGATCAGTACCTCGCGACGTCGTCAGACAACAACGTCATCTGGCCATGGTGGAAGCCTACCAGAGTCTCCCCCAGCCCCTGCTTCGGGCGGTTCAGGCATACGTGCAGAAAGACTGTGACCTTTTTGGCTATGAGTGTTCTGTTAAAGCTCGGTTTAAGCCGTTTCCTGGACACACACGTGTGTTCAATATCAATACGTTGTAAGCTTTATCTTACAATAATTATAGGCATGGATATACACTTGTGTTGAATACGCTTAAGGTACATTGTGCACTTAAACCGTTATGACAGTAACCTTTGTGACACGGTTGTTTAAAAAAAATTTGTTTACAACAATTCACAGTGCCGGTTAATGTAGTGGCCTTTACTGGATCGAAACTGATAAAACCGTTAATAGCTGCCTTAAATTTGTCGCATGTACTTCAGGTTAGTATAGAAACTTTGTATGCTTCTGTTTGATTTTGTACTGTAAACAAATGAATGCGCAATGATCTATAGACAGCGGAATGAGGTCACGTTGCTCTTTGTTAAGAAGTAAACAAAAAGCTTTTCTTTCGGATCCTTCTTGTTGTTCTTGTTGATAACATGTTAATAAGTGTATTTGCTGTTCCTCATTAGCAATTTTTTTCCGGTGTCTTCGTCTTTGATATCACCCCTTTGTGCTGGGCGAGAAAAGACGCTAAAGCCTACAACACTCTGCCACCATCCTCTTCTTCGTCCCCTCTGTTAAAAAAATAATTAGTGGCTTATCATTAGTATTACTGTTTTCGCTGTGCTTATAAATGTTATCACTTGACTTGCATCATAACTTTCCAGAAAGCTGAAAAAATGTCCTGTGGTAGTACTGACCACGTTCTTCAATCTGTCAGCCATTTTATGGAAGAGTGGAGGAAGGCAACGTCTTCCTAATTGTCAGACAGAACCCCAGGAGGAAGTTCGCCACATCATTTTTGTAAACGTGAGTTTCATAGTAGGATTTGAGTTTCGTAGGAGGGTTTCTTCACCATCCCCCCACCCCCTACTCCCCCTCCCCGTGTAATTGGTGGCAGTGAATGCCTGGGATGTGTGTCTGCAAGTCTGTAAAGGACACGGCCTGTAAAGCTCTCATAAACTGTCAGTTACGCTTGCATTAGCACGCGCTCACGTCACACACACAATCACTCCCTGACACACGCTATCAACAACTGAGACGAGAGTGACGTTCAAACACTGTGATTATTTCAGGAACTGGTTTATCCAAAAAAAAAAATCAAAAAAAATCACAGTAATCACTCGAAAAATCACATCACAAATTAACTGGACAGAAGGAATTGCGATTAATTATGGTACAGATTCGGAGAAAAATATAATCTCATCTACGTCTGCTATGCTGTCTAATGATCAGTTTACTGTTAGCATCAACACTACTCTAACAAAACAAGTTCTTAATAACCAATGAACGTTATCAATACTAAGAAACTATAATAATCATACTATCAAACTATATATAAACAGACGAAACACAAAGAAGAGGAGGGTTTCAGGACCGAAAGGGGAAGAACTCCCATCAAATATTGCACAAACAGACACACATAAAGTCAGTGGTAAGCACATAAGACTCACTGATTTTAGGTGGAACTTCTGGAATCAAACTGTGACCGTGGACTAAAACAACAACAACAACAACAACACAAAAACCGATAATCGCTACTAGTGGCGCTACTAAACTGTTAAAAAAAAACAAAAAAAAAACGGAAGGGCGTATACAAGTACACGCACCATGTCAATAGTCATTGGTTTCTTCAGAATCACGAAGCAACAAGACAAGTGGGCTACTCCTCGATCGTGTAAGGCTTCACGACGGGTTGCAGCGATTTGCCGTATGTCTCCAACAGTTCCATAGCCAGTCGTGCTGCATCCTGAGGGTTGTCCGTGAGCCGTGTGTTGGTCAGGCCGCGAGTCCACGTGTTGTGATAGCTGGACAGCTTGTTGTCGGCGTTGTCCAGTAGCACGTGCGGAATGTCCAACAGGATGCACAAGATGTGCCCGTGCAGCCGGTCCGTCACCACAACCCGCCCACGCTGCAGGAACAGCAACCCATTCATCATCATGTTGTGGGCCGTCTCCAGGGTTGTGGCTCCTTTGGGCGAGGTCCATCCCCGCCAGTCGGACACGCGCACCAATGTGTTACGGGGGAAGGTGGGGAGGGATTTGTAGACTGGAGTTTCGCTGTCCCCCCTGTGTAGCCACACATCGTACACAGGGGGAGAGAACCGTGAGACGGGTCCGATCGCGTAAGCCATGTCAGGAGCCAGAAGGAGTTTAGTACCGTTAGTGAACAATCGCTTAGCGATGTACAGGGAGAGTCGGTCTCTCAGCAAAATGGTCAGCTCTGGATTACAGCAATACATTTTCACCCTGTGGGCAACTGACGCCTCCGATCCATACATGAAGAAACTTTGCGACAGTATGATCGTTTTGTGTTTCGGAAAAGCTTGAAATGCTTTTTCACGACAGTCATTCTCCTGACCGTACCCGATCAAATTTCCTCCCCCGTGCATTAATATGACAACGTCGTCAGTGGCATGCGACGCGACAAGTTCCTGTGCGTGTTTAAACTTTTCGCCAGTACAACGTACAACATTTATGTAGTACAAAAGTTCAATCTGTAATTTTTCTAGCATCATAACCTCGCCAATCGTAATGGCAGAATCGCCTTTGTTTTCAATAGCAATTGCTCCAATCAAAACAGCGTATTTTTTATCACTAATCAAATCCGAGAAAAGACTTTGCTGCACGCGCTCTGCCTCCGCAATGACCTCATCGGAAGTTTTCAGATATGGAGAAAGGCCGTCCGTTTCTTGTGTCACCTCGATTAGTTTCTTTTTCAGGAAAGCATGCACGTCGGAGATGGGTTTCCGTTCAGGTTGGTAAACGATTGAAGTATCTATCAAGACTTTATCGTCTCGCCATTTTACAAAACCGTGACGAAGATTTTTCCCATAATCTTTGGTGGCGTTCAGTGGTCTAGAGGGTTTCACGTGCAAAATTTCAGAGACTAGTGCCGATTCCGAGAGAATTGCGGTCCCATTATTAAGGATAAGAGAGAGGAAACTGCCTGGACGAAGCGCTCTTCTCGTCATGTAAGTTTCTCTGTTGCCATTGAAGGCAGCGCCACTGGTCTCATCAACATTCCTGTTTAAGGAAGCTATTGGTCGTGGTATACTAATTCCGTCCCACTGAACTGCAGCTTCAAACATTCCGAAAGCGATGAGTGATGTGAGGAGAAGCAGCTTCAGCCGTGCCGTTTTTCTTATGGTTGATCCTGGCTGGTACGGTTCAGTGCCTGCGCGCGCGCGCGCGCACACACACACACACACACACACACACACACACACACACACACACACAAGATTACAAAAAGCAAGCGTAATTGATATGGGTATACTAAGGATAAACATTAACACAAGGAACGAAAGAATCCTCAAGTGTGAGTAATAACAGCCTATATTGTCATGCAGACTGTGTCTAAACCTGTTAACCACTGCTTTCTTCAGATCAACAGAGAGAGAGGGGGGGGGGGGGGGGGGGCAGACAGACAGACAGAGGAGGATTGCATTACAACTTCACTCTAGAAAACTGCCATTATCAGTATTTCGACGTGCTGATCACTGGACCACATTTTTGCACGACTGGGTGTTAGGGAGTTCAACGTCCTTTTCCACCACGTCCACCAAGTACGGGTGATATCAAAGACGGGACAATGAAAAAGGAGCCAGCACAAATACTTGACACCGGCCGGGATTCGAACTCACGACCCAACTATCTAATGTCCAACGCTCGATCATTCGGCTATCCCGGCTCCCCGCCCTTTTTGCGCGAAACAAAAACAAAAACAAAAACAAAAAAACCGAGATAAATAATTACTGCAAAGTAAATACATTTGATAAAAAAAATACAACTTGTGCTGCATACTCTCCATGAAGAGTGGAACTCTACCAGCTGGGCTCTCGCGGCTACCCAGAATATAATAATAATTATCATAAAAGGGAACGGTATCATACCGACAGTTGTTCAGAAGAATAATGGAGTACTGATTAACTTAATGAAATAACTATATCATCATCATCAGCAGCATCAACATCAGCATCTCTCTCTCTCTCTCTCTCTCTCTCTCTCTTGGAGAAGCCTCCTTATTTCTTTGTGTCAAAATACTTGACGTCATTCTTTCGTCACCGGAAATGAAAATCGCCCACTGTGTACCCATACACTCTCATGAGCTTTTTCATGCATTTTGTCGAATTGCGAAGCGGGGAAGGCAGGATAGCTGACTGGTGTAGCGATGGACTTTCAATGCCGCCACCCAGAATTATGCACCCACCCCCTGAACTTGTAAAGTCAGTCGGCCAGCCGACATTTTGACAAAATTAATTACAGGGGGAAGTAACTTCACTTGTAGCAATAACCCCGCCAAGAAAACCTAACGTCGAGCAAAGTTTAGTTAGTTTTTTGTTGTTGTTGTTGTTGTTTTTGTGTGTGTGGGTTTTTTTTTTTTTTTTTTTTTGGGGGGGGGGGTTAAAGCCTTTTCAAGTGCAATACAAACGTTATGGTAAAGAGAGTGGACGATCTCGAGGTTTATTCAAGAATCTCAACATTGCAAATGCATGCTCGTGCGGTTTCAGAAAAAAAATAAATAAATAAAACTGTCAAAAACCCCCGCATATCTCGCTAGTCTATTCAAGCACTCTCAAGTGCCGTACCGAACACTGAGAAACGATTTCGTGGTGCCGAAGCCTCGTATAGATATTTTCAAAACCTCCCTCTCTTACTCAGGGGCACACTCATGGAATACACTTCCAAAAGACATCAAATCAGCACCCTCGCTTGGATTATTCAAGACCAAACTAATAAAACATCAGGTGGACAGCTCGTAATGGGCTTGACAATACATCTACTCTGTAGGATTTTGTATTTCGGGAAATAAAAATCCAAATACTTATTCACATCACGCGTGGTTTTTTGTTTGTTTGTTTTGTTTGTTTGGTTGTTTTTTTGTTTTTTTTGTTGTTGTTGTTTTTTTGTTTTGTTTTTTAACTGTAAAAACATCGCCTCAAGATTTGTTTGCATTGCTCACCTATCACATCCTTTGTCCCCCCCCCCCCCCCTTTTTTATTTTATTTTTTCTTTCTTCTTTTTCTTCTTAGTATTGCTTGATTTATGTATGTAGTAGCATGGTCGTGTGTGTGTTGTGTGTATGTGTATGCTCTACCTAGTTAGAGCTTACTTTGCTTACTTTGTATATATATCAGTAGCCTAGCAAGGACAAGATGTAAGACAGGTCTGCGTACCTAATCTTTTATCCTTGTAAAATAAAGTTTCGTTCGTTCGTTCGTTCGTTCAGTGGTCTCGGTTCTTTGATAAATCTTCAATTCGTCAACTCTCTTCACGAAAATTATATCATTATTATTATCATTATTATTAATCCTGTAAACAACGAAACGCCATTGCATGTAGCCCCCCCCCCTCCTCCTCCCCCCCCCCCCCCAACCCGCGATGTTGGCAATGGGCTTTGATTAATTTTGTTTATTAAAGTTCGGTATTATTTTTGTACAGGTATATCATTTTTATCTAATCATAGTCACACCGGTGACGTGGCTAAGCCGCGATTTCGACCGGCTGTCGGTCGCAGTGACTGTTTTAGGCCGGAAAAGCGCGAGACGCATGCGGTGACGTACAAGAATGCTGCCAGGAAAGCTAAAAACTGAAATGAATTTGATCATATTGTTATATGCACATATCAGTTAGACTTTCATCTTCCCACCCAAAGCGATTTTACATCGAAAATGTTATTCATGTAAGGACACGAGTCATATTTGTTCGACTGCAATGAGACTCGAGAGCTATTTTGCAGTTTAACACGAAGCTGACAAAAAATACTACGTTAATTCCAGTAGTTTCAAAACAGACACGTATCCGTGATATCTTTGTGACTTGCATCCCAAATTTTGTGACGTAGAATGCTTTAGTGTTTTCGCAATTTAAAAAAATATCAGAGCAGTGCGAAATCCTCGGCTAAGAACCGGCCAACCGTCTGGTTTGATGCTGGCTATGAACCAGCTGCCTCCTTGGATATGAACCGGCCAATACTCCACATTTCTGGCTGAAGAAAAGTTGCGAACAACGAGGGTGTCTGCGGTATTTTTAACAGTTACACGTTTGCATACTGACACGGTGACAACAGGAAATACCAACGCAGCAGTTAGCTAGACAATTTCAAGGTCATTCCGCACTATCTGAGCTATACATCACTAGCGCCAGTGAATAGACCTAGAAGTCTTAATCTATCATAAGGTTCCATGCGGTTAGGTGACTGTTTCTCATGTGAATGCCAGGGAAACTGTGGAAAACATGTACTCATATAATTATTGGGTTTGGATTTGTTTTGTTTATGGAAAGAAGACATCACCTTTACCCAGTAACCCCATCCAGAGATTTTTTTAATGGAAAGGAATAATAAAAGTATTATAACCAACAAACCAACCAAAAAGTGAGAGGAGGAACACTTACAGTGGTGCGATGATTTTTTTTTTTTTTTTCTGTATTTCATATGAAGATGGAGATGAGAATGAAAATGAGTATGAAAGATGATTTGGAGTTATGGCTTCAAATGTATGATTTGTGGTGTGTATCAGTGCGCGTGTGTGTTGGTTAGTGTTTATCAGTGTGAGTGTGTGTTGGTTTGTTAGGTGTCTGTAGAAGTGGTGTGCGTGGGCATCTGTATGGGTCAGTGTGTGGCTGGGTTTGGAAGTGGTTTCTGCAGTGTGGTGAAGGTAAGAGTGGTCTGTGTGTTCTGTTTGGTGTGGCGTATGTGGATGTTGGTGTATGGGTGTCGTGGTTTTAGAGCAGGGTATTTGGGGTGTGATGAGGATGTTGTGGGTGCAGATGTGGATGTGGATGTGAATGGTGTGTGCGAATATGTAGATGAGGGTGGTTTAGATGCGGATGCGGAAGATGTTGATGTACGTGCAGGTTTGCTTGATGAGGGTGCTTCAGGTATGGGTCCAGATGAGGGTGGTTCAGGTGTGTGTGTGGATGAGGGTGGTGGTTTGGTTGAGAGTGGGGCAGATGTAGATGAGTGTGAGGGTAGTGTAAGTGTGGATGGGGGTGGTGCAGATGTAGATGTGGTTTGTGTGTGTGCACAGGTTTAGGTTTGGATGCAGGTGTATGTGTAGGTGTGGGCATGCGTAAGCGTGGTGGTAGAGGTGTGTTGTTAGTGCATGCGTCAAGTATTGTCATGTTTGGTGTCTGTTCCTGTACGTGTGATCATGTGTTTCAATCTCTCCATTATGTTCATTATGTTGTCTGTAAGTGTTGTTGTGTTCAGGAGGGAGTAGACTTGATTGTTGTGGTATGATTGAAGGTCCATTATGCGGTGAATGAGTGCACTTTTGATTCTAAGGTTGAGGTCTGTAAGTAAGTTTTGCATAAAGAAGTGTGTTGCGCCTGGAAGTGTGAGATGTGGTGCATAATTATGTGTGTCGCTGGAAGTATGTTGTTGGTGGTATTGTTGTGTGAGTGGATGTCAGTGATGAGTTGGTTTAGTTGGTGTGCAATGTAGAAGTGTTGCAGTGCTGTGTCAGTGTCTCTTGTGTGTGTCAATGGGTTTGTCGAATTCTCTGTGAATGATTTCCAATTCCTCTGAAGTGATTGTGTATTGTGTCGTGCCGGGTTTGTGTTGTGTGTTGTGTGTTTGTATCTGTGGTGTGTGTCATGGTGTGTGTTATGGTGTTTGTTGAGTGTTCTGTGTTTGTGTCTGTAGTGTGAGCTGTGGTGTGTGTTGCGGTGTATACTGGGGTGTGTTCCGGTGTTGTGTAGGTTGAAATATTTTAACTCTTTGACGACGGAGCGCAATTTCTGACACACGATTTCCTCTAGGAAATCGTGTGTCAGAAATTGCGCTCCGTCGTCAAAGAGTTAAGGTGATGATGATTAGAAGAGTGAAGGATAATTGATATTGATAGATGAGGATGATGTCTGTGGTGTGGTCATTTCTGTGGAAAGAAAATAAGTAGTTCGGTAAATATGGTTGTGTCTGTGTTTCTTTTATCTTAATTGTGAAGCGAGGAGATATGGTTGTGGAAAAAAGGAGGAGGGGGGGGGGGGAGGGGTTGAAATTGGAAGGGTAGGGAAATATTTTTTGAAAATAACACTGGTGGGTTATTATCCACTACGTTCCCTGACAGTTCCATCTGAAATGGGACACCTAAAACCCCCTAAATCATAATATTCGCATAGGAAAAAAGAAAGGAGAAGCTGGTCGGTTCTTAGCCACTCACAAACCAAATAGAGGTTGGTTCTTAGCCGGGGCGAGTGCCGGTTCATAACCACAAAATGTTCACTACCAATTTTCTTTCTCGAACTGCGCGCGATGTAAGCCACAAATTGCAATAATTTTCTAGGTATGGCCGCAAGACAAATTATAAAACTAGGGCGTTTTCATAAACTTGACTTTTCTTTCTGTAATTTTATATTATCGCGAATGAAAGTGAATTTTCTACAGAAAACGAGACAAAATTGTTTCCAACGTGAGTGTACGCGCAAGTAGCACCACAAAAACCACTTACGAGTTGAACAGAGACCTTCTGCGACAAGACAGGCCAACCTCAGGTCGAGGCAAGCTTTCACGTGTACAGCGCAGATGATTTTCTGAGAGAAGTCGCGTGCGGCCAAGCAACGCTAGCGCTCAACGCCGCAAGCCGGTCAGAATCGGGATAGCCGCGTCACCGGTGTGATAGTATACGTAACAGTATGCACCTGTCAGGTTCGTTGCGCGTTTCTCTGCTTGTTGCGGTGAATGTGTGGATAAGATTTTCCGGAGGTTGTACAAGGCCAGGCCGCACGTGCACATCACGAGTCCCATCCAGTTCCAGAACGAGGCTTGTCGTCGCCCGCTCACGTGCAGCAACATCACAACCAGTACACGCTTCAGAATGTTAGCGATGGCGTGGCCCACGACAGTCATGTGAAGGAGAATCACACTGGTGGAGATGAACGAGTACGCCACATGGAATCCACCAGACAGGAATGACAGGAAGAGGAAATAGGACAAGCCTTTGGGAAAGTCATAGACTGAGGCCTCCAGGATCTTGGCTGCCCCGACCACTGATATTGCAGCAAATACCAGTCTCAGGACAGATCTCGAGTGGATGTGGATGACGCTGTGGTCGTCGCCAGACTGTTGGAGTTTCACGCCCACGTTCCAAATAATAATAATAATAATAGTGGAGATTTTTAACGCGCCTAACCCAGGGGCTGGCTCTAGGCGCTTTACAATATAACGGAAGGGGGGGGGGGGGGCAGCAACAACCCGCGAAAATAAAGACTGATAAAATAAAAAAAAAACCCGCATTGTCTCCCTGCAGGCAACAGAGACCATGGCAGTAAGAGAGCGGGGACCCCAGCATCCTGCCCAACCACAGGATGTGGGGAACCCAACCCAAATAAACCATCTTACACACACACACACACACACACACACACACACACACACACACAGAGTGTACAAGACAATAAAAAGCTGAGTTGAATTACTGGGAGGAGAAGAGGTGCGTTTTCAATTTAGCTTTGAATGTTGCCAAGGACTGAGCGTGGCGGATGTGGGAGGGAAGGGAATACCCAGCACCACGTTGGAGACAAACGCCAAGATTATCCCATTAGTAACCTCACTGCTCTTGAACGGATCTCCGACGAAAAGGACGGCTCCAGTTATGATGACCGGCATGCTGAGGACTGACTCCATTGACATCTTTGTTTTCAAGACCAAAGACTGGATCATAGCGGACGTGATAGGTTCCAACAGCTTGACGGCCATTGTAGAAGATGCGAAAAACATGTAGAAGCTGGTGTTGGTGGCCAGGGTTGCCGCAATATGAGATGACACCACGACGACAAACAAGCCATCAAATTTCAGTTCCCTTCTGACAGCTGTGTAGCAGCAAATGATTTGACACGCTGTGACGAAAATCGGCCCCAAGACAGGCGTGAGTGAAGTCACGTGCGAAACAAAATGCTCTATTGCCACCTTTGCCAGTTTGTGGCAGAAAAACGAAGTCACTGTCCATGCACAAAATGCAGCAATGCTTGCAAGGTTTTGTAACGTGACTGCCATGTTAGAAAGAGCTGAATATATTATTCATCTCAATTATCCTGTCGTATACAGCGATCCAGCGTTTGGCAGTGGGTTGTTCTGACTGAAACGTACGGATAAAACTGTCATCACGGTACTTGAATCCGCAGCTGAACCGTAAAGGATCTTGAAACTGTACGTACTCTGAGCGAATCAAGCGACACACTTATCGGTGTGGTAGGGTTCAACCCTGTTCCCGGTCCGTCGATAACTCTAGGCTCCTGTAGTGACGGCCAAGTAGGGCTAACCGAGACCGAGCCGTGCATGTATACCAAACTCCACCTCGCGGGAGCCAGTTGGCCGCTTTCCTTGTGGCGTCACAATTGCTCCGACTGGACTAGCAGAAATGTCCACTCTCACCCTTGTGACAGTCCTGGACATGGAAATCAATCAACAACACCCCCCCCCCCCAAATAAATGAATAAATAAATAAATAAATATTTATATTTATATATACTTTTTATTTAAATAAAGATAAACAAACAACAACAACAACAAACAAACAAACAAAAAAAACTAAAAACAAAAACAAATAACAACAACAACAACAACAACAACTACAAAAACAAAACACCTAGCAAAATAGCAACAAAAATCTCGGGGTTTTGTTTGTTTGTTTGTTGTTGTTTTGTGATCACATTCTTAGGAGCCACAGCTTGTTATTTTGAAAATCGAAAAAGGCTGAAACTGAAAAAGAGATGACATAGAATTGATTTATACGTTTTGTTCGGAATTATAGAAAGCTTGGTTGCTGTGTTGCAAGCATTTTAAAACTCTCACTTTTATCACACTTTATTTGTGTCTAGATTTTATATTTATTTATTAATTTTCAAAGTACTCAAGCTCATAAATTCTGCGAATCAATTTGCTGTAATAGTCATCAATATTGATATCAATATCAATATTTTTCCGCCCAATAACTTTTGCAGACACACTTGAACCAACAACAAAGAGATTTTTTCGCCAGTTTGATTTACACTCCAGAAAACGTCCTCTTTGATCCGTTACCATTCCTGGCTCTTCTTAGTCATTATTTTTATGAAACACTTTTGTTAATTGTTCAATAAATGGTCTGGCTCGCATTTTAATTATTATTATTATTTTTTTTTTTTTGCAAAGGCGACATTATCTCTGCTTTATCGAAACAGGAATAACGACCCATTGTTATATGCTTCTTCTAAAATAAAGACCCTTGCAGTTTTTTTGTTTTTTTTGGTTTGTTTGTCTGTTTGTTGGTTGGTTGGGTTGTTGGTTTGTTGGTTGGCTTGCTGGCTGGCTGGCTGTATACATGTCTTACCCCACCACTACCCCACCACCCTCATCCCCCCTCCCTCACCCTCCCCTCCCCTTTGGAAGTCAGATGGTGAGAATGCAGGTAACGGCGTGTAATAGCTACTTGGATGCACATTTACATTTTCCTTCGTCCAAGAAAGAAAGAAAGAAAAAAAAAAGAAATACTTCAACGCCCTGTAAGTCGCGTGTGTGTGTGTGTGTGTGTGTGTGTGTGTGTGTGTGTGTGTGTGTGTGTGTGTGTGTGTGTGTGTGTGTGTGTGTGTGCCAGCGCGAGCGCCGTGCAGTATGCACAGCCAAATACAAAACCGTATATTAATTTTTCATGATATCCCTTTTTTCCAGGGATCGTATGCGGACTCCGTGCAATGTCATCAGCCACACATTCTGTGCCGCCGTTACATACCAGTTCTGCAAGAACGACCTTGATCCGATATCAGACCAACAGGACTCAAGCGATGACGTCACAGATATAGTGACGTCACCAGTGTAACTGTGATAAATTAAAAAAAATCTTGCAAGAAGGTCCTTGACCTCAGACCTGGACCAGCAGGGCTCAAGCGATGACGTCTGATGGTGACGTCACCAGTTTGGCTTGAATAGAATATTGTAAGAAAGACATCTACCCCATGCTGGGCCAACAGGTCTGAACTGATGGCATCACTGATATAGTGACGTTACCAATGTGACAGATAGACATATGCTTTGACCTGATACAGGACCTACAGGACTCACGCGATGACGTCACAGATTTAGTGACGTCACCAGTTTAATTGCGATGGAATCTTTTATCTGTATGTGGTCTCTGCATCAGACACTGTCATACAGAATATAGAATACTTTATTGATCCCAAAATAATACGAGAAATTGCAATTCTGGCCCGCATACTAGTAAACACACAACTGATAAATATTTTAATAAGTGAGACTACAAATATACGCATAAGAAAAATTGAGCTAACAAATAGTCAAGATTGTCCACTTCTTTAAAAAAAAAAATAAAAAGCGCCCGTTTCTGCTGGTACAGAAGTCGCACAATGAAGCGGTCTGGGGTTTGTATTTGCTGGAATACTGTTTAAAAAAAAACAAACAAAAAAACATGCTCGTGATGTGTACATTGTTTGTAAATAAAACTTGTTCGTGTAAATTACCCTGCTAAATGCTGTTGTTTTCCTCGCTTAAGTTCAGTTAACTTTATTTTGTCCTAATTTGTTCTATGTTTTTGTTTTGCATGATTGCAATTGTGAATAGGCTACATGGGCTGGCGAACCAAATGTAAAATACTGTTTTACCATTTTGTGTCACTAGTTGAAGATGTTTTCGAAGTGCCTCGGTGTAAAGGCTCTTATATTTCACTGTGTTCGAGTGGGGTGGCCCCAGCTGGGAATCGAACTCACGACCCGAGCATTGAAAGTCCAACGCTCTACCGTTCGGCTACCCCTGCTCTCCGTGTGTTGAAGCAATAAAACAGTCAGAAAAATCCATCCACATTTCTCTCTTTGGCACGCACGTAATAATAATAATAATAATAATAATAAATTGTTCTTGTATGGCGCAGAAAGTTTGCCCAAGAGCCGGAGCACTCAGTGCGCGCCACACACACACACACACACACACACACACACACACACACACACACACACACACACACACACACACAGACCGACGGACACACACACACACACACACACACACACACACACACACACACACACACACGGCGGACGTGGGATACAGGGGAGGATACAGTAAAAAAATTTAGTTGAAAGCTTGCCGAAACAGATAGGTTTTAAGGTGTGCCTTGAACTGTGACAGAGTTGGGAGATTCCTAAGTGAGACGGGCAGAGAGTTCCAGATTTGGGGAGCAGAGTAACTGAAGGAACGTTGGCCATAAGTTTTCAGACTGACACGGGGTATTTTTAATAGTTTCTCAGAAGATGAGCGAAGTGAACGGGATGTTTCATACGTAGTGAGCTTCTCTGTGAGGTACTGCGGGAGGGATTTGTCGAAATGACGTTAGGCGTGTGTGTGTGTGTGTGTGTGTGTGTGTGTGTGTGTGTGCGTGTGTGTGTGTGCGTGTGCGTGTGTGTGTGTGTGTACGTAAAGTCTGACTGGGTTTGCTGTCCCCTTTTTTCTCTACTCACCCCCCCCCCCCCCTCCCTCGTCTTATACTTGCATTAGCTCGCATTCGCGTGACACACGTACACTCCACAACACGGCACACGCAATCAACAACTGAGAGAGAAAACTACGAGTTCATTTATTGTTTATGTACACCGTTAAAAACAGAATCACAGAGTGAGTGAGTGAGTTTTTGAGGCTTAACAACGCCGCGCAAGCCACAAAGACTAATTCGCGGCGGAGTGTGTCTGCACTACGTCAAAAAAAAAAAAATAAATAAAAAATGCAACGTTGGGCAGCTGATGCATACTGATCTACGAGGCACTATAAACCTAGGACATGCACTGAGGAGACGCTGCACCAGGATCACAGGGTCCACTGGTAAATTCATCCTTTAACAACAACAACAACTGAACCACTATTCGGAGAAAAATATGTTACCGTAGTATAACTAATTGGTATATCTTACAGTCCCACACTGGTGTAAGGAACATTAATTGGTATGTTGCCCCCGGCAGCGGCATCATGCGGGGACTAGAAACATCATACAGGCATCGTACGGGGACTACTGACTGGGATCACATGGGGACTACTGTCATCATACAGGGACCATCGGCTTTGTATGTGGGTTACCGGCATCTTACAGGGACTATCGGCATCATACCGGGGTTACCGGCATCATGTGGGGACCTCTGGCATCGTACGAGAGCTACCGGCATCGTATGGGGACTACCGGTGTCATACGTGGACTACCGGCATCATACGGGGACTATCGGCATCATACCGTGGTTACCGGCATCATGCGGGGACATCTGGCACCACACGAGAACTACCGGCATCGTATAGGGACTACCGGTGTCATACGTGGACTACCGGCATCATCAGGGGACTATCGGCATCATACCGGGGTTACCGGCATCATGCGGAGACATCTGGCACCATACGAGAACTACCGGCATCGTATAGGGACTACCGGCGTCATATGTGGACTACCGGCATCACACCGGGGTTACCGGCATCATCGGGGACTTCTGGCACCATACGAGAACTACCGGCATCGTATGGGGACTGCCGGCTTCATTCGGGGACTACCGGCATCATATGGCGACTACCGACATCAAACGAGGAGTACATCATACGGGGGCTACCGGCTTCATGGGGAACTACCGGCAATATACGGGGACTACCGGCACGATATTAAAACTACCGGCATCATATGAGAACTACCGGCATGATACAAGGACTGCCGGTACAGGGCTGCCACTTTCTGAGAGACAAAAATCCTGAAAATTGACCCTCAAAATCTGAATGGAAGGAAGCCAGACTCCAGGGAGGTAGTGGAAGGAAGGAAGGACTTTGCCCGAAGGAAGTGAAAAGCGGAGGGGGGGGGGGGGGCGGTGGCGGTCGGGTGCTGTGCTGATAGACACAGACTCGCGATGTTTTTGGCCGGAAAAGCAGGGAAAACGCTTTAAAAACCTGGAAAGGACTTTGCCCGAAGAAAGTAGGAAAAAAAAGGGGGGGGGGGGGGGGTAAAACATCCCCGGAGAATATGGGGCGCAAAATGCACCTTACCCAGGAAAGCCGACGGTCCAGCAATAGACACAGACTCGATTTTTGGGCCGGAAAAGCAGGAAAAAGTTTTAAAAAGCAGGAAAAAAGCAGGAAAGCTCTTCACAGCAAGTTCAAAAATCAGGAAAGCTCTTCACAGCAGGTTCAAAAAGCAGGAAATCCTGCCACAGCAGGAAGAGTGGCAGCCCTGAATATTAGAATATGAGGCGCAAAATGCACCTTACCGGGAAGGCCGACCGTCCAGCGATAGACAAAGACTCGCGATTTTTTTGGCCGGAAAAGCCGGAAGAGCCGGAAAACGCTTTAAAAAGCAGGAAAGCTCTTCACAGCCGGTTCAAAAAGCCGGAAATCCTCCCACAGCAGGAAGAGTGGCAGCCCTGCCGGTATCATATGAGAACTACCGGCATGATACGGGGACTGCCGGCATCATATGAGAATTACCGGCATCACACGGGGACTACCGGCCCGGCGAAGTGCATCCTTCGAAAGTTAGTGGTTGGAGCTTTGGATGTGTGTGGTGTGTCAAAATGGGGCGTGTGTTAAAGAGTACTGAGGTGCATGTATTTGTAGTGAGAGCAATAATACTGTTTGGAATGTTAGATAGGTCAGTGAAACGTCCGACGCAGTACGCTGTAGCGATATACGGTAGAGCGTGTACTCAGTGTCCGAGCGAATGTGATGTGAGAGTGACAGCACTGGAATTTGTGTGAATGACGGGCCTCGACCCCAATACGTTAGGAGATAAGTATTTAAATTGAGAAGGTTTTGGTGTGTGTGTGTGTGTGTGTGTGTGTGTGTGTGTGTGTGTGTGTGTGTGTGTGTCTGTGTGTGTGTGTGTGTGTGTGTGTGTGTGTGTGTGTGTGTGTGTGTGTGAGAGAGAGAGAGAGAGAGAGAATCAAGAATCAAGAAAACTTTATTTTCCAACGGTTGAGGTATTAACGTGAGACAGTCAATTTTCATACCTGCCGTTTCTATTTCTACTAGTGTCTATCTAAACAGAAAAAATACACACACATACACATATGTAATACAACAGGAAAAAAGCAAAATAGAAATAAAACCATAGGAAATGAAACTACACTCTAATAAGACAGAAACATTTAAGAAGCGTGATGAACAAACCAATTATGTCAAAACATCATAGTGTAGGAATGGGCGAGAATAACCTGTGAGAAGATTAAACATCGTGTGACATGAGATATTTGAATAAAAGCTGTTTGAAATTTGTGTTAGAGCATGCATGTTTAACATGGGCTGGAAGTCTGTTCCATAATGCCGCTCCAGAAAATGACAGACTGCTTTTGAAAATGTCAATTCGCGGCTTTGGAATGATACACAGATTGTTTGAACTGCCATATCGGGAGGCTGAGCGGTGGCAACAGTCGGATAAATAGTTAGGAGCCTTTCTGTTCCATAGCTTATACATGAAAATTCCTTTGTTGTATAGCAGGTGTTTTGACAGGGGAAGAAGCTGCAGCTGGTTTAGCTTTTCATCAGCTGTAAGATGAGGGTTTGGTAAAAGTATCTTTGCTGCACGTCTATGAAGGGAGTTAAGCCCCTTTAAGTGATTGTGGCTGCAACCATCCCACACCGTTGACGCATAGTCCAAGTGAGACCGTATGTGCGCGTTATAGTACATTTTGCGACTTTCCAAGTCAAGGAAATGCCGCAGTTTGGAGAGGGCGAATAGCTGTCTAGATAGCGTTTTGCCTAAGGTGTTAGTGTGGGCTTTCCAACTAAGCTGATTATCAATTGTGATGCCGAGAAGACGATGTTCGCACACCTGCTCTATAGGCGCGTTGTTAAGTACCAAATTCAGGGACAAAGGGCTGAGTTGGTGCTTTTGGCGGGTGAGAGAGAGAGAGAGAGAGAGAGAGAGAGAGAGAGAGAAGACTGGAGACAAAGTTTAGAACCATTAAAGAAGAACTGTAGCAAAGCCAAGTGTCTTCAACAGCATCAGATTCTATCTTGCCGTGGTGTGCTGATACTGTAGTAGGAGGAATTAGCAGTGGTCTTCGCTTCAGAACCACATTAGTGCTTGGACTTCCTTGGGTATTGGAGAATACTATGTTTCATTCTGTACTCGAGAAAGCGTTGCTTCTGGTGTTCGTACTCTCTCGGCTCTCACCAGTTCACCAGCATTAGTCATGCCCTCAAAGCAGACATCACTGTCTCCAAAAAGTATATTTCGCGACACCTGTCCAAGAGAACTGTTCTTCGTCTCGAAATTGTCCTCAAAGTATTGGCTGAACATTCTTACGTACAAGTGAATACCGTGCTTGCTCTTCCAGTCAAAGAAGTTGTCGTAAAATTTCTTCTTTATGTGTTGGTAATGCGGATCTACGAGCGTGTTTACGACATGCAAAGAGACATTCGGGCGTGCCTTGTGCAGCTGGTAGGGCACAATTGTGGAGTGCTGTGCCCATTGCTTGTCGTTAAATGTGTGGTAATTTTCGTACCACAGGTCCAAGAATTCCGCACCGGCTTTGCCCAGGATGACACCGTTCGCGAGGTTAGTGCCAGGGATTTCCACTCCAAGTACAGCTGAATGATTGCGAAGGTCTTCTAGTGGGTTGACAATCAGGTAGTCTGTGTCGAAGTACATCCCGCCAAACTCTGAAAACCAAGGCAAAGTTATTATAGTGTGGGATCTCTCTCTCTCTCTCTCTCTCTCTCTCTAGCAGGCAGGCAGATATGAAAACTGAAAGACTGTTTTACGTCAATCACCTGAACCTCTGTAAAATAAAGTTTTATTTCATTTCATTTAGTCTCTCTCTCTCTCTCTCTCTCTCTCTCTCTCTCTCTCTCTCTCTCTGTGTTGATGCGTGCGTCGTTTTCCTTTTGTATTATTATTATTATTATTGTGAGGCGTTAAACCCTACATAACTAGATATTATTATTAATGTCATTATTACTATTATGCCGAATTGTGTTACTGTTTCTTAATGGCTCTTATTGTAGCAAACACGGGTATATCAAAGAACAACACTTTAAGCCAAGTCTAAATCCATGTATCAGTTCTGATTTTTTTTTTCTGGAGCCGGGGTAGCCGAATGTTAGAGCGTTTGTCTGTCAGTGCTCGGGTCGTGAGTTCGAATCCCGACTAGGGCCAAATATTTGTGCTGGCCTTTTTCTCGTTGCCCCGTCTTTGATATCACCCTTGCGTGGTGGAAAAGGGACATTAAACTCCCAAACACCCACCAACTCTGATTTTTTTTCTAGGGAGGCAACTGGTACACACCCCCAAACGCACTTGGTAAGAACTGAGTTAATACACGAGGAAGGGAAATTCAGGACGGTTCCCCCTCGAAATATTTCCTTTGCAAAAATAAATTTCCTTCGTTTGAGAATGCAGTTTTATCATGAAATCAAAACTTACTTCGGATAGCCTCCAAGCGTGCAATGTCGGACTGGTGCTCCACAACCGTGACGTTCCTACCAAAAATGACAGTTGGAGGTAAGCGATGTACGTGCACAATGTTGGGTACCATCCTCAGCAGCGTGTCCCAGTAAAGTCCAGTGGGCAGACGATCCATGTGGAACAGTATTAGGCAGGGCTAGTGATGAAAATAAACGAAAAGGCTACGTCACTGTTACATTTTTGTTGTTGTTGTTGTTTGTTTGTTTGTTTTGTTGTTGTTGTTTTGTGTTTGTTTTTGTTTTTGGTTTGTTGTTGTTGTTGTTGCTTTTTGGGGTGGGGGTGTTTTTTGGTTGTGTGTTAGTGGTTTTTTAGTTTGTTTTTGTTTGTTGTTCCTTTTAACGTGGTCTTCCTTAATGTACTTTCAACAGTTTTCTTTCAAAAGGGACGCCAGCTTAAAGTCTCCTAGCTTACGTCGCAAGGGAAAACGCTTTAAAATGTCCCCCCTCCCCTCCCCCGGGAAAATCAAAACAAAACAAAACAAAAAAAGACAAAACCCAAAACCAAACAAAACCAAACAAAACAAAGGCAAAACCAAAAACCTCCCCAAAAAACAAACAAAACGAAACAACAAAAAAAAAAATAAACAAATGAATAAACAACAACAACAAAAGAACGACAATTTTTTTTAAAGGCAAAGCAATGCAAACAAGAAAAAAAAAGTTATCGAATTTACGCTCATGTCAGATTCCTCATTCCTTAAAAAAAAAAAAAATGTGATGATCATGAGTGTTCTACAGGCAAGTACTGACTCAGGGTTAGGCCGAGAGGTTAGGGATACAAGCCGAGTGAGAAGAAGAGTTCTCTCCCGTCCACTGTGTCCAACTGGTCGTTCGATTTGGGGGGAGGACAGAAGTCTCATATTGTAAAGAGTCTAAACCTGCAAAGATCAAAGAGAAAATGGAAGAAATACACACCTGTACGAAACGAACCGCGCTGAGAATCCCAAGGAACGTGAAGAACTTGATTTCTCTTCCTCCAAACGTTACGTAGTGGACCAAATTTGGGATGACGTCTGTGTTCCCGTAACACCTCTCTCGAACAACGTGACTCAGACAGTCGTCTGTGAAGCTGTAGACTGCCGGTGGCGTGTCAACACTGACCCACTCGTAAAGTATGTCCACGGACGAATTTACGCAGGAGAGTTTAGGGCGCAGTCTGTGGGTGCATTTTGAAGGTATTGTGGGGCGCCAGTCGCACGAAAAGAAGCTGCCGTTGTGTGGAAACGTCAGAGGAAGTACAGAACATGGCACCGACGAGGCAATGGCTCTCCATGGGGAGAGATCTATAGGGGGAAAAAATCAAAGAAAGAAAACGTCGTGAAACTGTCCTGTTTTTGGGTTTTTTTTTTCTGTTGTGTGGTTGAATCTCTGGAAAAGTTTAAATTCTGCCACTAGAGGTTCATTCTCAACAGCCTTCAGAAACAAACAAGGGTGGGTGGGCGGGTGGGTGTTTGTGGTTTAACGTCCTAACCCTAACCCTAACCCTTTTCCACCACGTACGGGTCATGTCAAAGACGGGGCAACGATGAAAACGCCAGCACAAATATTTGGCCCCAGCCGGGATACGAACTCACAATCCAAGCATTAGAAATCCAACGCTCTACCATTTGAACATACCGGCTCCCCCAGAAAGAAAGAAAGAAACAAACAAACAAAGAACGTTTCTTAGAAAAAACCCCAAAATACGTGCCATTGAAATGATGCTCAGCTTCTGTGTTTTGGGGCGTTACAAGACGTTTCGTGGGTAACATCTGCTTTACTCTAGGATTTAAAATTATTTTCATATAAAATCAGCATTTTGGACAGCGTTACCCTAATAATTTTCATACGTGCTGATTGCAGACTCCTCCCAAACACAGTTTTAGAAGACAGAATAGCGGAGACATGATGACAACAGAAATTTAAACGAATGTATTCAGACAAAACGACAGAGATGAGGTATTTGCAGTTTTGGTCGCATGCATATTAACCCATGCTGTTTTGACACTGTTCTCAGCGATCTTTACAGGCTTATGCTTCACATCCAAATTAGTGTTTGCGCCAATTAAACTTCGCCTTCGTTTTTCAATATTTGGTCGAACATTTCTAATAGGGCTATTGTGCATACGGGTAGCCATCTTGAAATGACGGTTGTATTATATAAAATTGGTCTGCGTCAGAATTCGTTCAGCATGTCAGAAAGTGCTGTGGGACTGAAGTTAGTTTTTATCCCAACTTTTTTCGGGACTTTTTTTTTTTTAAACTCTCTTTTGACGTTTTTATACAAATGCACAAAACTCAGTTACAGACATATATAGTCAGACGGGTATACATGCAAAAACATAAGGGACAAGTACATGTAGTTCTACATTCATACATGCAGTACATAAGTACATACATACATACATACATACATACATACATACATACATAAGTACATACAATACATACATACTTGCCCCCCCGGTTCCGGCGCCCCTGCATATTGTAGATTGTGACAACATTTTCAGCACCAAGAACAGGAGGGGTCGAACAGATACTCCCCCCCCCCCCCCAAGTCCTACGCCAATGCATCAGTGGTTTTCGAAGATGCGTTTTACTGTGACATCTTACATGTATGAGCTGCGCGAAATATACTTGCTTGTTTTATCATTTTTTTTTTTTTAAACTCTGGCTGTCGTACATGTGTGAGTTGCGTGAAATGAACTTGCACTTTTTTTTTCTTTTACTGTAACTATCTTACATACATACATATTGGTTGCGCGAAATGTACTTGCATTTTTAATTTATTTTGTATCTTCTACTGTGAGAACTTGTATGTTTTGTTTTATACTATGGCTATCTTATATGTAGAGTTCCGTCAGATACACTTGCATGTATTTATCATTTTCACTGTGATAATCTCAAATGTTTGAGTTGTTCGAGATGTACCTCTATGTGTTTATTTTCTTTACCCCCCCCCCCCCCCAAAAAAAAAAAAAAAAAAAAAACAAAAAAACAAAAACTTGAGCTTTACGTCCTATGGCTTGTCAGCTCTTAAGGACAAGCTTTTTCTGGCGTGTGTCATCGACGATTATCTTCCCTGCTGGGTTGGGTATATGGAGATACCGCTAAATCACTAAAAGGTGCAGAAAATGAGCTATCTTTCGGTATCAGAATTATTTCCTTAGCTTTGGTGTGCCTGAGACACGTTTGGTGCAGTCCTGAGATACGTTTCTTGTAGGCCTGAGATACGTGTGTGTGTGTGTGTGTGTGTGTGTGTGTGTGTGTGTGTGTGTGTTCGTTACAAGTGAAGTACAACATACTTGTACATCTAAACGTCAAGTAGAAGCCACCCAACATTGCAAAGACGAGAAGAACAAATAATGCTGCTTTCATCTTGTTAACGGCATTGGCCATTTTCTGGAACACAAAACGTTAACGGTTATTGTACAAAGCAAAACAAAACAAAACAAGACTTTTCCCTTCTTCGAGTGGTGGTTAGCAACGGCGGGTATACATAATGGCAATATATGTGACAGTGTGATACAATGAACTTGAAAAAAGTTGAGCATTAATCTCTCTCTCTCTCTCTCTCTCTCTCTCTCTCTCTCTCTCAATGAAGTTGGTAAGCTTGTTAAAGTCGTGGCCGTTGTGTGTGTGTGTGTGTGTGTGTCTGTGTGTGTCTGTGTGTGTCTGTGTCTGTGTCTTTGTGAGAAAATAGTCACTGAATAAGATAATTCTCTAACCTTTGTTGCCCGCAGCAGGAGTGGGCACAAACAGCACGGCTTGAGCCTGTGGTGTGCAGAAAACATTACTGTTGAGCAGACAGGAGCTGCACATGCACGCTGTAACCCCCCCCCCCCCACACACACACACACACACACACACACATACACACATACACACACCCCGCCCCTCCCCCCCCCCCCATCCCCTACCCCAACCCCACCCTTTCGAACCAACCAGCCCTCAATCCTCTTCGCAGTTTTACTGGGCCAAGTATAAACTAGCCACTACTTCTACCAGCACTCTCTCTCTCTCTCTCTCTCGGATGTGCACGAGTTCAAAGTAAATGAAGTATTGCAGCAGAGCCTCACTGAAGTCTCTCAGTGGTGTAAGGTCAACCACATGGTAATTAGTACCACCAAAACCAAAAGCATGCTCATAACAACGCGCCAAAAACAACAACGCAAACTTTCCCCTCTACGGTTGTCAATTTGATCAGAGTCCATCGAGCAAGTCTCAAACCACCGTCTACTTGGTGTCATAATTGACGACCAACTAAAGTGGGAAACGCATGTTGATGGTCTCTGTAAGTTATTATCAAAAAAATCTATTCTTGCTATCTAAGCTAAGTCGCTTAGTTAGTCATGACACCTGCAAGCTCTTCTTTCATGCCCACGTGCAAAGTCACCTGGATTTTGCGTCTACTCTGTGGGATGAGTGCAGCGAAAATCAGTTCAAAAAGGTAAAGTCCATTCACCGGCGCGCTGTCAAACTCTTACACTCGGGTAATTCTAGTACTAACCAAAAGTTTAAAATCCTCAAACTTCTTCCCCTAAAACAGCATCTGGAATTTAACAAATGCTTACTAATGCACAAAATTGTCTACTGCAAAGCCCCAACATATCTTCATCAACTGTTTAATTTCAAACACGATAAACAACACAACACAAGGAACAGTCTGCTCCCAGTGCCTCGTCCAAGGGTTGATATCTACAAATGTAGCCTGTCTTTCTCAGGGGCATCCATATGGAACTCTTTACCACTAAGTATCCAAAACATTTCCAAATTCACTGACTTCAAACAAATTCTACACGACACGCTCATCTGACCATGTAGGTAGAAATGTGTTATATGCATGTTTTCGAATGTTAGTGACGACTTTGAAGTTCTTACTTGGCATACAGCCAATATCATCGACAAATGCCACGATGTTTTGATTGTTTATCATGTCTACTTTTCTCTTCTTCATTTCTTTTAGATAGTTAATACTTTTGTTTGTCTTTTTTCCTCTCCCCCCCCCCCCCTTTTTCCCCCCTTGTTTTGATGTTGTCTTTTTACCCTTTAACGTAGACTAGCAGGACAGCTTGTAAGACAGGCAGTAATGCCTAAATGCTTTATCCTGAATAAAAAACGTTTCATCATCATCATCTCTCTCTCTCTCTCTTTCACCAGCCATTTCTCTCAATATCCACTTTTCAACACCAATTTTGAACGATCCCATGCAGGGTTAGACCTTGCGACAGAAATACTTTTTTTGTACCGAAGGATCCTCCAGATTCTCAGCACTAGACTTTTCACCGTTGGCCCTAGAGCATTCTCCTACGCTGGTCCTTTAGTCTGGAATTCGCTCCCTCTTTCACTCCGCCAAGCACTCTCCCTTCAAACTTTTAAGAAAAACTTCAAAACACACCTGTTTTCTGCCGAAAACAACATTAATTGTGACTGCTCTGGTTTGCATTGTGTGTGTGTGTGTGTGTGTGTGTGTGTGTGTGTGTGTGTGTGTGTGTGTGGTGTTTCGCCCCGACCTTATGGCTTTCTAAAGTTTTGTATATGTATTTCTTCCTACTCCCTTTTTTTAAGCGCTTAGAATTGTTCTCAACTGATAGGTCATAGCGCTATACAAGTACTGTCATTATTATTTACATAAGGAAAGTTTATTTTCTGCACTTTCCATCGACACCAATAACTCCTAAACTCAAAGTCACGGGGGTGAGCAGTGGTCTTATAGACAGCGCTACTGAACGGCCGGGCGATGAAGCGTGGGTTCCAGTCCAGGTCAAGTTTGTGATATGTGATACCGGTGTTTCCTGGCTACCGGGCTGCTCATCGGGGGTTTCCCTGGTTATCTGGCATTCCTCCCCCAGCAAAACTGGAAAATAACATAGGTGGGTTGCGTGGCGCTGCACCGCGATGACGCGCTTCCCAGGGAAAAGCAGCCCGAAGTCCCCGACACGGTGAATAAAGTAGTTAAAAACAACTGTCACCCTTTGTTCATCCTCCTAGAGATCTTGCTGAGATTAACGTAAAACATTACTGTGCAGAATCTTTGAAGGTGTTATTCCCGGATGTTCCCCGTAACAGCTTCTTGAGCTTCTTGAAAGAGTCAAATCTGTTTTATAAAATTTCGACACCTCAAGTAATACGGACTATCCTCGACCTCTATATGTTCGATGTACAAAGAAGTGGCACTTGTTTGTTTGTTGTTTTTTTAAAGATTTTTTTTATACATATTTACGCCTGGTTTTATTGTCTTCCTTTTTATTTTAATCTGGCGACGAAGGACCTTGATTAGCCGCGAAATAGTCTTTGTTGCTTGCCTAAGGCCTAACTAACTAACTAACTAACTAACTAACTAACTAACCATCCCGCTTCTGTGGGAGCCAATCACACAGTGCTAACAATATCTGCTTGCTTTTGGAAGAAAATCAATACAATACCTGTAATTCCCACGACGCAACGTGTTCAAAAACATCTTTTGTCACAGGTGCCGTTGAAACGGAAAGTATCCTGAACAAAGTCCTACAACATAAAAACGCTGTGTTAACAGCAGCGTAGTACCGTCGAATGACCCAGTGATAAGACGAAGTGTTCTAAAAAAAATAGGGCGAAACCGAAATGGTTACAATGTCCCTGTGGGTTCACGGTTTGGACAACTGATTGTCCATTGATTGTCCAAACCGTGAACCCACAGGGACATTGTAACCATTGCATAGTTTTTCTCCCCCTGGGAAGGGTTGTGCCCGATGCGCTGCAGGCCGCTGGCGCTGGCCGTGCTGACGCGAGCACGAACAGTGATAAGGCCGCCTGTGTTGTACGAAACCGGCGGAAGGAAAACACCGCTTCTCGCATGCGTTCAGAGAGAACCAACGAACGAACGAACGAAACTTTATTTTCCAAGGATAAAAAGATATAGGTACAACGGCCTGTCTTCCATCTTGTCCTTGGTAAACTAAACTCACGACCCGAGCATTAGAAGCCCAACGCTCTACCATTCGGCCACCCCGGCTTCCCGAGAGAGAGAGAGAGAGAGAGAGAGAGAGAGAGAGAGAGAGAATCAAGAATCAAGAAAACTTTATTTTTCAACGGTAGAGGTAATTAACTTGAAACAGAAAAGGAAGCGGTAATGACTGCAAAGTGGTTACAAGTTAAGCAAAAAAAAAAAAAAAAAAACGGTGGGCGAGAAAAGGACCAGAAAAAATAGTATAGTAAAAATAATGGGTGTTGTGATATTTTTACTATTTTTTCTGGTCCTTTTCTCGCCCACCGTTTTTTTTCCCCGCGACGTGTATGTCACTACGTCCGCAGAGTTACCTTTGTTTGTTGAAGTTATGTCCCATTTGTTTGTTTGAAGGCGAAAGCCGAAACGTTGACCCGTGCCGTCCTTTGTGAACGTTAAGTGGTTCTGTCCCTTTTATGTCGCTTTTATTTGCTTAACTTTAAACAGTCAATTTTTATACCTGCCGTTGCTATTTCTAGTAGTATCTATCTAAAGAGAAAAATACACACACACACACACACACACACACACACACACACACACACACACACACACACACACACGCACGCACGCACGAACGCACGCAGGTTTGTACTGCCGCATGTGAAGTGGCGTTTGATGGTCATTTTTCCTTTTGGGCCCTTGACAGAAGTCACTGTCTCACATGCGACAAACCTCATATACGCCATCATCTGTACCGCATGTCACAAACTGTATGTTGGGGAAACTGGACGTGGCCTGGCAACACGCTTTGCTGAACATATCGCCAACACCAGACACAACAGAATAAAACCCGTTGCCGTGCATTTCAATTCTGCAGGCCACTCCATCTTAAATATGACAGTAACTGGCCTGTGGCTTATGCACGGCGACGCCACAGACAGACGCGACATGGAGTCGCACATTATTCAGCGCCTGGGAAGCCAGGCCCCGGGTGGTTTGAACGAAAAGCCGTAACATAACCCTCTGAACTTTTTTCACACACAATCCATGGTCCTGTGTCACCAAAGGATGGGTGTTGTGATTGCTAATTTTCACTATTCTTTTTTGTTCTTTTCTGCCCAACATTTTTTTTTTCACACACAGTACATGGTCTTTTGTCACCAAAGGATGGGTGTTGTGATATTTTTACTATTTTTTCTGGTCCTTTTCTCGCCCACCTTTTTTTTTTTTCCCGCGCCGTGTATATCAGTACGTCCGCAGAGTTACCTTTTGTTTGTTTGTTGAAGTTATGTCCCATTTCTTTATGTCCTGAAGAAGGCGAAAGCCGAAACGTCGACCTGTGCCGTCCTTTGTCAAAGTTAAGTGGTTTCTGTCCTTTTTATGTCGCTTTTATTTGCTTCACATATTATGTTTGACTGTAGATCGAATAAAACATCACGTGACGTGTATACAGGCGTAACTGACACAAGGTGAGCGTGGGGTCATGTGCAGTGCTTATTTGAAGAACCCAGTTTGGCGTGTGCGCTAGTTTGCAGTGATTTTTGTTGTCGTGAAAGAGCGTGATTTTAGTATTTTGTAGGGCAAGGTGCATGCCAGGGGGCCGCAACAAGAGGCAAGCTGCCATTGACGCTGGGACGTTTTGCGCACAGGTCGGGCACAAGTGACCTGAGTAGATTTAAGTGAACTGCCTGTCTGGCCTGAACAGAAAGTAGACTTGCATTACCCCAGTGAGGCCTGAGCGGAAAGGAGACATTCATTAAAAAAAAAAAAAAAAAAAACTTGTCTGATATGTGTGCCCTTGAATGTTCTGTGCATGGCAGTTTTTCTTTCTAGATCGAAGCATTTTTAGGGGTGACTATTGTGCCTCAGGCTAATACGGAATATATAGGCATTTTAAGGCCCCGTGCACTTGTGTTCTTTGACCGGCTGGAATGGCTTATTTTTCAGCGCGTGACACCCAACATGTTTCACACCGTGCACGTGCACAATGTTCCCGACAACCCTATACACGCATTCTGAAAAACACGGAACCGACCTCTGGATGAAGTTAGGTCAGCGTACGGCCGTGGGAAAGACCCACTAGTGAGCAGCTATAGTTTTGATGAATTTTTCCCGAATCCGGTCAGATCAGTTTCAGATCCTGAATCAGACATGAGTGGCTGTCTCCTCTAACGGTCGTCAACATGATGGAAATCAGGTCCGCACGTATAAAATAACGTGTGCTCAAGGTTGGCAGATGGAGATGGGTTGTCTTGGGGTGGAGGTGGAGGGTGGGGTCTGGGGGGCTGTGGAGGAATGATATCCTGTTCGGAATAATGAGATCAACCAGCCCTATACCCGCGCATCCTTCAAACTGTGCTTTTTGCAGCATGGGGATATACTATACTGAAACTGGCACGACAAAATTTAAAAGCCATACGTTGTAAATTTTGTGACAGACCGATCTTGGGTTAATGCTGAACGTTCCATAGGGTTCAATAGAACGACGCGTAGAAATGACTTCTTGTTGTTGCTGGTAGTGGTGGTGCTCCTTATATATATATATATATATATATATATATATATATATATATATATATATATATATATACAGTCGCACTCGCCTAAGCGAAACACGCTTAAGCAAAAAACTCGGATAACAGAAACGGAAACCAATTCCCCGCCAGACCCCCCTCTTTGTAAGACTATTTCTAATTCGGATAAGCCAAACTCTGTCAAAAAATAGCTAACTCAAACACGGATATCTCAAACGTGATTTTGACAGATAAGCCGAACTGTAACCACTGTCGGAGAGACTTTTTAAATTTTTGCTTGAAAAACACGTCGGGAAGATAACTTATGAACATATTTCGTCACGGCTATAATTATCCTACGGAAAACGAACACGTCACCTGTTTTTCAGTGTGCGGGAAACTGATGACGCGTGCCACATGTTTTGCAGGCGCCATTGTTTGGACAGAAAGAGATCTAAGTTTGCGTGCGTGAATTAGGTGGTGGGTTCAGGGTTAGAGATGGGATGACCGAGGGAGGGGCACAGGGGAGGGGCAGGTCGAAAAGTAACCTTGGAAGATTTGCGATGGGCGTGGTTTATGGGCTAGTTGAAAGGATGTGAGCTCGGGCTTAGATTTGTGCGTGCACGATTGTTTCTTTTGCCGTGTGTACGGGGAGGGAGTGTGTAACATGCAGTCTCCCAGTGTGTGTGTGTGTGTGTGTGTGTGTGTGTGTGAGGGGCGGGGGGGGGGGGGGGGGGTTGGAGCGTTCATTGGTTTGTGCGTATAGAAGCGCGCACATTTGTGTGTGTGTGTGTGCGTGTGTGTGTGTGTGTGTGTGAGGGGGTTGGAGGGGTGGGGGTGGGGGTGGGGGGTGTGGTGTAGTGCAGGAACGGAGTGGAGCGTACATTGATTTGTGCGTACAGTAATGCGACCGCATTTGTGTGTGTGTGTGTGTGTGTGTGTGTGTGTGTGTGTGAGGGTGGGGGAGGGGTGGAGGTGAGGGGGGGAGTGCAGGAACGGAGTGGAGCGTACATTGATTTGTGCGTACAGTAATGCACAGACACACAGACACACACAGACACACACACACACACACACACACACACACGCACGCACGCACGCACGCACGCACGGACACACACACACACACACACACACACACACACACAGTTTTGTCTGTGTAACTAGTCTCAGGAATCAATAAGCTCGACTCGTGTCTCTCTCAGACCGTTGCCATTATACACATTTGCATATACATATAGTATACATTTGCCCATAGAAAAGCAGCATACACGTCTACAAACTTTCGCAAAATTATCAAATCGATGTTTCAGTTGCAAAGGGAAGCAAAGATATTCTCTTAAAAAAACAAACAAACAAACAAAACAAAAAACAACAACAACAACAAAAAAACATTTTACAAACATTCCATGTGATTTTACAACTTATCCTGAAAAAAACTCGGTTAAGCCGAACTGCAGGGTGATTTCTCGGGAAAGGTTTGGCTTATCCGAACTCGGATATGCAGAAACTCGGATAAGCGAAACGATTTTCCATTCCCCGGGCGAGTTCGGCTTAAGCGTGTTTGACTGTGTATATATATATATATATATATATATATATATATATATATATATGAACAAAGGCGTTGCTAAAGCCGAAAACATACGCTCAATCAGGTCAATATATATATATATATATATATATATATATATGTGTGTGTGTGTGTGTGTGTGTGTGTGTGTGTGTGTGTGCATTTGGAAATTGGGGTCTGTATACATATATGGAGAGAATAATATTGTGACAAATATGCATGTTGCCTGTCGAATTGAAAGTGCCATTCAGTAGCCATTTTGGCTGATACCATTTGTTGTACACATATCTGTGCTCATGCAGTTGTTTTGTGCTTGAATCTCTTTCTATACAAGATAAACCTTCGCAGCACGTGACTCCTACACACCATTTTTGTGCGTCATGGGTCTTTATAGACCCATACTGTAGACACAGGATTTGTAACAGACCCACAGTGTCATGGCAGCGCAGGCTTCATGTTGTATCAATTTGATATACATACGGGTGATGGCCAAAATGTTAACACAGTTGAACTTGCACGGAGTGTTGTAGGTCCATCACTTCCCATCTCATCCATTTTTCCTTATTCATCTTCTTCTTCTCTCTCTCTCTCTCTTTTCAAAGCTTGCAGGCCCCATGGGCTCGCCTTCACGCGGCAGGGCTGACTTCGCCAAGCTTGCCCACCCCTTTTGCTCTTTCTTTACTCTTATTGCTGCCTCCCTCGGTCCATTCACCTGTCTTTTGTTCTCTTAAAATCTCCTCCGGGGGGGAGGTCAATAAGCGGGTGTCTGCTGACCCCTGGTCCAGTGAGACATCTCTGGCACCCCTCTCTGGTGCGTTGTTTTTCCAAACCGCCTCTCGGCGGGGAGGTTCCGTGTTGGAGCGGTCTATTCTCCAACTGCATCCCAGGCATGTTGTCTTCATTGGCAACTGAGGCATTTTCCTTCCTGCCTCTCTGTCTATCCCTCACCAGCGCATTCGCCTGTCTCTTTTTCTTTAAACCCCCCCCCCCCCCCCCTCGATTTTAGCCGCTCTGTCCTTCCTCTCATCTATCAGCTGATTTCTAAGTTCGGCCCTTTCATCTATATTTCTTCTTTTTAACCTCTCACTCACGTCTGCACTACCAGTGGTTAGGAATAAGTGATGTTGGGCATATGCTGCGAACTGGTTTATTGCGCCTAGGAGATGATAAGTTGCAATATTTGCTGTATATGCGCTTAGTATTTATCTTTGTTTTACCTAGTTGTAATTGTCATTTGTTTTCTACGCTTTTTTTGTTAACGGGGAGTTCGATAAATTAGCATGATGGTGCAGCGTCTCCTGCATGTCCTAGGTTTATATTGCCCCGTAGACCAGTTTGCATCCTTTGTCCAACGTTACATGTTATGTTTGTTTGTTTTTTTTTCATGTAGTGCAGGCACACTCAGACGCGAATTAGTCTTTGTGGCTTGCGCGGCTTTAAGCCCTAAAAAACTCACTATAAAATGCACATTATGTTGAACTTGTGGGCAATAAATGAAATATTACCAATGACTGAATCATCACTTGTGGTCAGATGCTCAGTTCAACATCCCAACCACAATTGAAGTCAGTTTCAGTTTGTATTCAATAAAATTACCAAGTACACACACAAACACACACAGTGACACACACACACACACACACACACACACACACACACACACCGAGGTTGTTCACTTCAGATTGTACTTAATTTTCCGGGGGCTTACACCGCGGGCAGGTGTGGTCAAACTTTAAAGACGGTACTCTTTGTACATTCACACACCTTCATATGTTCACACCTGCTGTAGCTCAGTTTCGGGCAAAACTATGCGGAATTGTTACTGATGCAGGTTTAAATTTAAAAAAAAAAAAAACCGAACTGGATAAACTAAATGCACAAACAGTGGACTCCCCCGGCCACCACGGGGAGCCGGGGTGGCCGACATAAATGGTAGAGCGTTGGACTTCTAATGCTCGGGTCGTGAGTTCGCATCCTGGTTGGGGCCAAATATTTGTGCTGGCTTTTTCATCGTTGCCCCGTCTTTGATATCACCCGTATGTGGTGGAAAAGGACGTTAAACCCCCAAACACACACCACATACCCACCCCGGCCGCCATACCGAAAGTACGAGTAGTTCCCCTCCTCCTGCCGGAAAACAAAGGAAGTAATTACCGCCCTGACTGTGTGACTGCTGGCCAGAGAGAAGCGGAATTGACACTTTTTTTTCTTTTTTTTTAAAGCAAATATTGGTCGCGAGAGGGATGGACTGTGCTGGGGGGGGGGGGGGGGGAGCAAATCCTAGCACTGTCAGCACTGACGCTCTCCTTGGCTGATAGTGATACCTTTTTAGTAGAGCCAGCTAAACTAAAGACAACTTAGGAAAAAGAAAAAAAAAAACCCTGAAAAGTCCGGAGCATTTTCATCACACAAGCGCACTCTATTGCGTGCGACTTATCACTGAATCGTCAGAAACACGATTATCCTTCATTTGTTCTCAGTATCCAGATGAATCACAGGCTTTTGCTAGACTATCAAATAGAAAAGAAGACGGTGAGCATTATTGAGTTGACACTGAATACTAACAATGCAAATGTCACTATATATATGAAAGCATGGTTTTCCGAAACCTAAGCATGGAATATTTTGATTGACTGGCTCAATCTCCACAAATGCCGGTGTTTTTCACCGGCAGGTATCCGATGACCCGGCAATTTCCGTCGTTTCAAACGTTGCTCTTGAGTTTCGGATATTCCACAATGAACTTGAAACTCTGACCTAAAAGGGGGCGGACTTGAGTGGCTTTTCAGTGTTTAAAATAGGACTGACTTATCTCGATGCAATCCGAGCATACGCTCCTATGAGAGAATAAATGACTGTAGTGACATTCAGTGCGTGCGAGTGTAAAGTTTGAACACCTGGTTCCTTAAAACGGTTGCGATCACGCGGCAGGAACAACACCATGTGGATGGTATTACGTCAGTTAGTGGTGTTCATGCACCGTGACAACATCTTGGTTCCTTAAAAAGGTTGCGATCACGCGGCGGGAACAACAGCTTGTAGATAGTATTACGTTAGTGGTGTTCATGCACCGTGACAAGGAAGAGGAAAGAACATACCGCGGATTATGTGAAGCCTACACTACCGCAGGGGGTTTCAGTTGCCAGCGGTCACGAGCTTTATAACACAATCACTTGACTGTGAGTTGCCTGATCATTGAAACACGTGGAAACTGCGTTACAGTATATTGCGAAATATGTTAAGGAACACACACGGTTGTTTTTGCTTCAGACTAGATGGTCGTGAAGTAATCGTATTTGACAGAACTTTGGAAGACGAGACTAAGTGCCGAATCAACTGCTGTTTTTGTAAAAATATTCAGACTGTGTCCTTCAAATGAAGAACAACAACAACAACAACAACAAAACGAACAAAATAACAAACAAGCAAAAGAAATAATTATGTTGTCGTCGTTTGTGAGCTGCAAATGTGTAAACTGCGGAGGGAGGAGGGGGGGGGGGGGGCAATGTATACGCGAAGCCGATGAAAACAACTCCAAGCATGCAGTTTTCCATACTCCATTAGATATCATTAGTGATCCTGAATAATAATTGACAAATTCACATTGAAACACACACACACACACACACACACACACACACACATGCCACACACACAAGGAGACGACAGAGGGTTAGGGAGCTTACAGAGGCCTTATGTGTAAAAATCATTACACACCGGACAAAAGCACTAACTTTTTCCTGGTGATTCTTAGGCACATTTTAAATGTGTTTAAATGTGTCAAAAGCATCAGTCTCCCTTTGAAACTTCTTAATACTACAGGTATTTTGTGTGCAGTAAGGCGTGCGTGGCGCGTACTGTCAGTGACGCTTTGTACAAATGGAGAAAATGGCACGTGACGTCGGCACTGAGCATCAAATCTGCGGGGGCCACGGAAAAATTTCATTAAAATGTGCTAAAGAACCAGCAGAAAAAAATTGGTGCTTTTTGTCCGGCGTGTAACGATTTTTCGTTAATCACCGTATTAGACCTACTTTATTAGACAAGTGAGCCACAAAATTAATGACTTTTTGTGAGAAGGGGTCACATTATACCGAATAGTTCAGTTGATAATAAGGCTTTCTACCAAGCGTAAATGGAACGTTTTTTTTTTGTGTGATAGTCAAATAGTTATTTTAGATTATACCTACCTTACAGCTTTAATGACCTTGACCTTGAGTCAATGTCATTCAAAGTGTATGCATTAGTTTAGTTTTAGTTTAGTCCTCTTTATTCCCTGGGGAACATAGGGCTGCAACCACACTCCGCCAGCACACTCGGTTCTGGGACGCCCTCTTTAGTTCGGCCCACGTCGTTCCGGCGGCCTTGGCTTCAGCGTCCGTACTCCTCCGCCAGGTCTGCTTCGGTCGGCCCACTTTGCGCTTTCCCTGGGGGTTCCAATCAAGGGACTGCCTGGTGACATTCGATGTTGACTTTCGCAGAGTATGTCCGATCCATCCCCATTTCCTTTTCTTGATCTCCTGCTCGATGGGGACCTGTCTTGTTCGCTCCCAGAGGTCTTGGTTGGTGATCACCAGTGGGTATCTGATGTTGAGAATGTTGCGGAGGCATCTGTTGATGAAGGTTTGCAGTCTGTGGGAGCCTGTCTTGGTGGTGCGCCATGTCTCCGAGCCATAGAGTAGGACCGACTTCACATTTGAGTTGAAGATCCGGATCTTGTTTCGCAGGGAAAGGGCTGTGGATCTCCAGATGGGGCGCAGAGTGCGAAAGGCATGTCTGGCTTTGTTGGTGCGGCTCTTGATGTCCTCGTCCGTTCCTCCATCCTTGCTGACAACGCTGCCGAGGTAGATGAACTTGTCCACCTCTTTGATGTCTTCCTGGTGCAGCTGGATGGGGTCGTGCTGTTTGTGGTTGACTCTCATGACTTCGGTCTTGCTGATGTTGATCTTGAGGCCGGTCTTCTCAGCTTCTTCGGCGACTCTGTTCAGCTTCTCCTGCGCATCTTGTTGTTTGTGGGAGAGGAGGGCGATGTCGTCCGCGAAATCCAGGTCCTCGAGCTGTTTGCTGAAGGTCCACTGGATCCCTGTCCTCTTGCCGTCGGTGGCTTGCCTCATGACCCAGTCGACCACTATCAGGAAGATTGTGGGTGAGAGGATGCAGCCTTGACGAGCGCCAGTCCGTACTGTGGATGGCTCTGTCAGTTTCCCATCGTGGATTACCTGGCAGGTGGCATCTTCGTACAGCTGTCGGATGATGTTGACAAACTTTGGTGGAAAACCGTAGTGAGACATCAGCTTCCAGATGACCTCCCTGTCGCGACACTGTCGAACGCCTTCTGGAAGTCAACGAAGGTGCTGTACAGGGTGGTCTGCCACTCCAGGGACTGCTAGATGATGATCCTCATCGTGGCTATGTGATCAGTGCAGGATCGGTCGTTGCGGAATCCTGCCTGTTCCTCCCGGAGTGTCTTGTCCAGCGCGGTCTTCAGCCTCTCCAGGATGATCCTGGTGAGAACCTTCCCTGGTATGGACAGGAGCATGATGCCTCGCCAGTTGCTACAGGATGAGAGGTCCCCTTTCTTCGGCAGCTTTACCAGGTGTCCCTTCTTCCAGTCTTGTGGCACGCTCTCGCTCTCCCAGATCTTCCTCAGGAGCGGGTGCAGCATGTCGGTGGAGGTCTGGATGTCGGCCTTGAGGGCTTCTGGTGGTATGCCGTCGGGGCATGCTGCTTTGCCAGACTTGAGGGACTTGATGGCTTTGATGATCTCAGTCTTGGTAGGGGGGTTGGTGCTGATGTCGAGTAGGTGGGCTGCTGGTGGTATGTCTGGTGGGACTGGTGGTGGAGGCCTGTTGAGCGTTTCCTTAAAGTGTTCAGCCCACCTTGTCCTTTGGTCTTCCTCTTTGGTGATGATTTGTCCGTTCTTGTCTTTGACTGGTCTGGTGGGGTTGTTATTTTTCCCAGAGAGTGTCCTTGTTATTTCGTAGAGCCGTTTCATGTTCCGTTGTCCTGCTGCTGTTTCTGCTTCTTCTGTGAGGTCGTTGATGAAGTTCCTCTTATCGTTCCTTGCGCTCCTCTTGACCTGCCGGTTGACGTCCCAGTATTGAGCCTGCAGGTCGCGCTTGTGGTCTTGGTCGTCAGTGTGGTTGATCAGGTCTTTCAGGCGTTTCCTCTCTGTGATGAGGTCCCAGGTGTCAGATGTAAGCCACTCTTTGTGTTGTCTCGTCTTCTTTCCCAGCACTTCCCTGCATGTTGCTGTCCAGGTTTCTCGCAGGTCGTGCCAGTGCTCCTCGATTGTCTCTTCAGGTAGTGCGTCGAGAGCGCTGAATCTGTTCCTCAGCTCACATCTGAAGGCGTTGGTCTTGACGCTCTCCTTCAGACTGTGCACGTTGTACTTGTGGGATGGTCTGTCCGCCTGGTCTCTGTAGGCCTTCAGCTTGATCTTGATCGCTGCAATGACGAGGTGATGGTCTGAGGCTGCATCAGCTCCCCGTTTTTCTCGGACGTCCAGCAAGCTTCTTCGCCACTTCCTGCCGATGGTGATGTGGTCGATCTGGTTTACAGTTCTTCCGTCCGGTGATGTCCAGGTGGTTTTGTGGATGGTCTTGTGGGGGAAGAGGGTGCCTCCGATGACCAGGTCGTTGGTGGTGCAGAATTCTGTGAAGAGCTCTCCGTTCTCGTTCTGTGTCCCTGTTCCGTGTTTGCCCATGATGAGTTCTCTGTCTGTGTTGTCGGTGCCCACTTTGGCGTTGAGGTCTCCCATGAGGATCTTCAGGTCTCTTCTCGGTGCTTTGTCGAGGACGGCTTGGAGCTGCTCGTAGAAGTTCTCCTTTTCTTCCTCGTCCGCCACGTTGGTGGGAGCGTAGCACTGGAGGATGGTGACTTTCCTGCCCTTCGAGTTGAATCTGGCGCTCAGGATCCTTGGTGACACTGGTTCCCAGGACAATAGTGCTTGTGTTGCTTCAGGTGTCATCAGCAACGCTACTCCGTGCATGTGTGGTTGGCCGTCTTCGTGTCCGGAGTAGAGGATGGTGTCTCCGGAGGTGAGTCATGTGCGTCCTGTTCCTGTCCATCTTGTCTCACATAGGCCGAGCAGCTTCAGATTGTATCTATGCATTTCTTGATTCACTTGTGCTGTCTTTCCTGTTTCGTATAGGGTACGGATGCCTATCCTGGCTTTGGTCTTGGCCGTCAGAAGAGTAGTCGGCGCACTGGCTTCCCGAGGGCTTTCACCAGCTCGCGTCATGGGCTCTACTAGAGAGGACTCTTCCTGGACCAAGTTGCGTTGTAGATCTGTGGTTGTAGTTTCTGTAACGTGTTCTTTTTTAAAGAGTTGGGTTGTTAGCCCTACTCAAACCCCCAACCTGGAGGACCAGTGAGTGCGCTTCGTCGGGCCTCTACCCTTCGACCTGTCCAGCATGGGCGGCCCTACCAGGAGACGAATCTCCCGCCGGCATAGCTCTCGGGGTCATGGAGACATGCAAGCCCCATCTCCAACAGCAAGGATGCACTCATCGATGGGGGGTATGTATGCATAGGTCTTATCAATGTCTATTAGCATGCCAGGTTTGGCGCCTCTGCTGTTTGTATATTCTGAGACAAAGCCAATGTTAAGGTTTCACAAAAATAGCTTGTACGGCCTTGACCTTGACAAAAGGCCATTGAATACATGTATACCTGTAAAGTTCTTATCAATGTTTATCATCATGCACAGTTTAAAATCTTTGGTGTTTGTACATTTCAATAAAATGCCAATGTAACATTTTCAAACAGACTGCGTTAGTGACCTTGACCTTGAGTCAAGGTCATTTAAAATGATATATTTTGAAAGGTCTTATGGCTGTCTATCAGCATGCCAAGTTTGGTGCCTCTGCTCCTTGTAGATTCTGAGAAAATGCCAATGTTAAGGTTTACTGCAGAAATGTGGAAAACGGCTTGTATGGCCTTGACCTTGACACATTGCCATTGAATACATGCATACCTGTAAAGTGCTTATCAATGTCTATCATCATGCAAAGTTTAAAATCTCTGGTATTTGTAGATTCCAAGAAAATGCAAATGTAACATTTTCAAACAGACCGCTTTAGTGACCTTGACCTTGAGTCAAGGTCATTCAAAATGATATATTTTGAAAGGTCTTATGGTCTCTTTAAAGGTCTCTTTAAAGGTCTATCAGCATGCCAAGTTTGGTGCCTCTGCTATTTGTAGATTCTGAGAAAATGCCAATGTTTGGGTTTACTGCAGAAATGTGGAAAACGGCTTGTACGGCCTTGACCTTGACACATGGCCATTGAATACATGTATACCTGTTAATGTCTTATCAATGTCTATCATCATGCAAAGTTTAAAATCTCTGGTATTTGTAAATTCCAAGAAAATGCAAATGTAATATTTTCAAACAGACTGCGTTAATGACCTTGACCTTGAGTCAAGGTCATTCAAAATGATATATTTTGAAAGGTCTTATGCCGTCTATCAAGTTTGGTGCCTCTGCCGTTTGTAGATTCTGAGAAAATGCCAATGTTAAGGTTTCTATACATTTACTGCGGACGCACACACACACACACACACACACACACACACACACACACACAGACGACGGGGGGTTAGTACATAGACTCCCTTTGTTACACAAGGGAGCCAAAAATCGCAATTTTACTTGAAATCTTCAGAGCCCGCATGTGAAAGTCGGGGTTAGAGAGTTTAGCCCCGGTGTACCAGGCCAGAATCTACCCCGTCCAGAATCTACCCCGCAGGAACTGGCCTAGGCCCAAATCTACCCCGGTAGAAACTGGACTAGGCCAGAAGCTACACCAGGTTTAAACTGGCCTGGGCCAGTTCCTACCCCCCCCCCCCCCCCCCCGGCTCAGAATCTACCCCCTCCTGTTCTAGGCCAGTTTCTCTCCCCCTGGCCCCGAATGAAATAACATCAGATTGACTGTGCGTTTCTTTCTTTTTTTAACAGTATATAATATTATGTCTTTCATTACACTTTGAAATAATAGTATTGTCTCTAAAAATGGTTCATGTAAGTTTTGTTCATGCTAGTACAAGAGCATATAAATGAATATTTACTTTGTCAAAATTATGTTTTAATGTACGCGTGCACACACACACGCGCGCACACACACACACACTCACAAGACTGAGAGAGATAGAGATGTTAATTAAAATTAATTTTAATGCAAACAGTATAACATCAGAGCAATCTGCATAAAAAATTGAGTAACTTGAGTTGCAGATGAAAGCACATGTTAACTGCACCGAGACGATAAATATTGTGGTCTATAAAACAGACATACCAGCGATTTAAAGCGAAACTTTATAACAAGGTTATGCAACGCTGAGAACGACGTTGAAGTGATCTGATCTGTTTTCCAGATAAATGGCAGTGTCAGTTTTCTGTCGCTCAGTACAACCAGTTCGACTCAGTAGTAGTCACTGTAGCAACTGGTGTAGTGAAATTGTGAATTTAGCTCAGTACATTACAACGAATTCGAATTTAGCTCAGACCAGGGGGGTAGATTCGGGGTCAGGGGGGTAGAAACTGGCCTAGGCCAGAAACTACCCGGGTTTGAACTGACCTAGTCCAGTTTCTACGCGGGTAGATTCGGGGCCAGGGGTAGATTCTGGCCTGTTACACCGGGTTAGAGTCTAATCTCGAACTAAACTAGCTCTAGGGTTAATTTTTTTTTTTTTTTTTTTTTTTTTAATCAGGAAGCGGGTCCATTCCAGCAAGGTGCCTATGCCGTTATAGAAGGATTTTTGTCTTTCTTTCTTCGGTTCCTTTTTTATTTAATTTTGTTTTGGGGTTTCTTTTGTACTAGTCTGGGTTAGGCCCGTAGCCGTGGGTTAAATTAACCTCGAGTTTTACATGCGAGCCCAGCTCACTAGGAACCACTTCAAGGCACTATCTGCAGCAGTCTCGGGCCTAACCTTGCGTAATAGTGGCTTGAAGTGACTCCTATTGGTGTGCAGTGGCTTGTTCTTTTGTCACCATTCTTATCACGTGATATAGCGGGCAGGGATGGTCGGCCTCGGACTCTTAAGGCCGTTCTTAACGGGCGATCTTTTGGTTCGCGAACTAGGTTCCAGGAGTACGGCGAACTAGATTCGCGCACGTCGTTTCTTAACCGACCTGTTACTTGTGCGCAAACCCTGGTTCGAAAGGTTCGCCGAACTAGGTTCGAGGTCTGCACAGCGTGTTGTGGGAACCCTCGCGATCCTTTGGCCGATCCTGCGCTCTGATTGGTTGCTCGGGGAGAGCTGTTGTGCGCATGTACATAGTTGAGGAAAATGGCGGACGGCATGGCGGCTATCGACTCACTTCACATTTCCCTCTCTTGCGCTCTTTTCCTCTTTTTTTCCTCTTCCTCGGCTTCCAAGAGTTCACTCAAAACCGCGATAACTACCGCAAATGCCTGGTCGTCTCAATCTACGAAGGCGGCCATTTTGGTTGTTTACGATTGTCTCAACTTCCGAGTCCGCCTTGTTCGGGCGATGACGTATGCATATCATTAGCGGTCGGTTAAGAAAGAGAACTAGTCCGGCCGAACCTCTGGAACTACGTACGTGTGCGCGCTTGCCCTGTTCGTATACAATACTCAGTTCGTCGAACAGGTTCGCCAGACTGGTGGTTCGCCCGGTTAAGAACGGCCTTTAAGAGTTAAATCGTAGTACAACCGTAAAACCTGTTTGTTAGCCCCAGTGTATATGCTCGGTTAATCGTGTGCACTGTCTCCATGACGACAGATCCGGTTGGCGGCCATCTTGTGAAGTGGAGCTGAAGCATTGCTCTTTGCACGCAGAGACAACGCATGCACAATAGTTGTATTGATTTAGGGGTATGGATTATTTATTGTTAACCCTTGTCTTAATTTTGTGTGGCGGACGATGGTGGCGTCTCCCTTCTCGACTCGGGAGATTTCGTCGTTCACACTGAAAAATTGCGGAAGTCGATTTTGGACGATTTTGAGATTTATATCCTCCTGACCTAATTTTGGGGTCGCGGATCGATTGGTGAGGTCCGTTTCTACGTTTGAATCTCGGAAGTGGGTCAAAACAGCGTTTGAAAATTTGCAGAACTGATACACAACATTTTTACACGAGAAAACTGCGGATGTTTTCTCTGAAAAAGTGCGTAAGTCTAAATGAAAGAATTTACTATGGAAAAATTGCGTAAGTCGATCGAAGGAAAATTGCTGAAGTCTTCATAGGGTAAATTCGCACAGCAAAGTTGCGTATGTCGTTGAAAAATTGCGGAAGTCTTTATTGTTTTCAGTATTTCTGAAAAAAATGCGTAAGTGACGGTGTGAAGTGTTTGCGTGCGTCTGTGTTTGCCTGTGTGTGTGTGTGTGTGTGTGTGTGTGTGTGTGTGTGTGTGTGTGTGTGTGTGTGTGTGTGTGTGTGTGTGTGTGTGTGTGTGTGTAAAATGACTCCCACAGAAGTTTCCTGTGAGGAAGATCCGTGATTAACATCAGACACGAGCAGAACTTAAGCCGAGTTGAAAGCGTATTGTTCGTTCTCTCTGACATTGAATCGGTAGAGGAAAATTGTGTGTGTCTGTGCTTGCGTACTTCCGACTCCATGAAATTCAGACGATTATTTTTAAATGAGTCGCAGCTCTGAAAAAGACTTCAGCTAGGTACCGGCCGGATTTTCAAGCTGAACTGTTTGTGACAGCTTATCTAAACACATCTTCTTGGGCAATGCTAACGTCTTTTTGGTCCATCAATTTCACAGAAACACGAAATTAAAATGTTAGCGACCTTATGTTTGACTTTTTTTTTTTTTTTTTTTTTTTTTTTTTTTGGGGGGGGGGGGGGGGGGGCCAGATGGAAGAAAAAATGCAAGAGAATTCATCTTTGTGTCAGTCCTGCTTTTAGGATTTTCGGGTAGTACTGATCTGGACGTTATCGTGTCACTGTATTTTCTTTCCCATACCAGACTGAAAAGCGTGTAATTAGCAAGTATTCCCCATGAAGCTGTTGTATACGGACGAGTATTTTGATCCAAGACGCAAATCAACCCCGAGCTTTAGCTAAATACGAGTCGGTATACAACAGTTTCATGGATTGTAAATGCTTTATCATCCTTTTCTTTAGGCCAATTTATGGTATACTTTGAACGTTTATCCTACTAAAAACTAACTGTCGAAAGCGGCTGCACATACCAGACGAACGAGTTTGTATGTCGGCAGATCAAAAAGTGCGCCTTTTTACTCTAGCAAGACGGTGTCAATTCACTCCTGAACTCAAATCCAAACAAAAACACAAGTTCTAAACTTCGACTGAAGACACAAAAAACATGCTAACGCTTTCAAGGAAATGTAATTTGCGAGGTGAATTCGAAACCGATCAAACACAGCTCAGTCTGTTCACGCTTTGCACGATTCGGGCCCGTTCAAGCGGGAGTCTTCCTGTCGCGATTCTTCACGAAATATGAAGATTTGTGAGTGTTTATTCTAACATTTTTAGTACATGTACACCGATTAAAGTGTCCTTCCACCAACAGCTACTGTTTATAACTGGATGTTTGATTCAAACGATTCAAGAAGCTTCTGTTCAATCGAAGATCTAGACAACGAATTCGCTGCCATTCTCTGCGCCGGTAGCATACGGCTGCAGCTACTCGATTCGATTCTGCTTATGTCACAGGTTTTGGGTTTCATAGCGTTGAAACTGCTTTTGATTTCAGTACGCAGTGTTTGTTAGGTAAAGTCTACTGTCGCCTTGAACGGTATTTGCGTCCGGCTTGCCACGGTCAGTCAAGTCAGTCAAAAGCATACATGTAATCGGTGAGACGCCAGCTTCGACTGAACTTTTTGAGAACGGTTTTTGATAAGTGTTGGTTAAAACTGTCCGGAAGTTGAGTAAGCAGTGCTTGTTTGGTACAGTCTACTGTCATTTTGTACTGAAACAATGACTTTACGAAGTCTATGACGCAGATTTCGTTACGTCACCGTATGACAGTATGTATTGTCTGGAGAAACGTCACAGCCTTGATTTTTATCACTGAAACTTGCTCCTGCGCGCAGCGAAATCTGTCCCATCCCATAATATAAAGGTCTCTATAAAGAAACAACAAAACAAACTGCAGCTGAAACAACTGCTGAAATCGGCGGCGCATATATACATTTCTGGTGATCACCTCTAGATCAAAATCAGGAGTTCCGATAGGCTTACGTCATAATAATTCTGACAACACACAGCCGACTTAAGTTTTGCAGACTTCAGCAATTCTCTGTGTGTGTGTGTGTGTGTGTGTGTGTGTGTGTGTGTGTGCGCGCGCGCGCGCGCGCGCGCGCGACGCCGCATTCCTTTTTGCCCAAATCGAAAAAGGAAAGAAAAATTATTCCGCCGAAAATAATCGCCTTAGATCTATCCAATGCTCGATCTGAGAATATCCAGAACAAACAACTTCATTGTGAGGGGAAAAATCGCCTTGATTAGATTGGTCAAAGCAGTAAGACTGTTTTCGCCTTCTAATGAAAATTTAATGTCGAAGTCGACCACGCCTGAGGATTTGTGGTGAATTTGATTTTGACAAAATTGCGTCACTGGCAGGAGAAAAATGGCCGAAGTCGACCACGCGTGAGATTTTGTTGTGATTTTGGTTTTGACAAAATTGCGTAACTGCCTGTGCAAAATTGCCGAAATCGACCACACTTTATATTTTGGGTAAAACTGCGTAATTCAACCTGCTAAACTGCGTAAGTCGGTATTTTGGTTGGAACACGTAGACATAAAATTGCGTAAGTCGGGTAAATTACTATTTCTTCCCCAAATGCAATTAGCTATGTAAACTAAACTTTACAAACCTAATAGAAGAAACGATTGTGAATCGTTCAGTAAAATTTCATTTCGAAGTGATGAAAAATAATCGAATATCTCAGGTTTTTGCTTCTCCTGAAAAGTACGGAAAATCGACTTCCGCAACTTTTCCGTGTGAACGACGATTTGTATCGCGCGCGCGCGCGCGCGTGTGTGTGTGTGTGTGTGTGTGTGTGTGTGTGTGTTTGGTAGACGTGGTATGTATACGTGAACTTCATGATTTTTTCTTGACTCTTCTTTCTAGATGTCTGATGGTGTTTACACCTAAACCAAAAATAACATGTGCATACAGTATACGCCGGTTATAAGAAACTCGAGGGGGGTGAATTTTTTGGTTTCTTATATCCGAGTTTTCTTATATCTGAAAGTCGGATATAAGAAAGTATTTTGAAAAATATTTCTTATAACCGAGTTCAGTGAAAAAAAGGTTTAAAACATTTTTTTTCTCAGTTCGTGTATGTTTTGCATTAAATTAAGAAATATCTGGTTTCTCTTAAAGACCTGCACAGAATATATATGTGTAGAGTTAATATACACCAGTGCGCTTGTGTCCTTCAATGTCAGATTTTTTTGTTTGAACATGAAAATACTGTTTTTGCTTCCCAACTGTAGCGCTGGCGGTCAGAGAAAAAAAACAAACAACCAAACCAACCAACCAACCAACCAACCAAACAAACAAAAAAGAACTAAGGGGAGAGAGAGAGAGAGAGAGAGAGAGAATTCCCTTGTATTTATAGGGTATATTAAAAGTGCATTATGTATCAACTTTTAATCTATAAAACACTCGTCCCATTAGAGTATGATATGCGATGCTTTCCGTGTCTAATTTGGCTGAAAAAAGCTGCAAATTAGCTCTTTTTTTTCTGTTGGGAGGGGGAAGGGGGGTGGAGGAAAGATGGACCACGTATATTGTCAAAGAAAGGAATTGATCAACAGTTAGTCTAATACTGATAGTTTTATTCTCCTTAACGCGAGCCCTGTAGACAGAGACAGACATACAGAGAGAGAGAGAGAGAGACTGAGCTCTCAATCAGGCAAAAAAAAAACCAAAATAATAATAAAAACAACATATAATAATAGAACAACAAAAATGCATCTCGTATTATTTCTTCTTGCCAACATTCAATTTTGCACGGAACACAATGGTAAAGAACCAATTCAAGAAAAGAAAATCATGCGCCATCATGTGCCTGTCCTAAGTGACGTCAGACCTGACCCGTTTTCTTAGAATGAGTGAAATTTTCTTGGAAATGTACTTTCGGTTTCTTAGAATGAGTGAAATTTTCTTGGAAATGTACTTTCGGTTTCTTATATCCGAGTTTTTGTATCAAGCGGGACAAGAAATTTGCTTTCCTAAAACCGAGTTTTCTTATAAGCGAGTTTCTTGTATCCGAGTTTTTGTAATACATAATAAAGAAGAGTTTGGCCGGGGGAAAAAAATTCGTTGGCAATAACCGAGTTTTCTTATATCCGAGTTGCTTATATCCGGCGTCCACTGTAGCACACTCGCCAAACAGGGTACCTCCCCCCCCCCCCCAAAAAAAAAAAAAAAAAAAAAACTCTGTACATCACCCCACGGTCAATTTGTGTCCAGGCTAATCTTGTTAATAACCCATTGTCGCGTCTCCTACCCACTCCTGGGTCGGAGATCTCTTTTCAACAAAAGAGACAGGAACCGAAAGAGACAGATGAACGACACAACACACGAGGAACGACTATAGAGCTTTTTATTACCGCTACCACACTCTCACACAAAGGACGCGTAGGCCAATGATGATGGCGCCGGATGAAGACGGAAAGGGTGATAACATAATGAGGATAATACCGATGATGGGGGTTGACGATGAAGCTAATGGTAATGAAGATGGCGATGGGAAGATGAGGTGGGAGATGGAGAAGTAAGGATGAATATATCAATAATAAACAGACATTCACAACAACAAAGTGGATCACTTGTAGAATACTTAGGCGTCACACTTGACAGCGGATGTAACCTTAACCTGTCCCGCTTTGTCGATATGCTTAATTACGCACGTGCTTTAATCTAACACACAAGAAGCGAACGCTGACAGGGACGACAGCGTGAAACGCGGCCCACTGTAGAAGGACGCAGACCGAAGGACGAAGAACGAAGACTGAAGACTGTAGGACGATGATACGAAGACTGAAGACCGAAGGACGATGAACGAAGACTGAAGACTGTAGGACGATGATACGAAGACTGAAGACTGAAGGACGATGACACGAAGACTGAAGACTGTAGGACGATGATCCGAAGACTGAAGACTGAAAGACGATGATACGAAGACTGAAGACCGAAGGACGATGAACGAAGACTGAAGACCGAAGGACGATGAACGAAGACTGAAGACTGTAGGACGATGATCCGAAGACTGAAGACTGAAGACTGAAGGACGATGACACGAAGACTGAAGATTGTAGGACGATGATCCGAAGACTGAAGACTGAAAGACGATGATACGAAGACTGAAGACTGAAGGACGATGAACAAAGACTGAAGACTGAAGGACGATGAACGAAGACTGAAGGACGATGAACGAAGACTGAAGACTGAAGAACGATGATACGAAGACTGAAGACTGAAGGACGATAATACGAAGACTGAAGGACTCTCCCTTCTCCCTCCCGCGCGTAGAATACAGAGCGCAGAGAGTGAGGAAGATCGTAGCGTGAATATCACTGCGCCCCTCTCTCCGCCCAATAGTTATGGTGAACGGAGGCTCGAGGAGGGCGACGACAACAGTGGCGGCTTTGACGAGGATGATGATGTGAACACCCCGCCGCGCCCGGCTTTACGCACCACGATCACGCCCAGCAGAGGATGGTGGTGGGAGATGAAGCAGCCCAGCAGTGCTGAAGAAGGCCGCAGAGATAAAAGAGAAAGTTAGAAATCTTCGTCGGCCGATCTTCGTCGTCGGCGTTTGACGTCACGCACGCTCGCCCATGCTCACGCCGACGCGGGATGCGTTTGGAACATAGCAATCGTTCGGTGTTCGTCCAGTTCGCGCGCAGAATGCTCTCCCCTTTTCCCCACGACTGATGTCCCTTGACGACCACGAAACTTCAGGTATGCGCTTTTTGTTATGAATTTTAGAAATTTTAAAAATGTTCGTACATGTCAGCTTAGCGTGCTTGCTTTTTTTTTAAATGGTAAAGAAATTGTGTCATGTGGAACGTGAAAAAACAAGCCAACCGGGCAAAACTATGGATTAACCAGAATGGTTTGCAGTGTCGTCTGCTATGGTTTGCAGTGTCGTCTGCTACGAGTAGCCGTTTCAGCCTGTAGTACTATGATTAATGAATCATTCCAAATAGTGACTGACAAGAATCGATAATATGTCACCGGTATGTATGTGTTTTCATCCCTGCGGATCTAAAAGATATGAGGTAGCCTGCTTTTATACATGTTTGTAATGCAGATGATATGCAGTACAAATCCTCAGCCGCGAATTAGTCTTTGTGGCTTGCACGGCCTTAAGCCCTAAAAACTCACTCACTCACCCAGTACAAATTCGTCCCTTGTGTTTTGTTTTCAGACACCATGGATGCCGCTAGGTTTGATTCAGCTCCTGGTCAGCCGTACACCCCTTCTATGGATCATGACCTCATAGATGAGGTCGCACTGTACAATCCATTTAGAAGGGGGAACAGCTGGCCAGGGCTGAAAAAAAAACTTGACATGCACCCAAGTCTCTCAGCGAGGGCCGCAAAGAGCCTCCGCGACAGGACCATTTTACTGATGGACCGGAGACGGGCACAGCTCCGTGCACAGGACAGTGCGTAAGTAGGACATCTCTTATGGCAGCCATGCAAGTTTTCTGTTTCTGCATGCTACAATATTAGAACTTACAACACATGTCATGCTTCTGCAGCTTGTGCTGTTTGCAGTGCTGCACAAAGACTGTCAAGGTTGATTTTTTTTTCAGTTTAAAGACCAAACGATGTATAACCAAATCTGAAGCATGTATACATGCACCATAACTGCTGATTTTTTACATTTTCTTGATCAACAGTTTCACATAAAATATTAAATTCAAGAATGATAACCATAGGAATTTTAGGTGATTGCTGCACATTATGTACTTCAATTTGTTTACCTTTAACCTGCAGTGGGCATCTGCTGGCCATGGTTTTTGCACAGCCCATAGTTTAAGAGTTTTATGTACACTGAATGTGACAAATATGAACATTTGTTTTTCCAGATCAGGTATTGATGTGCCACCCCCGAACAGCTTTGAAACTGCTGTTGATGAAGCAATACTTTTAAAGCAAGAGGCGGAAAAAGAAGAGCGACCCAAGTTGAAGACTTTGCAGGCCGACACAAAAGTAGTTGCAGCAGCAGAGGCAGTTGGGCGAGGTGAGCCAGCAGATACATCAGGTGCAGGTGAGGGGTACTATTTAATGTACTGAGTACTTAGAGCCTTCTTTTCAACAAGTCATAATGCCCATGGACCCAAGCTGGCCATGCTATAACCAGCAATTCCTGCGATGCTGGGCATGAAGGAGTTAACAGTGGCACCAGTGGTGGCAGGCAGCTAGCTCTGTGGCTGTCTTTCATTCTATGAGTTAGCCTGATAATACTTTTTAATAGTACTGAAAACGTTTCTATGTTTCCCCCTGAGACCATGGGTTTCAAAGGGTTAGCTTAATTAGCTTTCACCGCTGGAACCCACCGTGGCCTAAGTTTTCACCATGGGCCATAGGAGGCTCTGGTATTGAAAGTGTTCAGGCTTACTAACTATTGAACATGACTGTGGCAGTTACCAACATTAATTCTTAATGTTGTTATGGGGATTTCATTCATTTTGTATTGGTACATAAAATCATGAAAGGTTAATAAACAAAGGTTAATAAAACACCAAAAGAACTACATGTAGTTCTTGCTATTCACAAGGGGCACAGGAGCCTCTAGGATTTACAGAGTTCACCCCTTGACTGCTGCATGTGTCCAGAAATCAAGAGGTTAAACTTGAGAGCCTCCTGTGGCTCCTGCTATTCATACAAGCCACAGGAAGCTTTCAAGTTGAGCTCAACACTTGGAACTAGTCCGACATGTGAAAAAGCAGTGTGTCACCAAGTGTATTGCCTTTTCACATACCTTTGTTTTAGACCTTGATTTGAAATCTAGTATTTATTGTGCATGCACTTTGCCTGTGCAGGGGCAGAATCATCGATCAAACGTAAAAGAACAGACTTTGTTCAGCTGATGAAGCTGAAATTGGAACAGGAGGAGAGAGCTCGGAAGCAGGACAAAGAAGAGAGAGAGGAGGCAGAGCAACATAGGAAGAGAGAGATGGAAGCCAAGGCACAAGCTGAAGCCGAAAGGCAGAGGGCAGAGCTGAGAGCACAGGAGGCACAGCAGCAGTTCATGAGAGCACAAGCTGAAGAGGATAGAAAATTAAGAAGATGGCCACTGACCAGCCCAATATGTTGTTTCCATTTCATCACCTGCTGTCGTCACGGTCGTTCTTTTGTAATGCCATGTATTCGGCAGGACACACACACACACACACACACACACACACACACACACACTACACTCTCTCTCTCTCTCTCTCTCTCTCTCTCTCTGAATGGAAACAACTGACCGGACTTGTCAGACCAATCTTGGTTTTGGAAGAGAGACGTCAAGTTGTTTTCTTTGAAATCTATGACGTTTTCCTCATTGGGATGACGCATAATACATCTGACGTAATAACTTTGACTCGGATACAATTCTTGCAATGAAAGCAGCCCCATGAAAATTGAAGTGTTGTTGCTGCGCAGTGTAAAGATCGAATTTATACCGGCTCAATGTGTTTAACAGACAAGTGTGCGCGGCGAACGTTTTTTCACTATGTGTTATGTCTGCTGCGCGCGCGCGCGCACAGACACACACACAGACATACGCGCGCGCGCACGCACGCACGCACGCACGCACGCACGCAGACTTGCGCGAGCCGCGTTTGTGCATGTGCTCCATTGAGACCTATGTGGTGTTCTCTCACTCTACTATGCTATTGAGTGAGAGTCAGTGGGAAAAATAAAGCTCACTACATCAATGAAACTCCCGCTTACAAATAGAGAACTTCCGAAAAGTGACGACACACCCCCACGTCAATCAAACATGACGTCGGCAAACTGACGCTGATACAGTTTTGCGTCAGTGCGAGTGTGCCTTTTCTGCGATGTTTGTGAGGCGTGTGGCTTGTGTAAAGGAAATGTGCTTCGAGTACAAATTTTCGAGTCAACTGACGACAACGGCTGCAGTGAATTTTTCTAATTTTTTGGCTCCCTTGTGTAACAATGGGAGTCTATGTAATAGCCCTCCGTCGTCTGTGTGTGTGTGTGTGTGTGTGTGTGTGTGTGTGTGTGTGTGTGTGTGTCTGTGGGTGTGTCCGCAGTAAACCTTAACATTGGCATTTTCTCAGAATCTACAAAGAGCAGAGTCACCAAACTTGGCATGCCGACAGACAGCCATAAGACCTTTCAAAATATATAATTTTGAATGACCTTGACTCAAGGTCAAGGTCACTAAAGCTGTCTGTTTGAAAACTTTACGTAGGCATTTTCTTGGAGTCTACAAATACCAGAGGTTTCCAACTTTGCATGATGATAGACATTGATAAGAACTTTACAGATATACATGTATTCAATGGCCTTGTGTGAAGGTCAAGGTCAGACAAGTTATTTTCCGCATTTCCGTAGAAAACCTTAACATTGGCATTTTCTCAGAATCTACAAACAACACAGGCACCAAACTTGGCATGCTGATAGACAGCCATAAGGCCTTTCAAAATATATCATTCTGAGTGACCTTGACTCAAGGTCAAGGTCACTAAAGCTGTTTGTTTGAAAATTTTGCATTGGCATTTTCTTGGAATCTACAAAAACCGGAGGTTTTAAACTTTGCATGATGATAGACATTGATAAGAACTTTACAGAGGTACATGTATTCAATGGCCTTGTGTCAAGGTCAAGGCTGTACAAGCTATTTTCCGCATTTCCGCAGTAAACCTTAACATGGGCATTTTCTCAGAATCTACAAAAAGCAGAGGCACCAAACTTGGCATGCCTATAGACAGCCGTAAGACCTTTCAAAACATATGTTAAATGACCTTGACTCAAGGTCAAGGTCACTAAAGCTGTCTGTTTTAAAATTTTGCATTGGCATTTTCTTGGAATCTACAAAAACCAGAGGTTTTAAACTTGATACGGTGATAGACATTGATAAGAACTTAACAGATATACATGTATTCAGTAGCCTTGTGTCAAGGTCAAGGCCGTACAAGCTATTTTTGTGAAACCGTAACATTGGCATTTTCTCAGAAACAACAAACAGCAGAGGCGCCAAACTTGCCATGCTAATAGACATTGGTAAGAACTATATACCCATACCACTTTAAATGACCTTGACTCAAGGTCAAGGTCATTAAAGCTGTCTGTTGTGAATTTCAATATTACCGTCTTTGGAGAAACTACAAATACTAGAGGCATCCAACTTGGTATAATGATAGACATTGATATCTTATTTGAATGACCTTGGCCCAAGGTCAAGACCATATAGTCAGTTTTGGGGAAAAGTGTAATATTGCCAGGAACTAAGAACACCAGAGACACCTTACTTGGCTTGATGATAGATAGTGGTAAGATGTTTTACAAACATACTCTTTTGGATGACCTTGACCCTTGTCACAAGGGAGCCATGGAGGCTTTTGCCTCTCTAGTTTGTATATTTTTTATGGCACCCCAGGCTCATTATCTATGTATAGTAGGAGCGATTTTGAGATCTAAAGTGTGTTCACCAGCACTTTCATCAGGTACGGCTTACGCCAAAAGTATAAAAGCGACAACCTCCAAAATGCACTCAGTTGAGAGTCCGTATTCATGCTATCTATGTCCCAAAAATGGAGTGGTTTAAGTAAATATTACGCCTTTAAACGCCAGAAAGCCACTTTTTCTTAAAAGGGCGATAACTCGCAAATCATGTGTGCAATCGTACCTGGATCGGGCCTTCTATTCAACAATCTTGATTCATTTAGAAACCCCAAGTTTGAAATCGATCGGTTCAGTATTTTCGGAGAAATAGGCATCTGAACTGGGTTCACATGCAATGTCAACTCAGGCTCGGTTTACATGAAAACTATAAGAGCGACCATTTTCTAGTAGTGACTCTGTTCAGAGTCCGTATTCAAGCTATCTACTGCCAAAAAATTGAGTGATTTAAATAAATATTACGCCTGTACACGAAAGACAACCAACTTGTCTCAAAAGGGCGATAACTCCCAAATCACTTAAGCAATCATCACACGCTTGAATCGTCTAATGTAACATTTTGATAAATTTGGATACCCCAAATTTGAAGCCATTCGGTTAAGTATCTTCGAAGAAACGGGCCCGGACACAATTCACACACACACATCCATACAGACGGCACTCAGTGAGGAGAAGAAGCGCGTTCGGAACAGCATACATGCCAGCATCGATGACGCAGGTTTTCTTACGTCATTGTCAGAGTTACACTTGCATAATCGTCTCTGCGGGAGATCGGCAGTGACGTGCGTTTGTACCACAGATGCTTGCCTATGAACGTGGAAATTTTAGCCCGTCCTATTATGTTGTTTCCATTACTATGGAAACAACATTACAAGATGGCCACTGACCAGCCCAATATGTTGTTTCCATTTAATCACCTGCTGTCGTCACGGTCGTTCTTTTGTAATGCCATGTATTCGGGAGGACACACACACACACACACACACACACACACTCTCTCTCTCTCTCTCTCTCTCTCTCTCTCTCTGAATGGAAACAACTGACCGGGCTTGTCAGACCAATCTTGGTTTTGGAAGAGAGACGTCAAGTTGTTTCTTTGAAATCTATGACGTTTTCTTCATTGGGATGACGCATAATACATTTGACGTAATAACTTTGACTCGGATACAATTCTTGCAATGAAAGCAGCCCCATAAAAATTGAAGTGTTGCTGCTGCGCAGTGTAAAGATCGAATTTATACCGGCTCAATGTGTTTAACAGACAAGTGTGCGCGGCGAACGTTTTTTCACTATGTGTTATGTCTGCTGCGCGCGCGCGAACACAGACACACACAGACATACGCGCGCGCGCACGCACGCACGCACGCACGCAGACTTGCGCGAGCCGCGTTTGTGCATGTGCTCCATTGAGACCTATGTGGTGTTCTCTTACTCTACTATGCTATTGAGTGAGAGTCAGTGGGAAAAACAAAGCTCACTACATCAATGAAACTCCCGCTTTCCCCGTCTACAAATAGAGAACTTCCGAAAAGTGACGACACACCCCCACGTCAATCAAACATGACGTCGGCAAACTGACGCTGATACAGTTTTGCGTCAGTGCGCGTGTGCCTTTTCTGCGATGTTTGTGAGGCGTGTGGCTTGTGTAAAGGAAATGTGCTTCGAGTACAAATTTTCGAGTCAACTGACGACAACGGCTGCAGTGAATTTTTCTAATTTTTTTGTATATTTTTTATGGCACCCCAGGCTCATTATCTATGTATAGTAGGAGCGATTTTGAGATCTAAAGTGTGTTCACCAGCACTTTCATCAGGTACGGCTTACGCCAAAAGTATAAAAGCGACAACCTCCAAAATTCACTCAGTTGAGAGTCCGTATTCATGCTATCTATGTCCCAAAAATGGAGTGGTTTAGGTAAATATTACGCCTTTAAACGCCAGAAAGCCACTTTTTTGAAAAGGGCGATAACTCGCAAATCATGTGTGCAATCGTACCTGGATCGGGCCTTCTATTCAACAATCTTGATTCATTTAGAAACCCCAAATTTGAAATCGATCGGTTCAGTATTTTCGGAGAAATAGGCATCTGAACTGGGTTCACATGCAATGTCAACTCAGGCTCGGTTTACATGAAAACTATAAGAGCGACCATTTTCTAGTAGTGACTCTGTTCAGAGTCCGTATTCAAGCTATCTACTGCCAAAAAATTGAGTGATTTAAATAAATATTACGCCTGTACACGAAAGACAACCAACTTGTCTCAAAAGGGCGATAACTTCCAAATCACTTAAGCAATCATCACACGCTTGAATCGTCTAATGTAACATTTTTATATTTGGATACCCCAAATTTGAAGCCATTCGGTTGAGTATTTTCGAAGAAACGGGCCTGGACACAATTCACACACACACAGCCGCACGCACACACGCACACACGCACACACATCCGCACAGACGGCACTCACTGAGGAGGAGAAGTGCGTTCGGAACACCATACGCGTCAGCATCGATGACGCAAGTTTTCTTACGTCATTGTCAGAGTTACACTTGCAAAATCGTCTCTGCGGGAGATCGGCAGTGACGTGCGTTTGTACCACAGATGCTTGCCTATGAACGTGGAAAATAGATTTCCAATACAAGTACCATATATACTCTTTTTTGTCCACCTTGCGCAACCAGTAGCCATAGCTTATTACCAGAGCCAACATTGGATGAAGTTCGGATGATGCCAGCCCACTGCAAGTATCCCTTAGTAGCATTAATAATACCAGAGTACAATATGAAATTGGTAGAACCACCAGGATATTTCTCTTTAAACTTCTCATAAGTAAGAAACTGACCATCAGTATCTACAAGGTCACTAATAAACAAAATACCATTATCCATCCAATCAGATACATGTACAGTTTTCCTGTCCCTCACTATGTGCTTATTATTATTATGTATACATTCTGATAAAGAAAATCACCGTAGTTCTTGGGCACACAGCTGATAGCTACATTTTAAGGTGTTTGGCAACATGTGTATATAGGTACTGTGTGTGTGTTTTTTTTTTGTTGTTGTTGTTTTTTGTCACCTCTCTTCTCAAATTATGGTACTTGTCATCCTTTACAGCTGAGTGCTCACGTACTGCCCCCCCCCCCCCCCCCCTGTGTTTTGGTATGTTAGGATGGGTTCTCTTCTTGGTGGCTACAGCTGTTTACTGGCTGCCTATTTACATTTACACTACTGTTTTGAGTGGTTGGCTCCAGGGGCGTCTTAGTGTTGGTCTCATGCCATGAAGTGGCGATTTTTTTTTTCTTTTCCGTCCCAAAAACATGCAACACATCCATTATTCAGTGAATTTCTCCTCCTCGTCTCATTGTGCAGGGACTTGATTAAAAAAATTTTTTTTCAAACTTCAGTTGTAGGCTACAAGCCACAAAAAATTAAATGTTTCTTGATTCTGCGTTTTTATTATTTATTTTCATTTTTCTTTTTTTTTTAGTTTGGTTTGGTCTTCATTGGTTCTGAATACAAAAAATACAAATTGTCTACTGCTGATGGACATATGGCAGAACGCCCCCCCCCCCCCCCCAAAAAAAAACAAAAAAAAAACGTCGGCGAATAGATTACATTCAACATTTGTATCAGTAACAGGCAAAGTAAATCATCAGTTAAAAAACAATAAAAACAGCAAGATAGAACCCTGGGGTACGCTATCCCGACTTTTCTTTGTAATGAAAATATGCCATTCATAAGAACACTTTGTTTTGTATCATTCATTGAATCGTGTAAATGATAAGCAACTGATTTTGTCTGAAATCAGCCAATTCAAATGCCCTCTGTAAGTCCAGAAACACTGTCCCAAACATGAAATTGATAGTCGGGTTACTCGTCCCTTTGACAGCCTATAAGTAGATTTTGACACGAGTAGGTTTGACAGTAGTATAGGCATCTGTCAACACTATGTACTGTGTGTCATCTACGGGTAAAAGCTGTGCTCTGAGTAAAAAGAAAAAAAAATCGATGCCTTTTTTACGTAAATAGTGACGGTAGAGACTATTTTTTTCTAACGTGAACTGCTGTATTATTTTAGACACTCAAATTGCCAGGAAGTGTGCGTTAAAGAATGGGCACGTTGCATTTATAATATTTTTTAATCGTAAAAAAGTTTGGTTCTAATGTTTTTCCCTGTGGGTAGATTTTTATTAACTTCATTTTCAAGTACGCAAACCAGTTCTACTTCACAAACGATTTTCCTCAATACTGGCCAAAAGCTATGAATAGAGAAATCTGACAATTTCTAACATGGACCCGAACAATTGTATACTCAAAGTCGAAGGCTTATCAATAGGGAATCCGAAATAGGGTAAGCTGCGTGGACGCGGTCACGACTTTGGAACGCGGTGACGTAATGTGGCATGTCGTCATCCCTTATTGTTGTACTTAGGTCAATGGCGTCATTAGTATTGTTCTTCTATTCTCTACTTTATGGATGGTTTTGGTTCCTCTCAATAAACTGGAGTCCCTATAGTCCCTATAGTCACTGGTTCCTCTCAAATCTAGTCCGCTGCGCGGCTTGTAAAATGCGAACACAAGGTCGGAAAATTTGCTTTAGATACCAAGGCAACTACAATCTTTCAGTTTACGATTGCTATCCAGAGTAAAATCGTCCTGTAAAAGCAACTTATTTTGATTGCTGCATTTATTCAGCTTTGCGATAGGGTGTTCACGGACGCGCAGACGGTAGTGCAAAGACGGTTTAATGTCATTACTAATGCCATCAAGACCAGAGAAGCATTTGCTCGCCGCACTGGAAATATATTTGCTATCACCCGCAACAGTTTAATATGGAATTTTTCATTTCTGTGATACATCTTTAAACTAACAATTTCGGTTTAAGCTACATCGCTAGTGGTATCAATCAACAGAGCCAGTCTTTCAGCAGATGACAATTGGATGTAAAAAGTATCAGCCGTCAAATTATGGGCGATTTCAGGAGGTGACTTGCTTTTGGTAACTGCATTTAGAGCTTTCCCAATTTTTTCATGATTTTCTGATATCATGTCATTGAAGACTTGTTTGGGTTTTTTTTGCTCCTCTGACTCTAAGCTTCACTCGATTTCTTTCCAGAGAGAGAGAGAGAGAGAGAGAGAGAGTATGCAGACTTGAGTTGCTACCATCACTACGTAATTCATTAGTTTGTTGGTGGTGGTGGTGGTGGTTTTTGTTTGCATGTGTTTTTGTTTGTTTGTTTTAATTTGCAGGACGTTCACTATGTTGCGAATCAAATCGTTGTTTTTGCTGCTGGTTCTGGGAGCCTCTATCGCACTGGTTCTTTTTGTCATTCGTTTTGGTAATGAGATTTTGTACTGATTTTGTACAATATGATTCAATGATATTAGGGTGTTGGGTGTTGGGGAGGTTAAAAGTCCTTTTGGCGCTTTTCCACCACACAAAGGTGATTATATCAAAGACGGGGCCACGAGATAAAGGTCAGCACAATATTTGGCCCGAAATCACGATCCGAGCATTGAAATCCCAACGCTCTACCGTTCAGCTATCCCGGCTCCACTCAGTGATATTAATTAAAGATTGAAAGAGTTAACGTAAAGAGTTAACGTAGGGGTTTAACGTCCTTTTCCATTTTTAGAGCCAAGCGAGGGCATTAATACCCAGGGACCGCAAACTTATGAGGGTGGGGGTGGGTGTTTTGGGGGTTTAACGTCCTTTTCCACCACATACGGGTGATATCAAAGACGGGGCAACGATGAAAAAGCCAGCACAAATATTTGGCACCAGCCGGCATACGAACTCAAGACCCAAGCATTAGAAGTCCAACGCTCTACCATTCGGCCACCCCGGCTCCCTGCAAACTTATGAAAATGACTACGATGTAATAATAATAATAATAATAATAATAATTTCATTAATATAGGCGCTTTATCCCAAATATTTGCTTCAAAGCGAGCTAAACCCAACACGCACGATCAAGTGAATCACACGCATTCTCTCACGCACTGGACATGAACACATTACAACCATGTGGTGCGAAGGGTCACCTCAGCAATTTCAGTTTCGGAATTTTTGAATTGCGTATATTTTTTAATTTTGTGGGCTTAACATTTCAAAAGCAGAGGTGGAGGAAGCCGGAGTAGCCGGAGAGAACACCCGACGGTCGGCCCGAATGAACGGTGCCACGTACGAGAAGGAAAAATTCCCATGAAGCTTTATTCTCCACTGATAGGCGTCCGTAGCATCAGGAAACAATGAAAAAAAAAACCTTTGCCTAATGGCGCAGCAAATGCTGATTTCATGTGATAAAAGTCAAGTGTCTGAGCGAGAGTCACCCACAACACGGCTTGTAACAGCCAAAAGCACAAACTGAGCAAGGATTCACCAAGGCGCACATGCGTCCTGACGTTGAACATCGTTGCCATGGTATTGCTTTTTTAGTATGAAGAAAAGCCATGTTTTTTGGTTTATTTCCGGAGGCCATTGGAGCATTTTAATGGAGAATGAATCTGATACAAAACAGCAATACCATGGCAATGATGTTCACCATCAGGGCGTGCATGAGCTGTGATGGTTCTTTGTTCAGTGTGTGCTTTTAGCCGGTACAAGACGTCTTGTGGGTAACCCTCGAATAGGATCGGCTACTTGACTTTAATCATACACAATCAGCATGTTTAACGGAATTATCTCAGTTACTAAGTGCTGACGTGATGTCAGCAGAGGTTTAAACCCATGCAGACCTATAGATACATACATATATACATACATACATATATATATATATATATATATATATATATATATATATATATATATATATATATATATAGCCTATAGGCGAAATAGCAGGAGGGGGGGGGGGGATTGGAGGCAGCGATGAAAAAGCCAGGACAAATATTGTGCCCCATCCGGCATACGAATTCACGACCCGAGCATTAGAAGTCCAACGCTCTACCATTCGCCCACCCCGGCTCCCCCGAAATAACAGGGATGCGACTTTTTGCTGTTTTGGTGGCATCCATCTAGAAGTGGAGGCCATTTTTGATAAATACATGCATCACTTCTTTTGCAAACCGAGTAAAAATAAACTCCCAAAATGGCATTTCTCCCTACCTCGCACCCTCCACCCTCTCTGCTTGATCGGGTCGCGCATAAATTATATACTTAAAAATTAGCACCATCTTGTCGAGGGATCGAATGCGTTGTGGTTTTGTTCATTTTTTTTTTAAATAGTTATGCTTGAATTTCCAAAATTGCCATTATTAACGTTTCCACCTTTTGAAAAAAGAGGTTACCTTATCTGCGTCACACGACTCAAGCTACCACCACAATAACCAACAGCAGCAGCAATAATAATAATAATAATAATGATAATAATATCTCAGACATGAGCTCCGTGTGTGTTATCCAAACAGCCGTGTCTGGTGCTGCTCCACGCTGACCTTCTGCCCAAAGGTCTGTACTGGGACACGCTGCTGCGACTGGTGCCAAACATACTACACGTGAAGCGCTCTGCTCCAACTGTTATTTTTGGACATGATGTCAAGGTCATTGAGCACAGTTCCGACATTGCACGGCTGCAGGCTGTAAAAAGTAAGAAAATTGTGTGTGTGTGTGTGTGTGTGTGTGTGTGTGTGTGTGTGTGTGTGTGTGTGTGTGACCCCACAGACAAGCGCTACAGACCTTGCATGAACATAACTTGTATATTGGTATTATTGACTTTGTAGCTCTCGTATGTAAAGAGCTCGGCCTTTTTAAATAAACCTCAATGGAACCATTTCACACTGTTGACACCTTGTTTGTGTGGGACTTGGGATGGGTGTTGTAGAGTAACTTCAGCGTGTCAGCATGTATTATGAATCGCAGTTTAGACAACATGTACAAATTTCGAAAGACACTTTTACAAACATTATTGACGTGGGGTTGCCACTGAAGCTTGCAATCAACAGTACGTTTAGGCAGTCGGTTCTGTGAGGCCTGTTTTGTCATAGTTTAGGGGACAAACTGAGTCAAAGGTGCAAGTTGATGCCTCTGGCGTGTAGCTATCATCATAAATTCGTTTGGCTGGGTTAAAGATATGCAGTCTTTTTTTTAAACTATCCCCCTGAGATTTCAGCGCCCCTTAAGCCCTGTAAGAGCCAAGGGCAGCTTGATTTCACAGCTCAGATTGCGTTTTGACACTGAGCGGTAAACATTGCAGCTGCTAGTCTTCGCGTGCAGCACAAAACACCCGGTGGACACTGTAGCCATCTGTCTCGCTCAGTGACTAAAAAGCACAGTGAAGTCACCGCAATCTCGCGCTCTGGTTTTATAAGGGTTTCCAAATTCCTGAAATCTCTGAAACTGTGGCAGAGTTGCCTGCATTATGCACAGTCGCAGGAGTCGCAGTTAAAAAAAAAGTTTGCGGTTTGTTCTTGAGATTGCATACCTTTAAGCACCGAGGCATTTTAGTCGCACCAGTCAAAGCCATCCTGCGGTCCCTGCTGAAGACGTTTGCTAACGACTGTGATGTTTTTGTCGGGTGAATGCTGTGACATCAGCAAACATTTCGCATAACATCTTTCCTCAAGTGGAGATATAAATAATTGATAAAGACACAGACCGGCAGAGGCCCAAGGACTGAGTCCTGTGTTTTACTAAACCTTGAAAGAAATAGGATCCACCAAGAAGCACTTCTTGTTTGTCATCGTTTAGGCATGATTGGTATGATTGGAAAAATGATAACAGTGTCGAGATTACGCAGATAGGATTCGTTTGTTGTTGTTGTTCTTCTTCTTCTTCTTCTTCACGAACAGTTTATCCCTGCACAAATGATTACCGTGGATGACATTGAATGTGCCTTATTTGTTCATTCTTTTACCGATTTTTTTTAGGAAGAGCTCGAGATCAGTTCAGTGTATTGGTTCAGTTGTTTGTTGCTGATTTCTGTTTTGCGTTGCTGAAGGTCGGGGGAGAGGGAGGTGGGAGTTGGAGTGTTAGTTTGTGTGATATAACGGTGTTTGACGTTTTGTGTTGTTTCTAGCATTTGGCGGCGTATACACTGACACAGACTACCTGCTCCTGAATTCAGTTGACGATCTCCGCCATCACTCAGTCGTTATGGGAAACACCATCCCGAACTACAACTACTGCAACTGCGTCTTCATGGGCAAGGCGGGAGCCGAGTTCTTTCGCCTATGGTATGACAGCTATCGCACTTTCAACGATAGAGTCTGGGGCTACCACTCTACAGTACTACCGTACAAGCTCCACAAGGATCACCCAAATGTGTCCTTCCATGCTGTTGAGACATTTGTTAGACCCTGGTTTAAAGACATCAAACAAAGATTTTACAAGAACCTTTTAGACTGGAAGAAACTGCATGGTATTCATTTGTACGTTCGGCTTTACAGACAGTATTTCAAAGAGCATTTTGAAAGCAAAAACAGTTCTTTAGGGCAGGTTTCTAGGCGTATTTTGTTCGGTGACCACGAGGCTTGTTTTAACGGTGAAGACCTCCGACACAAGTTTGTCAGGATGAAATTTAAAGACAACAACATAAGCGGAACATTTGGTTGAGTGAGTTTAAGGCTCCCAGAGTGGGATATGTCAAAAAATATCTTTTGTAACCTATTTCCGAAAAACTACAGCTTTGAAAAGCTCATCACGAATAAAAGTATATCAGAGAGCCGGCTAGGGATTTTTTTTTGTTGGTGTGTGTTGTTGTTTTCGTGTGTCTGTTTTTGCTTTTGCTCTGTACATAGGGAATATTGTGCAAAATAGGTCAAATTACCCACTTTCCCTACGTCTGGTAGGCCTCGTGTTTCGAAACAGGTGAAGCATGTTTTTTTTTTTTTTTTTTTTCATCATATTTTACCGGTACTGCACGCAGTATATAGTTTTACCTGTTTCTGATTCTTATTAGTTTGTATAACGTTTGTTTGTAACCGGGAGTTCGATAAATAGAATAAAGGTTCAGCGTCTCCTGCATTGTTCATCATTTGTTCAAAGTTACCTTTTTATTGCAGACACCCAGGTGCCGCGACTCAGGTTTTATTGCTTAGGCGGCGTTAAACCCGAAAAGGAATAAATGAAGGACGAAGGCCATTAAAAACAGTTTTATTGCCGAAGTGTAATACGTTGTATCCAATGCCGTTGTATGTGTTCGAAAGCAAAGCAGGCAAGCAGAATTACACACACACACACACACACACACACACACACACACACACACACACACACACCATCTGCAGCAGAATGGAGAATAACATAGCTGTAAAAAGCGTGAACGCTCTCGCAATCATTTGGACAATTTAAGAGTCACTACAGCGTTGTTGTTTGAGCGTTAGAGCTTATGTTACCCCACCCTAAAACCATTACTGCGAGGCACTTTATATTTTATGAGTCAAACCGTGCTTGTCGGCTTTTTCGTCATTTTTTTTTTATAGGCCAGTGATAGTGGACAAGTGAAGTGTAGTCAGTGGGCGGGGCTACTATGATATAAACTTCTTGATTTCTCTAACACATTGTGCTGTTGGCCGGCTTTATCCCGGTCTGCGCATATGAAGCGACGACTCCGCTCTGCCTTTTTCCGCTCTGACGCACGCAAATCCCTAGGGGGAGGGGGGAGGGGGGGGGGGGTTGGGGCATATATTGAGAGCGTCGAAAACGAGGCGTCAAACGGCACACTCGACAACCCATGGTTGTCACGAAGGCAATTCATTGTGTGCGCGACCCTTTCCATTCAAGTTACTGTGACATACTGGTGTAAAGAACAGACACAGGGGGAGGGAATTGTTAAGGATGTCAGGCTGAGGGCGGAGCTAACTGGAGAGAGAACGAACCTGAACGTGACATTTATTCACCGTTGTTCAGGGTATAAGTTTCAGGCGTGGTTTTGTCTGTTTATAACACTGAACATAAAATCAAAACAAAGAAACCAACAAACGAAAAACATAGTTACATGTATTGGAGAGAAGTTCGAAGTGCAGGTGGACACACACACACACACACACACACACACACACACACACACACAAATTATCTACCTTTGTCTTAGGTCTAAGTGTCATTCTAATGCTCGGGTCGTGAGTTCGATCCCGGCCGGGGCCAAACGTTTGTGCTGGCTTTTTCATCGTTGCCCCGTCTTTGATATCACCCTATGTGGTGGAAAAGGACGTTAAACCCCCAAACACCCACCCACTCTAAGTGTCAGCTTTGTAGGCCTTACATTTGGTTCGCCGTTCAAAGACGACAGGTTCGCTACGTACTCTTTATAAATCATATTCACTTTCGTTCGTCAGACGGTATCTCACAAGGCGCAGATGTTGTCCTCGTGGCTGCGAGTCAGCAACCCATTCCTTTGTGTCGTACTCATAGTAACAGGGGCGTGGCTTCACGACAAGGTCGGTAAGAGGTCATAATATATTATCCCACCCCTGTACGACTCCTGGTCGCAACGACTGTAGGCTTTGAGTACCGTGCTCTGAAAGCGATTTTTAATGACAGTGACCTTATAACGTCCCCCTGGTTGAGGCTGTTTTGACACAAAGAGGATTTTTATATTGCAAAGCTTTTGTAACAATTTTTTTTTTAAGTGGCAGATTGGTTTCCAAGTTCATATAACACAAACAACTTCATTAAAATATGACATTCCCGTTCCGGGGACCTAACGCTACTCTTGGCCCCCACGACGACGCCAGCTCGGGCTAACAGAAACCGGGCTGAGCTTAGTAATGCCTAAGAAGGAAAAAAATCAAACTACTCGGTGACAAGGAAAGTGGACAGTTGCGAACAACTTTGAGCTCCCCATGCTATTTCACAGTGTGCACAGAAGCGGTGAAAACTGTCACATTCACTAGCACCAGTACATTCTTGGCCTGTTAATAATAATAATAATAATAATAATAACATTTATAGGGCGCCTATCCCGGGGAACGAGCTCTAGGCGCCTTTCATTCTAAAACCGAAGTTTAACAACAACAACAAAAAATTCACTCAGTGTGCACTACGTAAAAACAACTAAAAAAAAATAATAAAAGAGCACACACACACACACACACACACACACACACACACACACACACCACGACTGAGTAGAAATGATAATTAATGCTTCGAGATTTTTGCCTGCATGAGATTTTTACCTGTATCACTCTTTTATTTTCTCCAGTCCCCGTTTTGGAAAGACACATGTATAGGTATTGCATAACAACAGCATCCCTGGTTGTTCTTTTAGGTTTTCTTTATCAAATTTGTTAACTCAAACCGTTCATATTTGTCTTAGTTAATGTTGTTTTTTTTTTATTACTGAATAATGAAAAATCACTCACTGAAATGATTTGGGTTGTGAGTTATTTTTTCATGGGGCGTGAGATATTTTTCGAAGTGACCTACAAAACAAGTTGCGCGCTGTTCACAAGCGCAAGGCTATTTATGGTTGGCATGGCTTTTCTTTCTGTAGGGGCAACCGCCTAGGCCACGCCCATTTTCAGCCCCCCCAAAACAGTAGTGGAATTCGTAATACTGCATGGGGAGCCGGGATGGACGAATGGTAGAGCGTTGGATTTCCAATGCTCGGGTCGTGAGTTCGAATCCCGGCTGGGGCCCAATATTTGTGCAGGCTTTTTCATCGTTGCCCCGTCTTTGATATTACCCGCATGTGGTGGAAAAGGACGTTAAACCCCAAACACCCACCCACCCTCGTAATACTGCTTTTCTCCTAGAATCTTGGACTTGTATGTTTTATTAATCTTTATTCTGGGATTTTGCTTTTCCGTGATAACAATAACTTCACTGAACGTGGACAACTCCGGACAATACCTGCCTCTCGGGGAGTGTTTTAGTTTGTGAAGGATTTTGCCTGTGGTACCTTTAGAGTGGGTAAAGATGGGAACATGCAACAGATTATCGGGAACGCTTTTCCATGTCTTTTCCCAGACAGGAATGGCGAGACGAGTCATAGAGTGTGTCACAGCACGCAGCACGGTCACACTTCACGCTTCAATGGCTATGAACTGTCTGTGTCTGTTGACTTCTCGGTGATCATTGCGATAATGAGGCCCTCTACAGCCAGCAAACACAGACAGCTCATATGTATAAAGATTTGTATGTCCAGTGAAAGGAAATTGACTGGTCTATCTAACTATGCCCATCACAACATAACAAATTCACAAATGATCCTGATATTTGTTATTAGTATGTTTTATTTGCGTAGACAGAAAATATGTTTTTTTTTGTTTTTTTTTTCGCATGCTTGGTTTTCACTATGAACAACTTTGTGTGTGTGTGTGTGTGTGTGTGTGTGTGTGTGTGTGTGTGTGTGTGTGTGTGTGTGTGTTTCAAGTTTATTTGTAGACTGAATGAAATCCATTTAATTCTGCTTCATATGAGGTCTGGTTTCACTCACTAGCAGTGGATTTGTGCGAAACAATCAAAGCAGTAAGAGCTTCACAAAGAGAGAGAGAGAGAGAGAGAGAGAGAGAGAGAGAGAGAGTAATAAAGTGGGAAATAATATCACAAAAGTTAAATGTGGACCAAGCAAAAAGGTCAAACGAAAATACAAATATGGACCTGACCGAAAGTTATCTAAGAACTGTGGTGAACTTGCGGAATTTGAGCGCGTATGCAAACAACAAAAGTTATAGAAAGGTATGAGCTCGTTAAACTTAAACAAATGCGAACAAACCAAATCTATCAAATTACAGGCAATGCCGTTTTACCATGATACCATGATATCACGGAAATCTCTAATGCCATTTTAGAAGGGGAGCCGGGGTGGCCGAATGGTAGAGCGTTGGACTTCTGATGCTCGGGTCGTGAGTTCGTATCCCGGCTGGGGCCAAATATTTCTGCTGGCTTTTTCATCGTTGCCCCGTCTTTGATGTCACCCGCACGTGGTGGAAAAGGACGTTAAACTCCCAAACACCCATTCACCCACCCGCCATTTTAAAACGCCAAAGGGAAATGACTCTGCTCAGATCAGCCAGAGAACGTTCTGAGGCCAAGACATATTTTTCTTAGGTGACAGCAGTTGCTTGTTCCCTTCGTGATAAGGCTTGTATCCACGATCCGTCATAAAGTTGATCAGCGTATCCCTGTCAGTCGCATTGTATTTAACAATGAAGTATTCAACCAGCATGCCAACCACATTCGTTTGCTTGAAGAAATTGTCCGCGTGCCGAAATGCCCGTCCTTCAGCTCCCTCTATGTCCATCTTGATGAAAACATTCCTGGAAGGCAGGTACGGGATCAGATCATCTATGTAGATGGCTTTTACAGGCTGGGTTTGCCTCACGTTAGCAGGAGTCTTACTTAAAACTCTAGCCATGCCCATATTACTTTCATCAACAATCGACATACGGAACTCGCCGCGTCTGTCGGAGATCACATTCTGCACCATTGTGACGTCAGAAGTCAGGTTATTCAGCCGCAAGGAACTGGCCAGAAGATCTAAAGCAGTCTGCATCGCGTCGACGGCCAGAACTTTGTAACCCAAGACTGCAGCAGCCACGGTGTACGTCCCCACGTTGCAACCAATGTCCACGAAACTTAACGGCTCGTTTGTGCGGTCTGCTATTTTACGTTTCGCCATCTCATTGAACATGTATGCCATCGTTCCAAATTCAAAAGAATGGTCAGCCGCAACCATACGTCCGATGAAATCGGATTTCGGGTTGTACGTGCATAGTTTCAAGCCATTCTTACCGGGAACCTTGTAATCCAGACAGTACTTGGCGGTGGTGGTTTGCGAAGTGAAAATGTTTACACCGGAAGTCACATCCGAAGTCACTGTAAGGTCTGGCTGAGGTCTTGGTGTATTTCGTGGTGAAAGTCCAAAATAATCATGAGGTTTGTATGACCGATTAAAGTGTTGCCAGAGTAGTATGCCGAGAACCAGCAATGCTACAGCTGAGAGGATGCATCTGGGACTTCCTTGCCTTCCGCAGACTTGAGAGCTGTGCATCTTGCTGGAGTCTGTTGATGGATACAGGATAAATATAATATTCATAATGGGGGAAAAAAAACCTCCGATAAACAGCCTACGTATAACTGAATACTCTGCACGTACATTGTTTCTTTCTTCCTTTTTTTTAACTACTTTATTATGCCATTCAGGAAATGTAGCTGCTTCCTCCGAGCGAAGCGCGTCGCCGCGGTGCAGCGCCACCCAATACCTATCGTATTTTTCTTGTTTTTACAATTATGCTGGGCAATGAAGCCGGATAACCCGGAGAGAAACCCCCGATGAGCAGCCCGTTAGCCAGGAAAAACCGATATCACATATCACAAGCTCGACCTGAGCTCCAACCCACGCTTCATCGCCATGACACTGGTGACGGCCGTTCAGTAGCGCAGCGGCTAAATCCGACGCGCTACCTATTAGGCCACCGCTCACCCCGTTTCATGTCGTCGCATTAATAAACTCCTTTATGACTGCTTATACTACTTGACTGTTTATACTACTCAAAATAATTCAAAGAACACTTGAGAAACCGATTGCAGCCTAAAATAAAAAAAACAAAACCAAAAAAAAAAAACCTCAGCCTTATCCGACGAAATTTTGGATCATTTCAGTTTTACAAAAACGTTTGCTAAGAGATACATGAAATGTGTCATTTTAAAGGTCACAGGAATTATTCACAACTTTTCTTGGTGCTAAATCAATGCAAGAATGAGGTTTTCTTGGCTGATTTATGAAGAAATCTGTTTTGAACACTTTTCAATGACGCCAGGAAAGTAAAAGTGCTCATGAAAAGTGCATCATTTAAAGAGGTGGCAAATCCTGGACCATAAAAAAGAACTTTTCACGTGCAACAAAGGCCATTTTTAATACAGCTGCACTCTGTGTGTGTGTGTGTGTGTGTGTGTGTGTGTGTGTGTGTGTGTGTGTGTGTGAGAGAGAGAGAATGAGATTATAGATGCACAGATCTCTCTTACTATCTAATAAACATACAAAATGCATCATCATCATTATCAACACACACACACACACACACACACACACACACACACACACACACACACACACACGCGCGCGCGCGCGCGCGCGCGCGCGGGAACTGACCAGCGCTTTCATAAAAGAGAGAGAGAGAGTATTTGCTGTTGCTTGGTAGTGACTCGATCTACCTGCTCCCTACAGCCAACGGTGGCTAAACGCAGTACTTTGGACTCACCTCATGTCACCTCACAAAGCAATACAGTCACCGCTTTGTGCAAACCGCGCAGAGAACGCTATTGAGGCTGGAACGGCGGGTATCTTGTGCTTATTGCCGAAAACCTGACACGACTGAAATAGTCCGACGAGCAGAGCGAGTGGCTTTTGCCGTTACTGAAAAGGCAGGACACTGAAGGGCTGTGACAGATTTAGAATTATATGCACGCTCAGCCACGCTGTTTAAGACGTTCGATATCAATACCGCGGTTGCCGGTTACGAAAAGTCGGGTGCTCTCCAGCGCCGGAGACGCGAACGGTCCTCCTGATGTGGGCTACGCATGCGATGGCGAGTAACGTGAGCGTTTCGACCGGCGAAGATGTTCGCGATAAAATTAAATCAATGAAAGTTCCTGAACTGAAAAAAATATCTGAAAGACAGGGGCGTGCGTTTTAGTGGCTACACAAAAGCGCAGCTTATCACTCTAGCCCTTGAAGCAGATCGGCAGTCGCTTCAACCGAGAGGTAGGCGGTGTAAAGGTCAAGTCGACCTGTGACTTGTGGCTTGCCACTAATTTTTATTCAAGCACTCTGGCTGTTTATCAGTGCGAACTGAACTTTTGCTTGGAAATAAAAGTCTTTCTTTCTTGATTTTTGGTTCCATAACCATTGTGTTCAAACAATGTAGGTACCGGGACAGAATCTGTCCGCCTGTACCCGACGAAATGGCGGCTGCACACGCTAGGCCACCGAGACGGGTCGACGTTCTGCCTTCGAATCGATTTTATCCACAAATTTCTTGAAACTTTTGAAGAAAAGGGCTCAAACTGAACGATCTCACCATTAGGTAAGACCATCTCTGGGAATTTCTCCAGCTTATCTGATTTTCTCGAGCCATTTTGGCAGCCGATAGCAACGCAGTGGTAGTGCGGCATCGTGTGTGACTCGAGTAGCCCACATGCCGAGTCTATCAAGCCTAGTCTCGGTCCAAAATCGCGCACGTTCACGCATGTTCACGCGCTATAACGAGAATCGGCAACCGCAGTATTGAAAGGGTTTTGGAAGTGTCTTCTGTAACCATAGGAGCAAAACGTCTTATAGGTTTTGCAAGCTGAACACGAACCATGCGTGTAGACAACTTAGAGACATGTTGCCTGATCCCGCAAGACGGATAGGGGTGGGTGCGTGGGTGTTTGGGGGTTTAACGTCCTTTTCCACCATATACGGGTGATATCAAAGACGGGGCAACGATGAAAAAGCCAGCACAAATATATTTGGCCCCAGCCGGGATACGAACACACGACCCGAGCATTACAGGTCCAACGCTCTACCATTCGGCCACCCCGGCTCCCCCGCAAGACAGCTGGGATCCGCCAGACTATGATGACAAATCGATCACTAAATTCGGATGCGTCAGGCTTATCTCCTCTCATCAGTATCTGTACCGGGTCCATGGTCCGAAGTGCTATAACCACTACATTGCGTGGACCGGTTGTTTGTTTCACAAATCCGCAGCTACCTCAGTTCGCATTACTGCAATAACTTCGCAACCACGTGATCAATTTGAATAAAATGTAACCACATGTTAAATTGTAATGAGATGATGTGCAATAATCAAGAAGTGTGTCTAGGTCCGAAGTCAAGGACATGGCGGCTATATAGGTGCTTCTTCAAAGCATGTTTTTACATGCAAAACAAGACTGTTAAGTTCCACCCAGTTTTGATTGACGTCGGCCCTTGATGAGCCCTTGACGAGTGACAACATCAGAAACCTATATTATGTCGTTCATTTCAAGGTCATGATTAGGTCGGCCATGTCGTACTTTGGTAACTGCAATTTCTCATTTACTATTGGGTGGATTTCAATCAAACTCTGGTTGATAACGGTCCTTGATAAGAGGCAGTGTCTGAGAGATGAATAATGTAATGGACTTCAAGGTCAGGGTCACGTCGGTCATGTCAGGATTTTCTAGCTGCAATGGTTAAATACCTATTAGGCGAAGTGGTGGAAAAGGACGTTAAACTCCTACACACCCACCCACCCACGCTTGTGGCGTGGACCTGATCTGAAAATTTCAAGTAAAAATGCGATTTTTGTGTGGGCTTTGAAGAGTTAACTGCCTTTATGGACTGTAGATCATGTGCACTGATAAACAGGCCTAAAGCCTGACACACCAAGATAGTTCAAGTTTATGTTCAGTAAAGCAACGTCTTACCTTCGTCTAAAGTCGCGTGAGAATAATCAACAGTCTTTTTTTCTACGCAGCCTTGGCTGTAGCCGCTAACGCCCGTGTCAGATAATACGACGAATGTGGGGGACCAATCGGCGTATGTGTGAGTGCGTGTCTCTATGTGAGCGTCTCAGTGTGCTTGGCAGCTTCGGCAGAGCGCGGGTCCCTTATAGCGCACAGGAAAAAAGTCCGCCCAATTTTTCCCGTCCGTGTGTGTGTGTGTGTGTGTGTGTGTGTGTGTGTGTGTGTGTGTGTGTGTGTGTGTGTGTGTGTGAGAGAGAGAGAGAGAATCAAGAATCAAGAAGAATCAAGAAAACTTTATTTTCCAACGGTAGAGGTAGTTAACGTGAAACAGTCAATTTTCATACCTGCCGTTGCTATTTCTAGTAATATCTACCTAAACAGAGAACACACACACACACACACACACACACACACACACACACACACACACACACACACATACACACACACACACACACACACACATGTAATGCAACAGGGAAAAAGCAAAATAGCAATAAAACCATAGGAAATGAAACTACACTCTACTAAGACAGGAACAGTAATTTTAAAAAGCGTGATGAACAAACCAATTACAAGTAGGAATACATGTATGAAAAACCATAGGAAATGGAACTATACTCTACTAAGACAGGAACATTTAAAAATCGTGATGAACATACCAATTACAAGTAAGAATACATGTAGGAATGGGCGAGAATCAACTGTGGGAAGATTAAACATCGTGTGACATAAGATATGTGAAGAAAAGCTGTTTGAAATTTGCTACAGAGCATGCGTGTTTAACATGAGCTGGAAGACTATTCCATAATGCCGCTCCAGAAAATGAAAGACTGCTTTTGAAAATGTCAATTCGAGGCTTTGGAATGATACACAGGTTGTTTGAACTGCCATATCGGGAAGCTGAGCGGTGGCAACAGTCGGATAAATAGTTAGGAGCCTTTCTGTTCCATAGCTTATACATGAAAATTCCTTTGTTGTATAGCAGGTGTTTTGACAAGGGAAGAAGCTGCAGCTGGTTTAGCTTTTCATCAGCTGTAAAATGAGGATTCGGTAAAAGTAGCTTTGCTGCACGTCTATGAAGGGAGTTAAGCCCCTTTAAATGAATGTGGCTGCAACCATCCCACACCGTTGACGCATAGTCCAAGTGAGACCGTATGTGCGCGTTATAGTACATTTTGCGACTCTCCAAGTCAAGGAAATGCCGCAGTTTGGAAAGGGCGAATAGCTGTCTGGATAGAGTTTTGCCTAAGGTGTTAGTGTGGGCTTTCCAACTAAGCTGATTATCAATTGTGATGCCGAGAAGACGATGTTCGCACACCTGCTCTCAGAGAGAGAGAGAGAGAGAGAGAGAGAGAGAGAGAATGACACTTTCTTTTTCAAGGATGAAAGATTAGGTACAGTGTCCTTTCTTCTATCTTGTCCTTGCTACATTCTACTACACAAACTCTCTCTCTCTCTCTCTCTCTCTCTCTCTCTCTCTCTCTCTCTCCAATTTCAAACGGAATAACATCAAATTAAAGGTAAAAAGAAAAACGTTAAGAGAGGCATTAGTGCAGGCTCACACCAATACAGAATGGATACATCATGACTATGGAGATCTACAACATATGTCATAAGTCATAAGTCAGGCATAAGTTGACTGTACCGTGCTTCTGACAAGTTTCATGTTGGTAAGTAAAAGCAGCTTACTGTTTAGAACTCACTTTAGATAATGTCAGCACAGTTGTGAAAAAAAGCGCAACCCCGCATGTTCTTTCTGAGAAAGCTGAGATCGTTTCACATTGATCAAATCTTCTGGGCATCTTTTATTCCCCTGCTGTTAGCAGCGTGCTGACCTTCGCAGCTGTCTGTTTGGGGGGGGGGGGGGGTAACATTTCAAAACAGGATACGGAAAAGCTTGAAAAGCTGATCAGGAAAGCAGGAAGAGTTGTTAGTCGTAGGCTGGACACTTTCTCCTCGGTCTATCACAGACGACTTACGGACAAACTGACGACTATACTCAACGACGCGACACACCCCCTGTATGGGGAGTTTGACAGCAGACGTATGGACAGTGGTAGACTGAGAATGCCTAACGTGAGAACCCAGCGTTACAAGAATTCATTTGTACCAACAGCAGTCATGTTTTTAAACAACGTCCACCAGAGGCACTCCTGCTGAGAGAGAGAGAGAGAGAGGGAGAGAGAGAGAGAGGTGGTGTGTGTGGGTGTGTGGGTGTGTGTGTGTGTGGGTGGAGGCCGTTCGCTCCATATAGTCTGTGATACATGTGTATGTGATAATTTTTGAAATGTGTGGTATGGTGATAAATTGTTTTATGTTTTATGTCTCTTTTAAGAACTCTTTTATGTCCTGTTTGTATGTCACCGGCAGACATTTAATTTCCCGGAAGGGATTAATAAAGTATTGATTGATTGATTGATTGATTGATTTCAAGCAAACAGCTAAAACGGTGACTTAGTTGCAGTCTACTGTAGCTACATACACAGTTCTTAAGGAGTATATATATATATATATATATATATATATATATATATATATATATATATATATATATATATATATATATGGGCGTTACTTACATCTTATGCTACTGAAAGTTTATCGCTCCTTCTGTAAATAACACAGCAGCATTCTCAAATTTATGAATGAAGTACATTACTGGAAAAGTGTGATGGAAAGTATGTAGAACACAGCCTCAAGTCTACAGTAGATAGTGGCTGAATTCATTTCAAGTGTTATGACGTATGTTAATCACACGGTCCTTAGTCCGAAGTGCTTCCTAACCACTACTCTACGGGGGCCTGCCGCACGCGACAGGATAATCCCGGGTGCTGGCGGCTGCGCAAGGGGAAAAAACAACAACAACAACAAACAAACAAACGATGTTTCCACACGAATGCGACAATATTATAAATATAGTTTGCGTGCTCGGCTACACAATACTTAAGACGGGACAATAGGTGGGAACAAAGCAGAGCTTAAGGGGATATAGCAAGATGTCTCAACTTTCATCTCGAGCGCTACAATCTGTATCGTGTCACTTAGAAGGGAATTCTTACGGAACGGTGGAAAGGAATCGCTCAGAACTGGAAACGGCTTAGGTTTGTGTGTGCTCAAGAAAGACAATGACAACCCTTTGACCTGTCTGGCTTGGGTGTCCCTACCAGGAGACGAATCTCCCGCCAGCATAGCTCTCAGGGTCATAGAGACACACAAGCCCCCCAGCCAGCGGCAAGGTTGCACTCTCTGGGGAGAATGACAATGATCCTTTATTTATCAACGGTAAATCTACTGGCACAATTACAATTTCCAAAGCTGCAGTTGCTACTCTAAATTACAAAAGAGAGAATGAAAGAAAGAGAGAAAGATAGAGAGAGAGAGAGAGAGAGAGAGAGAGAGAGAGGTGGTGGGGTGGGGGGGGGCTGGCAAGTGGATTCATGAAGATACCAGCTTCAAGTCCATTCACGATTTAGCGGGGTTTTTTTCAGGATGTGCATAATATTTTCGTTGAATCGTGTCTTGGTTATGTCTACGAGCTCATTAGATAATTATGCCATAATGAATGAAAAAAGGCCGCATTTTGATAAGTGTTCTCATTGTGGCCAAAGTGGACATTTTCCAGCTAACGTCTTACGACTGGGACAGATTAGAGTTTAAAGATAAAGCAAGAACGAGCTCTGAATAATAATATAAAAAAATGAATAAAACATGCGCGTTGTGGGAAACACTTAAAGTCGTGAGATTAGTGTCCACACGAATTCATTTGCCATCTTGAAACCCAGAACTATGACAATCTTTGGAAGAAAAGATTTGTGGATAATCGGACTGACCTCTTTATCTCTGAAACTGGCAATTTCAAAACGGAAATTTATTTCATTTGGCTTATTTGGCTCTTGTAAATTTAGAGAAAACTAAGAATTTACCTCGTCATCACGCGTGGAGGCGAAAAAAGTACCAAACGAACTAGACTATAAGTATTATTTGCATCTCTTTTTGAAACCGATATTACGATATAATGGATCATCTTTCAGTTGTAGTCAGGTCTACCTCGTACAGCGAACTCAGGCCATGGAAGATGGATTTCGAATCTATAATGGCCGACTGGTGTTTTACGCCGCTGGATGAAAACTTGCTTCTTTTTTTTTTTTTTTGGGGGGGGGGGGGGGAGCGGAGGGGGGGGGGGGGGTGCCTCTATTCCTAAACCTACACAGAAACGGGAGTACGACTTATTTTTGCAAGCCGTTCTTAAAATGTGAAGCAGAAAGATGCTCCGGCAAAATGTTTTTCGGAGGCTTTCATTGCCGATTTGTTTTAGTCACGCCCGTTACCTTCACGCATAGACACGGACACAAATGCAGTAAGATTATGGTTTTCATTTATTCAATTAACCACTAATTTCAACTCTTTTCTCCCTTTATGTGCTGAGGTTGACCACCACTGTCGAGTTTTTGTTTTTTTGCTTTATCCCTGTAGCAGTCTCATTGACATTTCATTCCCTTTGCCCCTTGACCTTACCTTGAGCTGCCGAACAGTACTTAAAAATTGATAACTTGCATGGTTTGTGTGTGTGTGTGTGTGTGTGTGTGTGTGTGTGTGTGTGTGTGTGTGTGTGTGTGTGTGTGTGTGTGTGTGTGTGTTCTGGTTTATCTGGTTCTTATGTATTAGCAACTATATGATGTGACAACCATCATGAATACCCAGTACCAGTTAAAACTGGAACTTGTATGATGTGTAAATATAGTAATGATAGCATAGATTAATACTCAGGTGTCCTTCACACACACACACACACACACACACACACACACACACACACACACACACACACACACACACACACACACACACACACGGGTAGGGGTGGGGGTTCAGGGATTTAAAGTCCTTTCCCACCACATACGGTTGATATCAAAGACGGGGCAACGATGAAAAAAAAAAACCGATGAAATATTTGCCCCAGCCGGGATTCGAACCACACTACCCGAGCATTGGAAGTCCAACGCTCTACCATATGGCCATCCCGGCTCACCCCGCCCCCCACCCCACCCCACCCCCACCCCCAGAGAGAGAGAGAGAGTCCTGTAAGTAACAAATTCAGCTTCACTTATCCACAGTGCAAATTAAGAATGGATCATAGTACTTACTTCAACTGCTTGTATTTTTTTTTGTTTTTTTTTTTTTTTCTTGCAGGACATGAATGAACCATCAAGCTTTATCGATGGTTCAACCTTAGGATGTACGAACAGTTCTTTGGACTATCCTCCTTTTACACCTCCAGGTAAATGTAACACCCACCCACCCACACACCTACCCAAACACCCTCACACCCTGATACCAAACTGGGACAACCATCGACGTATAGATCTAGGCTCACCGCGGTGACGGAAGTGTCGCCGGGCGCCATGTTCCTAGTACCTCAGTGGTGCCAGACGCTATCAGCGCATCCGATTTACTGATCTACACTCACGTGTTCTCACAATTTCCTGGTGAGTTTTATTTTCACACAAGGAGTGATATCTGAAAGTAAGTCTCTTCTTTGTTTTTCCTGTGTTTCTTTGAACACACACACACACACACACACACACACACACACACACACACACACACACACACACACACACACAGAGAGAGAGGGGGGGGGGTCTTTAAGTACCTACAAGCATATATATTTATATTCTTCTTTTCTTCTTTTTTACCAGGAGACTGTGCGGCACAAACTATGTCTTGTTGTTGTGTAGCGTTTGGTTGTTCCCACCGGAAAAATGCTAAAGGAAAATCTTTTCACAAGTAAACTTCAGTGTTTTTCTTTTTGTTGTCAGTTAATATTTTAGACCTAATTATACTGAATGATGCTAGCGATCTTTGATCTACAAAAATTTGTAAGTGATCGACTGTTTTTGTTTCCAGGCAATCAAATGGCCTACTGATTCTGTAGACGTGAAAGTAGACGTGATCCTTGTTAGATCTATCAGATCTTTATAATCAAATCTAAGGTGTGTGTGTGTGTGTGTGTGTGTGTGTGTGTGTGTGTGTGTGTGTGTGTGTGTGTGTGTGTGCCGACAACCCGAGAGAATGAAAAGAAAAGTAACCACAGTAAATCGCACAGACAAACTAGACGCAGATAGTGCCTTTGTTGTAAAATGGACGGAATCGACGAAAGTCCTCATTCACGAAGTTTACCCATCTCATTAGGCATGTTTAGTAGGACTTCGTAAGGAGTGTAACCCATTTACATGTAAATTAGGCACGTTAGGGGGTGCCATTAACCAATCGTTAACCCGGCTCGCGGCCTCTGCCATGTCAGTATGATTTACACGTAAATGGGTTGCGCTGCTCAACGAAACCCTCATTACGAAGTCCCACTAAACATGCCTATTATGTGATTACCATGCGGGTTGTTGTTATCACTTTGGTGAATGCTCTCTCTCTCTCTCTCTCTCTCTCTCTCTCTCTCTCTCTCTCTCTCTCTCTCTCTCTCTCTCTCTCTCCGGGAGAATCTAAGGGCAAGAATTTTGTTTGGGATGCTTACTCGAAGGAGGGACGGTCAAATGGGTACCTCCCTCGATTGTGTTTCTGGTTGTGTTTCTCTTGTGAAAATTAATCGTGTTTTGCCACATTGTATTTTGGCACTGGTCGGGCAGATTTCCCTTCCAGTGTTAACTTGCTCTTCGTCTTTTTCTACACCCTCCGGTATAGTGATTCTATACTGAGAAAAATCGATCAGCCAATCTGATTTACGAGAGCAGTGAAACTAGATTCGTTCTACACTGAAACTGGTTTCAGTTCCCATGGGTGGGATAGGGTCAGGGTTACTGAGCTGCCAGAGAAACGTGCATTTTTTCTGATAACAGGAACCAGTGCTAGGCCAACCTCGGACACTACGACAACCAGCAGTGGACAGCAAGGCGGCGGTGATGGAGGTGGTATGTATCAAATGGGATTGGATAAGAGTACGAATGGATATAATTATACACTATACTGACTAGTTTAGTCAACACGTGAAACATGTGTACACACACAGATCAAAGAATACAAATGCACGAGGTCTCAAAATGCGCAGAGTATTCCTCAGATGTTCTTCAAGTGCATGAGGCCGTAGATTAGCCTCAGGTAAGATATATATATCACAGTGAATTTGTGTAATCAGGGATTTCATGAAATCCCTAAAATTTTCAGTAAGTTCATGTAATTACTGTTTCACTCGGGGATTTCATGAAGTCCCTAAAATTTCCAGGGATTTCATGGAAATCCCTGATTTCAAGGGCCAGGGATTTCAGGAAATCACTGATCCATAGTTTTCGTAAGCCGAACACAGGGGCGCATCCCGTTCAACTCATCTTTTTTTTTTTTTTTTTTTTTTTTGGGGGGGGGGGGGGGGGGGTAAAGAAAGTAAACACATAGAGGTACATCTCGAACAACTCAAACATTTGAGATTATCACAGTGAAAATGATAAATACATGCAAGTGTATCTGACGGAACTCTACATATAAGATAGCCATAGTATAAAACAAAACATACAAGTTCTCACAGTAGAAGATACAAAATAAATTAAAAATGCAAGTACATTACGCGCAACCAATATGTATGTATGTAAGATAGTTACAGTAAAAGAAAAAAAAAATGTGCAAGTTCATTTCACGCAACTCACACGTGTACGATAGCCATAGTTAAAAACAAGATGGCCACCAGCCCAATATGTTGTTTCCATTTGATCACCTGCTATCGTCACGGTCGTTCTTTTGTAATGCCATGTATCCACACACATACACACACACACACACACACACACACACACACACACACACACACACACACACTCTCTCTCTCTCTCTCTCTCTCTCTCTCTCTCTCGGAATGGAAACAACTGACCGGGCTGTCACACCAATCTTGTTTTTGGAAGAGAGACGTCAAGTTGTATTCTTTGAAATCTATGACGTTTTTGCTCACTGGGATGACGCATAATACATATGGCGTAATAACTTTGATACAGTTCTTGCAATGAAAGCAGGCCCATGAAAATTGAAGTGTTGCTGCTGCGTGCGCAGTGTAAAGATCAAATTAATACCGACCCAATATGTTTAACAGACAAGTCTGCGCGGCGAACGTTTTCTAACTATGTGTTATGTCAGACATACACACGCGCGCGCGCACACACTCACACGCACGCACGCACGCGCACGCGCACACGCACACACACACACAGAGACTCGCGCGAGCCGCGTTTGTGCTCCATTGAGACCTATGTGGTGTCCTCTCACTCTACTATGCTATTGAGTGAGAGTCAGTGGGAAAAACAAAGCACACTACATCAATGAAACTCCCGCTTTCCCCGTCTACACATAGAGAACGTCCAAAAAGTGGCGACACATCCCCAAGAAATGCCAGTATCACGTCAATCAAACATGACGTCGGAAAAATGACGCTGATACTGCCTTTTGCGTCAGTGCGCGCGTGCCTTTTCTGCGATGGATCTGACCTGTTCAGTACGTAAGCAGCCCTGCACAGCGTTCTGGGTTCTTCTTCTTTCATGAATTTGTTCTCCGTGCATATTCTGTTCATAAAGTATTGGAGTTGTATTCTGTTATATCCCGTGTCTTCTCTGCGATTGAAGTAGAAGTAAAATACACCACGTCTCAAAACAGAGGAATTCGGAAAGAAAGTGGCGAGACACCCCCAAGAAAAAACAGCATCACGTCAATCAAACATGACGCACTTACTTTACGTCAGTGCGCGTGCGTCTCTTCCTCGATGTTTGTGAGGCGTGTGGCTTGTAGAGGAAATGTGCTGTGGGTACAAATTTTCAAGTCAACTGACGATAACGGCTGCAGTGAATTTTTCTAATTTTTTTGTATATTTTTTATGGCACCCCAGGCTCATTATCTATGTATAGTAGGAGCGATTTTGAGATCTAAAGTGTGTTCACCAGCACTTTCATCAGGTACGGCTTACGCCAAAAGTATAAAAGCGACAACCTCCAAAATTCACTTAGTTGAGAGTCCGTATTCATGCTATCTATGTCCCAAAAATGGAGTGGTTTAGGTAAATATTACGCCTTTAAACGCCAGAAAGCCACTTTTTCTGAAAAGTGCGATAACTCGCAAATCATGTGTGCAATCGTACCTGGATCGGGCCTTCTATTCAACAATCTTGATTCATTTAGAAACCCCAAATTTGAAATCGATCGGTTCAGTATTTTCGGAGAAATAGGCATCTGAACTGGGTTCACATGCAATGTCAACTCAGGCTCGGTTTACATGAAAACTATAAGAGCGACCATTTTCTAGTAGTGACTCTGTTCAGAGTCCGTATTCAAGCTATCTACTGCCAAAAACATTGAGTGATTTAAATAAATATTACGCCTGTACACGAAAGACAACCAACTTGTCTCAAAAGGGCGATAACTTCCAAATCACTTAAGCAGTCATCACACGCTTGAATCGTCTAATGTAACATTTTGATATATTTGGATACCCCAAATTTGAAGCCATTCGGTTGAGTATTTTCGAAGAAACGGGCCTGGACACAATTCACACACACACAGCCGCACGCACACACGCACACACGCACACACATCCGCACAGACGGCACTCACTGAGGAGGAGAAGTGCGTTCGGAACACCATACGCGTCAGCATCGATGACGCAAGTTTTCTTACGTCATTGTCAGAGTTACACTTGCAAAATCGTCTCTGCGGGAGATCGGCAGTGACGTGCGTTTGTACCACAGATGCTTGCCTATGAACGTGGAAATTTTAGCCCGTCCTATTATGTTGTTTCCATTACTATGGAAACAACATAAAAAAAATGATAAAACAAGAAAGTATATTTCGCGCAGCTCATACATGTAAGATGTCACAGTAAAACGCATCTTCGAAAACCACTGATGCATTGGCGTAGGACTTTGGGGGGGGGGGGGAGTATCTGTTCGACCCCTCCTGTTCTTGGTGCTGAAAATGTTGTCACAATCTACAATATGCAGGGGCGCCGGAACCGGGGGGGCAGGGGGGGGGCAGCTGCCCCCCCCCCCTGTACCCAAGCAGGCCGGGCAAGAGTATCTTTTTGCCCCCCCCCCCCCTGGAAAATCAGGTGACTATGGCAAGAGGGGGGGGGGGGGGGGGGCAAAGCCATGGTCTTGCCCCCTCCCTTCCCTTCCCCCTATTCCTGCTCTCTCCCTCATTTCACCCAACAGAGAACTCAGTTTGGCCGTTGCATGAAATATCAAAACGACTTGGCAGAGAGTCGTCTGACAATCACCCCCCCCCCCCCCTTCACCCCCCGCTTTTCACTTTATTCGGGCAACGTCCTTCCTTTCACCACTGGCTCACTGGTTAGGAAAGGTTTTTGTCTGTGCAGCATCTGAACGCCCCCCCCCCCCCCCCCCCCCCGCTTTTCACTGTCTTCGGGCAACGTCCTTCCTTTCACTGGCTCTGACGTTTCCCCCCTCTGAGATTCTGCCCCCCCTCCCCCCCAACATCTTCCGGCGCCCCTGATATGTGTACATGTACCTCAAATACTGGAAGTCACGGAACAGATCGACCATGTGAAAGGTATTTATTGACTGAAATGGAATAATGAAAATCCCCGCTCCTCTGTTGTTTGAATTTTCGAGCCTCTGCCCTATCTCCCCCCCCCCCCCCCCCACCTTCCCCTCCCGCCTTCCGTGAAGCAAACTTACTCGGTCAGGAGATAATAGTCGTTTCTGCTCTTTATCTGACCACCACCAGCAGTAGATTTCACACTCTCCGCGAGTTTGTAGTAGTCTTCTTTTGGAATCAGATATTTGTGGTGTGTTTGGTAGCGCTCAAATAGTTCCGCTTTGAAAATCTCTTCGATGCTGAATTGTGACATGCTGGCAGTGGAGTGGTAGGCAGTTGTAAGACATGTAGCAGACTGCAGTGTTAGTGTACCCTCGTGAACATGCAGTTTTCATCAGTCAAAAGAAATTACTGTTCGTGTACAGAGTTGTCACATGGTGAGAGTGCTGTGGTGAGCTGCTGCTTTGAGTGAAATTTCAGGGTCTAGGCAGTTTTGCACTTGTTATCTGATCTACGAGTGAATTTTGTTTTTGCACCAACTCTTTGCCAGCTTCAGTGATGTTCGTCCCAGGTCAGGGGGTGGGATCCACGGAGGGCTCGAAAGCTGGGGCAATTTTTTATATTATTATTATGGATGATGATGGAGATGAGGATGACGGTAAAATAATGCTATGGAGGTCCGTGTGGTTTGGGACTGCGGGACAGGGATCATTCCACGCTTCCTGTCATAAATATCCCGGAGTTAACCAGGCCCTGGAACTACGGCACCTGCGGTGCCGGTGTGTAATCATCCACATCATAAGATGTGTCATACGAAGGGAAGCACCCCCAAAGTCGCACCCGTGAAGTGGGTGAATCACGGCTGTGTGGCAACAGCCTCCGCATTGGGCCCATAGCACACCCGCTCTGGGTAGGAGCCGACCTAGGTAGGAAAAATCCAGCTTGTTTCGGCTGGGACTAGAACTCGGGTCTCCCGGTCCATGGTACAGGGGCCGGTACGAGTGAAATTTCAGGGTCTAGGCACCGGTTGTCTGATCTTACACAAATTCACTAAACTCAGCCAGTAAGATAGTGTAAAAACCATGACAAAAACTTAGGGATTTCCTGAAATCCCTGGAAATTTTAGGATTTTAGGGATATATATATATCTGGATGGGTTACTGGGTAAAGTCGATGTCTTCTTTCCATAAACAATAAAAACAATAAAAAGGAATAATAAAAGTATTTAAACCAACAAACCAACCAACAAGTGAGAAGAGGAACACTTATAGTGGTATGATGAATGAATTCTGTGTGTGTGTGTGTGTGTGTGTGTGTGTGTGTGTGTGTGTGTGTGTGTGTGTGTGTGTGTGTTTCTCGTATGAAGATGGAGATGAGAATGAGTATGAAAGATGATGTGAAGTGATGGGTTCAAACGTATGATTTGTAGTGTGTATCAGTGTACGTGTGTGTTGGTTAGTGTTTATCAGTGTGAGTGTGTGTTGGTTTGTTAGGTGTCTGTAGAGGGTGGTGGTTTGGTTGAAAGTGGTGCAGATATGGATGTGTGTGAGGGTAGTGTAAGTGTATATATGTGGATGAGGGTGGTGCAGATCTTGATGTGGGTTGTATGTGCATAGGTTTAGGTGAGGGTGGTGTGGATGTAGGTGCAGGTGTGGGTGTGCGTAAGTGTGGTGGTAGGGGTGTGTTCCTAGTGCATGCGTCAAGTAATGTCATGTGTGGTGTGTGTTCCTGTGAAATCTTGTGTTTGAGTCTGTCCATTATGTTGTCTGTAAGTGTTGTGGTGATACGAAGTGGGTAGGCTTGATTGTTGTGATATGATTGAAGGTCCATGATGCGGTGTAGAATAGCACTTTTGATTCTGAGGTTGATGTCTGTAAGAAGGTTTTGCATGAAGAAAGGTGTAGATCCGTGCATATGTGAGTGGTGCTGGGAGGATGTTGTTGTGTGAGTGGATTTCAGTGATGAGTTGGTCTAGTTGGTGTGCAATGTAGAAGTGTTGTAGTGCTGCAGTGTCAGTGTCTCAGTGTTCGGTACGTGTCCATGTCAAACTCATGTCCAAATCCTCTGATGTCAGTGTGTATTGTGTCGTGGTTTGTGCTGCGTGTTCTGTGTTCAAGTTTGTATATGCGGTGTGTGTTATGGTGCTTATTGAGTGTTCTGTGTTTGTGTCTGTGGTGAGAGCAGTTGTGTGTGTTGCGGTGTGAGCTGGGGTGTGTTCTGGTGTTGTGTAAGTAGAAATATTGTCAGGTGATGGTGATGATGAGAGTGACGATGGGTATATGATGTTGATGGATGAGGATGATGCTTGTGGTGAAGTCATTTTGGAGGGATTTACGGGGATGTTGATGGTGTTTAATGAAGGACACGTGAAAAGAGAGAGGCCACTGAGTAGAGAGGATGAAGGTTGTGATGACGGCAAGGATTATTATATGCATAGAAGAAAAAAATAATCGATGATGCAAGCTGCGCAAGAACGGAAATAGTATTAATGAAAGATAACTCGTCCTAGAAAAGTGCTACTTTCGGTTTTACAGATACCAGAGAGGTGACCGTCCCCCCCCCCTCCCCTACTCCTTATAAGCGAACTGAATTGTCATTCGGGGCAGAAAATTTTACTCCTAATAGGCGAGGTCTCTTATAAGCGAGCTCCTTATAAGCGGGTCCGACTGTAGTAGACTTGGGTTGATGATAGACAGTAATGGTAGACTTCCGAATATACCCCATAGAATGACCTTGACAAAAAAGATCAAGGTCATTAGAGCTCTCTGTTGTAAAACGTAACGTTGGCATTTTCGCAAAAAACTACAAATACCATACAAACCTGGCATGATGATAGACATTGGTAAGATCTTTCTTTTTGATTGAACTGATGTTGCGCGGCGTTAAGCCCTAAATAACTAACTAGCTTAATTTGAATGAGCTTGACTTAGGGCGAAGGCCAAACACGCTGTCCATGGGAAACCGTAACATTGCAATTTTCTCAGAGCCTACGATCACCAGAGACACCTAACTTGACATGATAATAGACGATTGGTAAGACCTTTTACAGACATGCTCTTTTGAATGACCTTGACCCATTTCACAAGTGCGCCAAGTAGGCTTCTCTCTTTCTCTAGTTATAAAAGGGCTTAACTTGGTGGAATCTAAGCCCACCCGCATGCAATCCTATCAGTGAAAAACTGCCGTGGTGCAGTTGAATGCGTGTTGTCAAATCAGTTCAACATCCTGGTTTCTCAAAAACTTGAACTGTGACTCAGGGCGGGAACAACACTACCCGGGTAGTATTACGTTAGTGGTGTTCACGCACCGTAACGAAGAAGAGGAAAGAACATACCGCGGGTTATGCGAAGCAAAACTACCGCAGACATGTAACAAGATGACTTCCCTACGATTTCTTGTGTCAGTGTCACACATGGACACTGCGTCATGGTAGTTTGTTTTTAAGAAATGTCGGTTTCCTTCAAGAAAAAAGGAATTTTTCGTGTAATATTTGAAATAAATAAACACACACACACACACACACACACACACACACACACACACACACACACACACAGAGGAGCCAAAAGACTAAAAATCAGTTTGCAATATTTTCTCAAAGTAAAATGTATTTACAATACAATACAATATCTTTATTTTCTATTTCACGTTATATAAAACAGAAATTTCTTTTCTGCAGTACATATTGGGAATCACAGTTATCCATAACCAGGCCGCACTTTGGACCTAGTTACAAAATACATGTAGTCTACTGTATATAGGCATTTTGAGACCTCGTGCAATTGTGTCCCTTGGCCTCCTGGGACACACTATTCCTCCTATCGCTCTGTTGAATGATTCTCTCGTGACATCGTAGATTTGTTTCTTAGGCTTGTGTCACACGGGGGTGTATTGTCCGGACAGACAGCGAACTTGGTGTTCTTCCGTGGTTTTCAGTGTTTTTCCTGTGACATGCGACTACAACACGCCATTGCCCTAATTTTTCCAGAGCGTGTTTTCATTTGTTTTCCGTGTTTATTCCAACAAAAACGTCTTCCGTGTGTCCTGAGTCGCCGCCTAATCGGGTACGCTTTTGTTGGCTCAGTGCCAGCATTACAGACGATGTCACTGTCCAGATGTCTACGTGGTGTGATGATAGATACCACGAAAACAAATCAGAACGACCCGTTAGCACAAAGATGGTAGTATTAGACACTTGAACTAAAACTTCAGCCTGAAATATGACCCAGCGTACGCCAAGTACAATAGGACTTGTAAATTACAAACGAGGCTCGGTTTACATGAAAACTATAAGAGCGACCGTTTTCTAGTAGTGACTCTGTTCAGAGTCCGTATTCAAGCTATCTACTGCCAAAAACATTGAGTGATTTAAATAAATATTACGCCTGTACACGAAAGACAACCAACTTGTCTCAAAAGGGCGATAACTCCCAAATCACTTAAGCAATCATCACACGCTTGAATCGTCTAATGTAACATTTTGATATATTTGGATACCCCGAATTTGAAGCCATTCGGTTGAGTATTTTCGAAGAAACGGGCCTGGACACAATTCACACACACACAGCCGCACGCACACACGCACACACGCACACACATACGCACAGACGGCACTCACTGAGGAGGAGAAGCGCGTTCGGTGGACCGTACATGTCAGCATCGATGACGCACGTTTTGTTACGTCATTGTCAGAGTTACACTTGCAAAATCGTCTCTGCGGGAGATCGGCAGTGACGTGCGTTTGTACCACAGATGCTTGCCCATGAACGTGGAAAATTTAGCCCGTCCTATGACGTTGTTTCCATTACTATGGAAACAACATAACAAGATGGCCACCAGCCCAATATGTTGTTTCCATTCAATGACCTGCTGCAGTCACAGTCGTAGTCGTTGTGTCATGTATGCAGCCCGCGCGCACACGCCGGAACGCAAGCTCTCTGACATCAAGCATGCTGACATAAAGAAAGTACTGAAAACCCTTATCGTGCCTCTATGCACTTGCAAAAACCCAAACACATGAGGTCGTGTGAGCTCGCCTAGCTGGTTGACGTCACAACTTGTTGGCGTATGCGAGGTTCTACATGGGTGAATGAATTCTTGTAATAAAGTCGTTCCCCTTTGACAGAGTTACTTCCCGCAGACCTGACTGACAGACGATTGCTTACTGGTATCGGAGAAGAGACCCTCTCTCTCTCTCTCTCGCCTTAGACGCGCGCTTGCGCGCGCACGCACGCACCCCCCCTCCCCCTACACACACACACACACACACACACACACACATTATGCAAAGACCTTGGAATCAGAAAGACGCGTCACTCCTGCCCTCGTAAGATTAGACTCCAGAGTGCAGTCCCTTTTCGGCGGGGCGTGAAAATGTGACTGCTTACACCCAGCGCCATTTTTAAAAATGGCGAATTTTTTTTTTAGAAAAGCAGAGACTTGTGTGTCATATGATTCGATTTGAAACGAAGTCTTGAATATCCGACCACTTTTCGTTTGGGCAAAATCTTTGCCAGCGGACAATTATTGTTGCGCTTTGATGGCACTGTTTACGTGGTAGACTGATCCAACAGGATGTGAGTAAACGGCAAGGGGGTTGCACTCTGACAGGCAAGGGTGTTGCACTCTACAGGCAAGTATTATTGCACGGTGCAGACGATCACGTACCTGCCTTGTGGTGGAATAAGAGACGATTACAAAAGCATACACACCCGTGCTCTAGGACTGAATGTAATAATAGATCTGTCCATTCAGACAGAGACAGGTTATGTATGTCTCTGATTCAGAAACACGCCTACTTTCACTCTGAAGACAGCCTGCTAATCACTTGCGCCACTGAGGATCCCTCTGGGTTCAAAGCTGGTCAAGGATGACATAGTGCGCGACCTTGTGTTTGAGAGCACCGAGACAATTTAGGCCCGTCACGGTAGCGCAGTGAGCGCCATTTCCCCACTGTGCACAGAGGTACTTTCCACTGAAAGACTCTGTGCTCCAGAGAGTGTCGTAAGAGAGACATATAGCGGGACAACGCGAAGAGTTGTCTGCCCGCATTAGCGCGCATCCTAGATCTGGCCCCTATAGTGACAGCATGGCGGAAAGTGGAAAGCGATCACAAAAGCATGCAATTGTGTTCTGCGCCGAATTGTTCAAATAACAGACAAATATAAACGGGGAAATACTTCTTTTGGTATTCCTGTTGAAAAACAAACATTTTTTTTTTCGCTTTCTTGTCCAAAAAAAGAAAAAAAAAAAAAAAAAGACCTCAAGTGGTACGTGTGCATGCAGTGTAAACTAACAGTAAACACACGCGGCTGACGCAGATACAGCGTAATTTTTTTCCCTGACAACTTTACAAATCACGGTGACTTAAATTGTGCTAGCGTCTACCTGCATCTAAATTCAGAACACACACACACACACACACACACACACACACACACACAGAGAACAAAATCATCCGGCTGAACTTCGTTCTAACCATTGTAAAACCATATCACAACATAGAATCTGCTGGATCGTCGGTCGCAGATATGATTAATGCTGAGTTAGCAGGAAGTATTCAGCGGATGCGTCCATCTTTGGATCTCTCGCACATTCGATCTTTCTGTGTTCCGTACTAGTTTTACTTGAACACATCGAACGAAATGCACTGCGTAGCCTACGTACAGCAGTGAAAGCCAAACTAGATCTTTCTTTCGTCCTCCGGAACTTTGAGAGTACTTATGTTTTCCATAGGCCTAAAACACATGCGAAATATATGGGGGGAGACCACCTGGCAGTCGCTGACATCTTCGTTTTTGTTTATTTTCTTAAAATGTTTTACGGCGGCTAGTGTAGGGTTGGGTCAAACAACTGCGTAGATCTGCGGGATGCGCGCTAATGCGCGCAGACAACTCTTACGCGTTGTCCCTCAAAGGGAGGTAAGTGAACTATCTTTATGTTTCCAAGATCTTTGCATTATGCTTCTGAGTGTGAGTCAGTGGCAAAAACGAAACCCACTGAAATTCCCGCTTTCCACATGTCAAGTTGTAGAGACTCTTGCGAAAAGATACTGCATTTCGATGCAAAATAATTTCTAGACCATCCCAGAACATGCTGGTGCAGTAACGTCAGTAGATTACGTCACCTTGGAGAGATTTCGAGCCTTCCAGTAAGTTGAGGAATGTTCTAGATCTGACGTAAGCAGCCCCCCTGCACAGCGTTCTGGATTCTTCTTCTTTCATGAATTTGTTCTCCGCGCATATTCTGTTCATAAAGTATTGGAGTTGTAGTCTGTTGTATCCCGTATCATCTCTGCGAGTGCACGATGATGGCGACATAGCATAAGTAAAATACAACACCACGTCTCCAAACAGAGGAATTCCGAAAGAAAGTGGCGAGACACCCCCAAGAAAAAACAGCATCACGTCAATCAAACATGACGCACTTACTTTACGTCAGTGCGCGTGCGTCTCTTCTTCGATGTTTGTGAGGCGTGTGGCTTGCAGAGGAAATGTGCTGTGAGTACAAATTTTCGAGTCAACTGACGATAACGGCTGCAGTGAATTTTTCTAATTTTTTTGTATATTTTTTATGGCACCCCAGGCTCATTATCTATGTATAGTAGGAGCGATTTTGAGATCTAAAGTGTGTTCACCAGCACTTTCATCAGGTACGGCTTACGCCAAAAGTATAAAAGCGACAACCTCCAAACTTCACTTAGTTGAGAGTCCGTATTCATGCTATCTATGTCCAAAAAATGGAGTGGTTTAGGTAAATATTACGCCTTTAAACGCCAGAAAGCCACTTATTCTGAAAAGGGCGATAACTCGCAAATCATGTGTGCAATTGTACCTGGATCGGGCCTTCTATTCAACAATCTTGATTCATTTAGAAACCCCAAATTTGAAATCGATCGGTTCAGTATTTTCGGAGAAATAGGCATCTGAACTGGGTTCACATGCAATGTCAACTCAGGCTCGGTTTACATGAAAACTATAAGAGCGACCATTTTCTAGTAGTGAGTCAATTCAGAGTCCGTATTCAAGCTATCTACTGCCAAAAAATTGAGTGATTTAAATAAATATTACGCCTGTACACGAAAGACAACCAACTTGTCTCAAAAGGGCGATAACTCCCAAATCACTTAAGCAATCATCACACGCTTGAATCGTCTAATGTAACATTTTGATAAATTTGGATACCCCAAATTTGAAGCCATTCGGTTGAGTATTTTCGAAGAAACGGGCCTGGACACAATTCACACACGCACACACACACGCACACACATCCGCACAGACGGCACTCAGTGAGGAGAAGAAGCGCGTTCGGAACAGCATACATGCCAGCATCGATGACGCAGGTTTTCTTACGTCATTGTCAGAGTTACACTTGCATAATCGTCTCTGCGGGAGATCGGCAGTGACGTGCGTTTGTACCACAGATGCTTGCCTATGAACGTGGAAATTTTAGCCCGTCCTATTATGTTGTTTCCATTACTATGGAAACAACATAAAAACCAACAACAAATGAAATGGGGCGGTCGGTGGTCTAGTGGTTAAGAGACCTGCCACCAATGCGAGAGGTGAGGGGTTCGAATCCCACTCGGGGCACAGAATTTTTCCTTCTCACATGTGGCACCGTTCATTCGGGCCGATCATCGGGGGGTACTCCGGCTTCCTCCCCCTCTGCTTTGGAAATGTTAAGCCCACAAAATTTGAAAAATAAATGCAATTCTAAATTCCGACATTTAAATAGCTGAGCTGGCCCTTCGCACCACGTGATTGTACTATGTGTATGTCCAGTGTGTGAGAGAATGCGTGTGATTCACGTGAGCGTGCGTGTTGGGTTCAGTTCGCGACGCTGAGCTGAATCAGGAAATTGGGTAAAGCGCATATACAATACTCATTATTATTATTATTATCATTAAATCAGGCTTCACAGTTAGTCATAACAGTATCATATTACTTTATTTTTAAGGTACTACTAATACTATTTTTAGTCGCTCACCCCAGACAGCCATGGGTCAGGAGAAAAAAAGTAGGCATATATACAACGGATGTCGGATTTGCCTCTTTTTATTGTAAAATTTTGAATTTCCTGTGATGTAATGTTTGCAAGTTTATTATTTTGGTGGTGTTGTTGTTGTTGTTAAGTTATTCCACACGCCAAACCAATTATTTGTTGTTTTTATTGGCTTAGGATCTTAATTTTTCGGGGTTTGTTTAACCTTTGAGACTATATTGTACATGTTATTTAATAGACAATAAAGTAGTTTTGAATTATTATTATTATTATCATTATTATTGCTGTTGTTGTTTTGGTGGTGGTGGTGGTGGAGCTGGTGGTGGTGTTTTTTGTATTTATTATTATTATTTATATCATTATTATTGCTGTTGTTGTTTTGGTGGTGGTGGAGCTGGTGGTGGTGTTTTTTTGTATTTATCATTATTATTATTATTATCATTATTATTGCTGTTGTTGTTTTGGTGGTGGTGGTGGAGCTGGTGGTGGTGTTTTTTTGTATTTATTATTATTATTATTATTATCATTATTATTGCTGTTGTTGTTTTGGTGGTGGTGGTGGAGCTGGTGGTGGTGTTTTTTTTTGTATTTATTATTATTATTATTATTATCATTATTATTGCTGTTGTTGTTTTGGTGGTGGTGGTGGAGCTGGTGGTGGTGTTTTTTTTGTATTTATTATTATTATTATTATTATCATTATTATTGCTGTTGTTGTTTTGGTGGTGGTGGTGGAGCTGGTGGTGGTGTTTTTTGTATTTATTATTATTATTATTATCATTATTATTGCTGTTGTTGTTTTGGTGGTGGTGGTGGAGCTGGTGGTGGTGTTTTTTTGTATTTATTATTATTATTATTATCATTATTATTGCTGTTGTTGTTTTGGTGGTGGTGGTGGTGGAGCTGGTGGTGGTGTTTTTTGTATTTATTTTTATTATTATTATCATTATTATTGCTGTTGTTGTTTTGGTGGTGGTGGTGGAGCTGGTGGTGGTGTTTTTTGTATTTATTATTATTATTATTATCATTATTATTGCTGTTGTTGTTTTGGTGGTGGTGGTGGAGCTGGTGGTGGTGTTTTTTTGTATTTATTATTATTATTATTATCATTATTATTGCTGTTGTTGTTTTGGTGGTGGTGGTGGTGGAGCTGGTGGTGGTGTTTTTTGTATTTATTTTTATTATTATTATCATTATTATTGCTGTTGTTGTTTTGGTGGTGGTGGTGGAGCTGGTGGTGGTGTTTTTTTATGTTGTTAACATAGTAATGGAAACAACATAATAGGACGGGCTAAAATTTCCACGTTCATAGGCAAGCATTTGTGGTACAAACGCACGTCACTGCCGATCTCCCGCAGAGACGATTATGCAAGTGTAACTCTGACAATGACGTAAGAAAACCTGCGTCATCGATGCTGGCATGTATGCTGTTCCGAACGCGCTTCTCCTCCTCACTGAGTGCCGTCTGTGCGGATGTGTGTGTGTGTGTGTGTGTGTGTGTGTGTGTGTGTGTGTGTGTGTGTGTGTGGGTGTGTGTGTGTGTGAATTGTGTCCGGGCCCGTTTCTTCGAAGATACTTAACCGAATGGCTTCAAAATTGGGGTATCCAAATTTATCAAAATATTACATTAGACGATTCAAGCGTGTGATGATTGCTTAAGTGATTTGGGAGTTATCGCCCTTTGAGACAAGTTGGTTGTCTTTCGTTTACAGGCGTAATATTTATTTAAATCACTCAATTTTTTGGCAGTAGATAGCTTGAATACGGACTCTGAACAGAGTCACTACTAGAAAATGGTCGCTCTTATAGTTTTCATGTAAACCGAGCCTGAGTTGACATTGCATGTAAACCCAGTTCAGATGCCTATTTCTCCGAAAATACTGAACCGATCGATTTTAAATTTAGGGTTTCTAAATGAATCAAGATTGTTGAATAGAAGGCCCGATCCAGGTACGATTGCTCACGACGATTTGCGAGTTATCGCCCTTTTCAGAAAAAGTGGCTTTCTGGCGTTTAAAGGCGTAATATTTACCTAAACCACTCCATTTTTTGGACATAGATAGCATGAATACGGACTCTCAACTGAGTGAATTTTGGAGGTTGTCGCTTTTATACTTTTGGCGTAAGCCGTACCTGATGAAAGTGCTGCTGAACACACTTTAGATCTCAAAATCGCTCCTACTATACATAGATAATGAGCCTGGGGTGCCATAAAAAATATACAAAAAAATTAGAAAAATTCACTGCAGCCGTTGTCGTCAGTTGACTCGAAAATTTGTACTCGAAGCACATTTCCTTTACACAAGCCACACGCCTCACAAACATCGCAGAAAAGGCACACGCGCACTGACGCAAAACTGTATCAGCGTCAGTTTGCCGACGTCATGTTTGATTGACGTGGGGGTGTGTCGTCACTTTTCGGAAGTTCTCTATTTGTAGACGGGGAAAGCGGGAGTTTCATTGATGTAGTGAGCTTTGTTTTTCCCACTGACTCTCACTCAATAGCATAGTAGAGTGAGAGAACACCACATAGGTCTCAATGGAGCACATGCACAAACGCGGCTCGCGCAAGTCTGCGTGCGTGCGTGCGTGCGTGCGTGTGTGCGCGCGCGCGTATGTCTGTGTGTGTCTGTGTGCGCGCGCGCGCAGCAGACATAACACATAGTGAAAACACGTTCGCCGCGCAGACTTGTCTGTTTAACACATTGAGCCGGTATAAATTCGATCTTTACACTGCGCAGCAGCAACACTTCAATTTTCATGGGGCTGCTCACTCTCTGGGGCACAGAGTCTTTCAGTGGAAAGTACCTCTGTGCACAGTGGGGAAATGGCGCTCACTGCGCTACCGTGACGGGCCTAAATTGTCTCGGTGCTCTCAAACACAAGGTCGCGCACTATGTCATCCTTGAGCAGCTTTGAACCCAGAGGCATCCTCAATGGCGCAAGTGATGGCAGGCTGTCTTCAGAGTGAAAGTAGGCGTGTTTCTGAATCAGAGACATACATAACATGTCTCTGTCTGAATGGACAGATCTGTTATTACATTCAGTCCTAGAGCACGGGTGTGTATGCTTTTGTAATCGTCTCTTATTCCACCACAAGGCAGGTACGTGATCGTCTGCACCGTGCAATGATACTTGCCTGTAGAGTGCCACACCTTGGCCTGTCAGAGTGCAACCCCCTTGCCGTTTACTCACATCCTGTTGGATCAGTGTACCACGTAAACAGTGCCATCAAATCGCAACAATAATTGTCCGCTGGCAAAGATTTTGCCCAAACGAAAAGTGGTCGGATATTCAAGACTTCGTTTCAAATCGAATCATATGACACACAAGTCTTCGCTTTTCTAAAAAAATTTCGCCATTTTTGAAAATGGCGCTGGGTGTAAGCAGTCACATTTTCACGCCCCGCCGAAAAGGGACTGCACTCTGGAGTCTAGGGGCTGCTTTCATTGCAAGAATTGTATCCGAGTCAAAGTTATTACGTCAAATGTATTATGCGTCATCCCAATGAGGAAAACGTCATAGATTTCAAAGAAAACAACTTGACGTCTCTCTTCCAAAACCAAGATTGGTCTGACAAGCCCGGTCAGTTGTTTCCATTCAGAGAGAGAGAGAGAGAGAGTGTAGTGTGTGTGTGTGTGTGTGTGTGTGTGTGTGTGTGTGTGTGTGTGTGTGTGTGTGTCCCTCCCGAATACATGGCATTACAAAAGAACGACCGTGACGACAGCAGGTGATTAAATGGAAACAACATATTGGGCTGGTCAGTGGCCATCTTGTTTGTATTTATTATTATTGTTATTATTATCATTATTATTGCTGTTGTTGTTTTGGTGGTGGTGGTGGAGCTGGTGGTGGTGTTTTTTGTATTTATTATTATTATTATTATCATTATTATTGCTGTTGTTGTTTTGGTGGTGGTGGTGGAGCTGGTGGTGGTGTTTTTTTGTATTTATTATTATTATTATTATCATTATTATTGCTGTTGTTGTTTTGGTGGTGGTGGTGGAGCTGGTGGTGGTGTTTTTTGTATTTATTATTATTATTATTATTATCATTATTATTGCTGTTGTTGTTTTGGTGGTGGTGGTGGAGCTGGTGGTGGTGTTTTTTTGTATTTATATTATTATTATTATCATTATTATTGCTGTTGTTGTTTTGGTGGTGGTGGTGGAGCTGGTGGTGGTGTTTTTTGTATTTATTATTATTATTATTATTATCATTATTATTGCTGTTGTTGTTTTGGTGGTGGAGCTGGTGGTGGTGTTTTTTATGTTGTTTCCACAGTAATGGAAACAACATAATAGGACGGGCTAAAATTTCCACGTTCATAGGCAAGCATCTGTGGTACAAACGCACGTCACTGCCGATCTCCCGCAGAGACGATTTTGCAAGTGTAACTCTGACAATGACGTAAGAAAACTTGCGTCATCGATGCTGACGCGTATGGTGTTCCGAACGCACTTCTCCTCCTCAGTGAGTGCCGTCTGTGTGGATGTGCGTGTGTGGTGTGTGTGTGTGTGGTGTGTGTGTGTGTGTGTGTGAATTGTGTCCGGGCCCGTTTCTTCGAAAATACTCAACCGAATGGCTTCAAATTTGGGGTATCCAAATATATCAAAATGTTACATTAGACGATTCAAGCGTGTGATGACTGCTTAAGTGATTTGGGGAGTTATCGCCCTTTTGAGACAAGTTGGTTGTCTTTCGTGTACAGGCGTAATATTTATTTAAATCACTCAATTTTTTGGCAGTAGATAGCTTGAATACGGACTCTGAACAGAGTCACTACTAGAAAATGGTCGCTCTTATAGTTTTTATGTAAACCGAGCCTGAGTTGACATTGCATGTGAACCCAGTTCAGATGCCTATTTTCTCCGAAAATACTGAACCGATCGATTTCAAATTTGGGGTTTCTAAATGAATCAAGATTGTTGAATAGAAGGCCCGATCCAGGTACGATTGCACACATGATTTGCGAGTTATCCGCCCTTTTCAGAAAAAGTGGCTTTCTGGCGTTTACAGGCGTAATATTTACCTAAACCACTCCATTTTTTGGACATAGATAGCATGAATACGGACTCTCAACTAAGTGAATTTTGGAGGTTGTCGCTTTTATACTTTTGGCGTAAGCCGTACCTGATGAAAGTGCTGGTGAACACACTTTAGATCTCAAAATCGCTCCTACTATACATAGATAATGAGGCCTGGGGTGCCATAAAAAAATATACAAAAAAAAAATAGAAAAATTCACTGCAGCCGTTATCGTCAGATGACCCGAAAATTTGTACTCACAGCACATTTCCTCTACAAGCCACACGCCTCACAAACATCGAAGAAGAGACGCACGCGCACTGACGTAAAGTAATGTGCGTCATGTTTGATTGACGTGATGCTGTTTTTTCTTGGGGGTGTCTCGCCACTTTCTTTCCGGATTCCTCTGTTTGGAGACGTGGTGTATTTACTTCTACTATGTCGCCATCTTCGTGCAATCGCAGAGAAGACACGGGGATACAACAGAATACAACTCCAATACTTGAACAGAATATGCACGGAGAACCAAATTCATGAAAGAAGAAGAACCCAGAACGCTGTGCAGGGCTGCTTACGTACTGAACAGGTCAGATCTAGAACATTTCTCAACTTACTGGAAGGGTTCGATATCTTTCCAAGGTGACGTAAATCTACTGACGTTACTGCGACAGCATGTTCTGGGATGGTCTAGAAAATTATTTTGCATCGAAATGCAGTATCTTTTCGCGATCTCTACAACTTGGCATGTGGAAAGCGGGAATTTCAGTGGGTTTCGTTTTTGCCACTGACTCACACTCAGAAGCATAATGCAAAGATCTTGGAAACATAAAGATAGTTCACTTACCTCCCTTTGAGGGACAACGCGTAAGAGTTTGTCTGCGCGCCATTAGCGCGCATCCCGCAGATCTACGCAGGTAATGGCAGTATGGCAGAAAGCCAGAAACCACGCGTGCAGTGGTGTGCAGCGCCGAATTGCTGTCAGAAGCGAACACACAGGAACGGGGAAAACCCTTTCTGTAGATTTCCCCCTTGAAAATAGAGGTAGGTATGCCTACGATATCGAAGTTGGAGCCAAGATCGGTATCGAAGTTGGAGCCAAGATTATGTTTTCTCCCAAACATAACACATAGCATCACAACGTGAAAACCAAAATCGCCGCATCCACGACGTGTGACTGGCGTAAATTTAGTATAGAATCCGCATGCTTGTAAAAGTCTGCTTTGTTTGACCCACCCTACACTAGCCGCCGTAAAACATTTAAGAAAATAACACGGCAGAAACGAAGATTGTCAGCGACTGACAGGTGGTCTCCCCACATATATTTCGCATGTGGTTTAGTGCCTATGGAAAAACATAAGACAGTACTCCTCAAAGTTCCGGAGGAAGAACGAAAGATCTAGTTGGCTTTCACCTGGCTGTAACGTAGGCTACGCAGGTGCATTTCGTTCGATGTGTTCAAAGTAAAACTAGTAGCGGAAACACAGAACGGATCAATGTGCTGAAAGAGATCCAAAGTATGTCCAAGTCATCAGCTGAATACTTCCTGCCTAACTCAGTCAGTAATCATATCTGCGACCAGACGCATCCAGCAGATTCTATGGTTGTGATATGGGTTTTACAATGGTTAGAATGAAGTTCAGCCGGATGATTTTGTTCTGTGTGTGTGTGTGTGTGTGTGTGTGTGTGTGTGTGTGTGTTCTGAATTTAGATGCAGGTAGACGCTAGCACAATTTAAGTCACCGTGATTTGTAAAGTTGTCAGGGAAAAAATTACGCTGTATCTGCGTCAGCCGCGTGTGTTTACTGTTAGTTTACACTGCATGCACACGTACCACTTGAGGTCTTTTTTTTTTTTTGACAAGAAAGCGAAAAAAAAATGTTTGTTTTTCAACAGGAATACCAAAAGAAGTATTTCCCCGTTTATATTTGTCTGTTATTTGAACAATTCGGCGCAGAACACAATTGCATGCTTTTGTGATCGCTTTCCACTTTCCGCCATGCTGTCACTATAGGGGCCAGATCTAGGATGCGCGCTAATGCGGGCAGACAACTCTTCGCGTTGTCCCGCTATATGTCTCTCTTACGACACTCTCTGGGGCACAGAGTCTTTCAGTGGAAAGTACCTCTGTGCACAGTGGGGAAATGGCGCTCACTGCGCTACCGTGACGGGCCTAAATTGTCTCGGTGCTCTCAAACACAAGGTCGCGCACTATGTCATCCTTGACCAGCTTTGAACCCAGAGGGATCCTCAGTGGCGCAAGTGATGGCAGGCTGTCTTCAGAGTGAAAGTAGGCGTGTTTCTGAATCAGAGATATACATAACATGTCTCTGTCTGAATGGACAGATCTATTATTACATTCAGTCTTAGAGCACGGGTGTGTATGCTTTTGTAATCGTCTCTTATTCCACCACAAGGCAGGTACGTGATCGTCTGCACCGTGCAATAATACTTGCCTGTAGAGTGCAACACCCTTGCCTGTCAGAGTGCAACACCCTTGCCGTTTACTCACATCCTGTTGGATCAGTGTACCACGTAAACAGTGCCATCAAAGCGCAACAATAATTGTCCGCTGGCAAAGATTTTGCCCAAACGAAAAGTGGTCGGATATTCAAGACTTCGTTTCAAATCGAATCATATGACACACAAGTCTCTGCTTTTCTAAAAAAAAAATTCGCCATTTTTAAAAATGGCGCTGGGTGTAAGCAGTCACATTTTCACGCCCCGCCGAAAAGGGACTGCACTCTGGAGTCTACTCTTACGAGGGCAGGAGTGACGCGTCTTGCTGATTCCAAGGTCTTTGCATAATGTGTGTGTGTGTGGTAGGGGAGGGGGGGTGCGTGCGTGCGCGCGCAAGCGCGCGTCTAAGGCGAGAGAGAGAGAGAGAGGGTCTCTTCTCCGATACCAGTAAGCAATCGTCTGTCAGTCAGGTCTGCGGGAAGTAACTCTGTCAAAGGGGAACGACTTTATTACAAGAATTCATTCACCCATGTAGAACCTCGCATACGCCAACAAGTTGTGACGTCAACCAGCTAGGCGAGCTCACACGACCTCATGTGTTTGGGTTTTTGCAAGTGCATAGAGGCACGATTAGGGTTTTCAGTACTTTCTTTATGTCAGCATGCTTGATGTCAGAGAGCTTGCGTTCCGGCGTGTGCGCGCGGGCTGCATACATGACACAACGACTACGACTGTGACTACAGCAGGTCATTGAATGGAAACAACATATTGGGCTGGTGGCCATCTTGTTGTATTTATTATTATTATTATTATTATTATTGCTGTTGTTGTTTTGGTGGTGGTGGTGGTGGAGCTGGTGGTGGTGTTTTTTTGTATTTATTATTATTATTATTATTATTATTATCATTGTTATTGCTGTTGTTGTTTTGGTGGTGGTGGTGGAGCTGGTGGTGGTGTTTTTATGTTGTTTCCATAGTAATGGAAACAACATAATAGGACGGGCTAAAATTTCCACGTTCATAGGCAAGCATCTGTGGTACAAACGCACGTCACTGCCGATCTCCCGCAGAGACGATTTTGCAAGTGTAACTCTGACAATGACGTAAGAAAACTTGCGTCATCGATGCTGACGCGTATGGTGTTCCGAACGCACTTCTCCTCCTCAGTGAGTGCCGTCTGTGCGGATGTGCGTGTGTGTGTGCGTGTGTGAATTGTGTCCAGGCCCGTTTCTTCGAAAATACTCAACCGAATGGCTTCAAATTTGGGGTATCCAAATATATCAAAATGTTACATTAGACGTTTCAAGCGTGTGATGATTGCTTAAGTGATTTGGGAGTTATCGCCCTTTTGAGACAAGTTGGTTGTCTTTCGTGTACAGGCGTAATATTTATTTAAATCACTCAATTTTTTGGCAGTAGATAGCTTGAATACGGACTCTGAACAGAATCACTACTAGAAAATGGTCGCTCTTATAGTTTTCATGTAAACCGAGCCTGAGTTGACATTGCATGTGAACCCAGTTCAGATGCCTATTTCTCCGAAAATACTGAACCGATCGATTTCAAATTTGGGATTTCTAAATGAATCAAGATTGTTGAATAGAAGGCCCGATCCAGGTACGATTGCACACATGATTTGCGAGTTATCGCCCTTTTCAGAAAAAGTGGCTTTCTGGCGTTTAAAGGCGTAATATTTACCTAAACCACTCCATTTTTGGGACATAGATAGCATGAATACGGACTCTCAACTCAGTGAATTTTGGAGGTTGTCGCTTTTATACTTTTGGCGTAAGCCGTACCTGATGAAAGTGCTGGTGAACACACTTTAGATCTCAAAATCGCTCCTACTATACATAGATAATGAGCCTGGGGTGCCATAAAAAATATACAAAAAAATTTGAAAAATTCACTGCAGCCGTTATCGTCAGTTGACTCGAAAATTTGTACTCACAGCACATTTCCTCTGCAAGCCACACGCCTCACAAACATCGAAGAAGAGACGCACGCGCACTGACGTAAAGTAAGTGCGTCATGTCTGATTGACGTGATGCTGTTTTTTCTTGGGGGTGTCTCGCCACTTTCTTTCGGAATTCCTCTGTTTGGAGACGTGGTGTTGTATTTTACTTATGCTATGTCGCCATCATCGTGCACTCGCAGAGATGATACGGGATACAACAGACTACAACTCCAATACAATAATTGAACAGAATATGCGCGGAGAACAAATTCATGAAAGAAGAAGAATCCAGAACGCTGTGCAGGGCTGCTTACGTACTGAACAGGTCAGATCTAGAACATTCCTCAACTTACTGGAAGGCTCGAAATCTCTCCAAGGTGACGTAATCTACTGACGTTACTGCACCAGCATGTTCTGGGATGGCCTAGAAATTATTTTGCATCGAAATGCAGGTATCTTTTCGCAAGAGTCTCTACAACTTGACATGTGGAAAGCGGGAATTTCAGTGGGTTTCGTTTTTGCCACTGACTCACACTCAGAAGCATAATGCAAAGATCTTGGAAACATAAAGATAGTTCACTTACCTCCCTTTGAGGGACAACGCGTAAGAGTTGTCTGCGCGCATTAGCGCGCATCCCGCAGATCTACGCAGTTTTTGACCCAACCCTACACTAGCCGCCGTAAAACATTTTAAGAAAATGAACAAAAACGAAGATGTCAGCGACTGCCAGGTGGTCTCCCCCCATATATTTCGCATGTGTTTTAGGCCTATGGAAAACATAAGTACTCTCAAAGTTCCGGAGGACGAAAGAAAGATCTAGTTTGGCTTTCACTGCTGTACGTAGGCTACGCAGTGCATTTCGTTCGATGTGTTCAAGTAAAACTAGTACGGAACACAGAAAGATCGAATGTGCGAGAGATCCAAAGATGGACGCATCCGCTGAATACTTCCTGCTAACTCAGCATTAATCATATCTGCGACCGACGATCCAGCAGATTCTATGTTGTGATATGGTTTTACAATGGTTAGAACGAAGTTCAGCCGGATGATTTTGTTCTGTGTGTGTGTGTGTGTGTGTGTGTGTGTGTGTGTGTGTGTGTTCTGAATTTAGATGCAGGTAGACGCTAGCACAATTTAAGTCACCGTGATTTGTAAAGTTGTCAGGGAAAAAATTACGCTGTATCTGCGTCAGCCGCGTGTGTTTACTGTTAGTTTACACTGCATGCACACGTACCACTTGAGGTCTTTTTTTTTTTTCTTTTTTTTTTTTGGACAAGAAAGCGAAAAAAAAATGTTTGTTTTTCAACAGGAATACCAAAAGAAGTATTTCCCCGTTTGTATTTGTCTGTTATTTGAACAATTCGGCGCAGAACACAATTGCATGCTTTTGTGATCGCTTTCCACTTTCCGCCATGCTGTCACTATAGGGGCCAGATCTAGGATGCGCGCTAATGCGGGCAGACAACTCTTCGCGTTGTCCCGCTATATGTCTCTCTTACGACACTCTCTGAGCACAGAGTCTTTCAGTGGAAAGTACCTCTGTGCACAGTGGGGAAATGGCGCTCACTGCGCTAACCGTGACGGGCCTAAATTGTCTCGGTGCTCTCAACACAAGGTCGCGCACTATGTCATCCTTGACCAGCTTTGAACCCAGAGGGATCCTCAGTGGCGCAAGTGATTAGCAGGCTGTCTTCAGAGTGAAAGTAGGCGTGTTTCTGAATCAGAGACATACATAACCTGTCTCTGTCTGAATGGACAGATCTATTATTACATTCAGTCCTAGAGCACGGGTGTGTATGCTTTTGTAATCGTCTCTTATTCCACCACAAGGCAGGTACGTGATCGTCTGCACCGTGCAATAATACTTGCCTGTAGAGTGCAACACCCTTGCCTGTCAGAGTGCAACCCCCTTGCCGTTTACTCACATCCTGTTGGATCAGTCTACCACGTAAACAGTGCCATCAAAGCGCAACAATAATTGTCCGCTGGCAAAGATTTGCCCAAACGAAAAGTGGTCGGATATTCAAGACTTCGTTTCAAATCGAATCATATGACACACAAGTCTCTGCTTTTCTAAAAAAAATTCGCCATTTTTAAAAATGGCGCTGGGTGTAAGCAGTCACATTTTCACGCCCCGCCGAAAAGGGACTGCACTCTGGAGTCTACTCTTACGAGGGCAGGAGTGACGCGTCTTTCTGATTCCAAGGTCTTTGCATAATGTGTGTGTGTGTGTGTGTGTGTGTAGGGGGAGGGGGGTGCGTGCGTGCGCGCGCAAGCGCGCGTCTAAGGCGAGAGAGAGAGAGAGAGGGTCTCTTCTCCGATACCAGTAAGCAATCGTCTGTCAGTCAGGTCTGCGGGAAGTAACTCTGTCAAAGGGGAACGACTTTATTACAAGAATTCATTCACCCATGTAGAACCTCGCATACGCCAACAAGTTGTGACGTCAACCAGCTAGGCGAGCTCACACGACCTCATGTGTTTGGGTTTTTGCAAGTGCATAGAGGCACGATAAGGGTTTTCAGTACTTTCTTTATGTCAGCATGCTTGATGTCAGAGAGCTTGCGTTCCGGCGTGTGCGCGCGGGCTGCATACATGACACAACGACTACGACTGTGACTACAGCAGGTCATTGAATGGAAACAACATATTGGGCTGGTGGCCATCTTGTTTGTATTTATTATTATTATCATTATTATTGCTGTTGTTGTTTTGGTGGTGGTGGTGGAGCTGGTGGTGGTGTTTTTTGTATTTATTATTATTATCATTATTATTGCTGTTGTTGTTTTGGTGGTGGTGGTGGTGGAGCTGGTGGTGGTGTTTTTTGTATTTATTATTATTATTATTGCTGTTGGTGTTTTGGTGGTGGTGGTGGAGCTGGTGGTGGTGTTTTTTGTATTTATTATTATTATTATTATTATTGCTGTTGGTGTTTTGGTGGTGGTGGTGGAGCTGGTGGTGGTGTTTTTTGTATTTATTATTATTATTATTATTATTATTATTATTGCTGTTGTTGTGTTTGGTGGTGGTGGTGGTGGAGCTGGTGGTGGTGTTTTTTGTATTTATTTATTATTATTATTATTATTGCTGTTGTTGTTTTTGGTGGTGGTGGTGGAGCTGGTGGTGGTGTTTTTTGTATTTATTATTATTATTATTATTATTGCTGTTGTTGTTTTGGTGGTGGGGTGGAGCTGGTGGTGGTGTTTTTTTGTATTTATTATTATTATTATTATTATTATTGCTGTTGTTGTTTTGGTGGTGGTGGTGGTGGAGCTGGTGGTGGTGTTTTTTGTATTTATTATTATTATTATTATTATTATTGCTGTTGTTGTTTTGGTGGTGGTGGTGGTGGAGCTGGTGGTGGTGTTTTTTGTATTTATTATTATTATTATTATTATTATTGCTGTTGTTGTTTTGGTGGTGGTGGTGGAGCTGGTGGTGGTGTTTTTTGTATTTATTATTATTATTTTATTATTATTGCTGTTGTTGTTTTGGTGGTGGTGGTGGAGCTGGTGGTGGTGTTTTTTGTATTTATTATTATTATTATTATTATTGCTGTTGTTGTTTTGGTGGTGGTGGTGGAGCTGGTGGTGGTGTTTTTTGTATTTATTATTATTATTATTATTATTATTGCTGTTGTTGTTTTGGTGGTGGTGGTGGAGCTGGTGGTGGTGTTTTTTTGTATTTATTATTATTATTATTATTATTATTATTATTATTATTATTGCTGTTGGTGTTTTGGTGGTGGTGGTGGAGCTGGTGGTGGTGTTTTTTGATATTATTATTATTATTGCTGTTGTTGTTTGGTGGTGGTGGTGGTGGAGCTGGTGGTGGTGGTGGTGGTGGTGGTGGTGGAGCTGGTGGTTGTGTTTTTTTGTATTTATTATTATTATTATTATTATTATATCCCAACGCTAGCCCAGTGCTTTCGTGATATGAAAAAGTCACAACATCTCCCAACCCCCCCAAAATGAAGCGTATTTCTAAACTGTTTCCCCTGAGTGTACGTGTATGTATTTCCCCAACAGGCTCTGCTGGCCTGGTTGCCTCCATGATTTTGCTGTTGGCCGCTTTCCTTGTTGTGGCGTCACAATTGCTCCGACTGGACAGCAGAAATCTACACCCTCACCCTTGTGACAGTCCTGGACATGGAAATCAATCAATAACACCCCCTCCCCCCCCCCCCCCCCCCCCCGCCCGCCAAATAAATGAATAAATAAATAACTAAATATTTATATTTATATATACTTTTTATTTAAATAAAGATAAACAAACACAACAAAAACAAACAAACAAACAAAAATAAAAAAATAACAACAACAACTACTACAAAAACAAAACACCTAGCAAAATAGCAACAAAAATCTCGGGGTTTTGTTTGTTTTTTGTTGTTTTGTGATCACATTCTTAGGAGCCACAGCTTGTTAATTTGAAAATCGAAAAAGGCTGAAACTGAAAAAGAGATGACATAGAATTGATTTATACGTTTTGTTCGGAATTATAGAAAGCTTGGTTGCTGTGTTGCAAGCATTTTAAAACTCTCACTTTTATCACACTTTATTTGTGTCTAGATTTTATATTTATTTATTAATTTTCAAAGTACTCAAGCTCATAAATTCTGCGAATCAATTTGCTGTAATAGTCATCAATATTGAGTCATCAATTGTTTTTTTCCGCCCAATAACTTTTGCAGACACACTTGAACCAACAGCAAAGAGATTTTTTCGCCATTTTGATTTACACTCCAGAAAACGTCCCCTTCGATCGCTTACCATTCCTGGCTCTTCTCAGTCATTATTTTTTATGAAACACTTTTGTTAATTGTTCAATAAATGTCTGGCTCCCATTTTTTTGTTGTTGCAAAGGCCATCTGGCGGGCGGCATTATTTCTGCGTCTGTATCAAAACGGGAATAACGACCCATTGTTATATGCTTCTTCTAAAATAAAGACCCTTGCAGCTGTTTTTGGTTTGTTTGTTTGTTTGTCTGTTTGTTGGTTGGTTGGGTTGTTGGTTTGTTGGTTGGCTTGCTGGCTGGCTGGCTGTATACATGTCTTACCCCACCACTACCCCCACCACCCTCATCCCCAAAAAGCTTTTCTTTCGGATCCTTCTTGTTGTTCTTGTTATCAACATGTTAATAAGTGTATTTGTTGTTCCTCTATAGCAATTTTTTTTTCGGTGTCTTCGTCTTTGATATCACCCCTTTGTGGTGGGCGAGAAAAGACGCTAAAGCCTACAACACTCTGCCACCATCCTCTTCTTCGTCTCCTCTGTTAAAAAAAAATAATTAGTGGCATATCATTAGTATTACTGTTTTCGCTGTGCTTATAAATGTTATCACTTGACTTGCATCATAACTTGCATTGACTTGCATCATAACGTTCCAGAAAGCTGAAAAGATGTCCTGTGGTAGTACTGACCACGTTGAGTGGAGGAAGGCAACGTCGTCCTAATTGTCAGACAGAACCCCAGGAGGAAGTTCGCCACATCATTTTTGTAAACGTGAGCTTCATACTAGGATTTGAGTTTCGTAGGAGGGTTTCTCCACCATCCCCCACCCCCTACTCCCCCTCCCCGTGTAATTGATGGCAGTGAATGCCTGGGATGTGTGTCTGCAAGTCTGTAAAGGACACGGCCTGTAAAGCTCTCATAAACTGTCAGTTACACTTGCATTAGCACGCGCTCACGTACACACACAATCACTCCCTGACACACGCTATCAACAACTGAGATGAGAGTGACGTTCAAACACTGTGATTATTTCAGGAACTGGTTTATCCCCCCCCCCCCAAAAAAAAATTCACAGTAATCACTCGAAAAATCACATCACAAATTAACTGGACAGAAGGAATTGCGATTAATTATGGTACAGATTCGGAGAAAAATATAATCTCATCTACGTCTGCTATGCTGTCTAATGATCAGTTTACTGTTAGCATCAACACTACTCTAACAAAACAAGTTCTTAATAACCAATGAACGTTAGCCACACTATGTACTAATCAATACTAAGAAACTATAATAATCATACTATCAAACTATATATAAACAGACGAAACACAAAGAAGAGGAGGGTTGCAGGACCGAAAGGGGAAGAACTCCCATCAAATATTGCACACACAGACACACATAAAGTCAGTGGTAAGCACATAAGACTCACTGATTTTAGGTGGAACTTCTGGAATCAAACTGTGACCGTGGACTAAAACAACAACAACACAACACAAAAACCGATAATCGCTACTAGTGGCGCTACTAAACTGTTAAAAAAATAAACAAACAAACACGGAAGGGCGTATACAAGCAGACGCACCATATCGATAGTCATTGGTTTCTTCAGAATCACGAAGCAACAAGACAAGTGGGTTACTCCTCGATCGTGTAAGGCTTCACGACGGGTTGCAGCGATTTGCCGTATGTCTCCAACAGTTCCATAGCCAGTCGTGCTGCATCCTGAGGGTTGTCCGTGAGCCGTGTGTTGGTCAAGCCGCGAGTCCACGTGTTGTGATAGCTGGACAGCTTGTTGTCGGCGTTGTCCAGTGGTACGTCCTGTGACATGTGCCTTTCTCCGAACATGTGTAAGAGATGATATAGTTCCCAAAGGCTTCCAGTTGACTCATCACCCTTCAGACCACTCCAACCAAAGGCTCGCTTCTATCACAAACCGCATATTGCGGTAGACTAGCTTTCAAATTATCAACTTTTTTATATACTTTTTTCACACACAATCCATGGTCCTGTGTCACCAAAGGATGGGTGTTGTGATTGCTAATTTTCACTATTCTTTTTTGTTCTTTTCTGCCCAACATTTTTTTTTCACACACACAGTCCATGGTCTTTTGTCACCAAAGGATGGGTGTTGTGATATTTTTACTATTTTTTCTGGTCCTTTTCTCGCCCACCGTTTTTTTTTTTTTTTTTTCCTCGCGCCGTGTATGTCAGTACGTCCGCAGAGTTACCTTTTGTTTGTTTGTTGAAGTTATGTCCCATTTGTTTATGTCCTGAAGAAGGCGTAAGCCGAAACGTCGACCTGTGCCGTCCTTTGTCAAAGTTAAGTGGTTTCTGTCCCTTTTGTGTCGCTTTTATTTGCTTAACTTGTAACCACTTTGCAGTCATTACCGTTTCCGTTTCTATTTGATCTCATTCGACTGCTCCTACATGTGCTACCGTTTTGTCCGTTTCTACCCGTTGTTAACAGCTTGACTGTACCGTCTTTTTTACCTTACGCCATTGTTTTCTTCCATGTATGTTTTTATCTCCGGCTTCCTATTATTCTTTTTCATTCTTTTTTGTTTTGCAAGAGCTTTCATGTGTTTTCAAGTTCCTTTTGGTTAGTTTGGTCGTTTTTTCTATTACGCAGTTACCTCCCCTACTGATTATTTTTGTGGAACCGAAATTCATTCCCTCCTCATCAATCCTTTGTTTGTCAACTTAAGTAAATTTCAATTTCATTACATCGTTTACCTTCATTGTTTACATTGTTTTGCTATTTTCTTTCCCCTTTTTTTGTTTTTTAGCAATATTGTTTTTGCAATTGTTTTAGTAACATTTTCAAGATGCCTGCGGCTTCTAACTTCTCAAACTTTACTTGTAGCGTTCTTCGCTGTTTCTTTTTCTTGACTCCCCTGATGCTAAGCCCGGCACTGTCGTACGCCAAAACCGTGTTCTGCAAAACAAAGACAGCAAGCCACCTGGCCTTTCTCCGAACATGTGTAAGAGATGATATAGTTCCCAAAGGCTTCCAGTTGACTCATCACCCTTCAGACCACTCCAACCAAAGGCTCGCTTCTATCACAAACCGCATATTGCGCAAGACTAGCTTTCAAATTATCAAGTCCCACATCCGTGATCTTCACCAGAAGATGCTAAATTTAGACAAGCAACTCATCCAAGTAAAGAATCAAATCTCACAGGTGTGTGACTACACTACTGCCCTTTTAATCAAACGTATAGTCTCCACGCATAACCAACTGCTTTATCAGCAACTGCAATACACAAAACAAAAAAAGTTACATTTCCTTTCACAACACAAGAAACCTGACCATACCTCCTGTATGTCTAAACAAGAGGATAGTTCTTCCGTTCTTGTTCGATACACCCTTGATACTTTAACCATCACTGATCATGAGAAGTCGGTTCTAGGTAAGGGCCTGAAATTTGTGCCCCTTAAACCTACCACTAACAAATATGAAACAGTTCACCAGTGTGAGCGGTTTTTCCGTACCCTCCGCTGGATGGCCTGTCTAGGGGGAGTGCCTCGCAAGCCAGACGACTCACAGGAGGATATTTTCACTAAACTTTTCAAATCTCCTCCTAGACGAGAGCCACCACACGGCAAATTCAGCGACGTGGAACTTTACATCTCCAAATGCCACAAAGAAGTCCTGAACCTAAAACATAAACCCCTCCCCAAATCAAACCTCACCAAAGAGGAACTCGCTGCGCTACGGTCCCTGCAGAAGAGAACTGACATTGTAATCAAACCTGCTGATAAGGGCGGAGCAGTCGTCGTCTGGGACCGTTCCCTGTACCTCCAAGAAGCACATCGTCAGTTTTCTGATCCTGACTCATACGCTGCCCTTCCCGCTCCTACGTTAGCTGCAGACCAAAAACAGGTCTCAACAACGGTCCTCCATTCGATCAAGAAAGATGAACTGCCCAAGACAGCAAAACTCCTAATTAACAACAACATTAAACAACCAAAATTCTATCTGCTTCCAAAGATACGTAAAGCCAACTCCCCAGGTCGCCCTATCGTCTCCGCCTGCAGCTGCCCTACAGAAAACATCTCACAATATCTTGATTATATCCTGCAACCCTTCTTCCAAAACCTGCCAACCTACGTCAAAGATACCAACCACGCCCTACAGATTATTGACACCATCAGTTTCAGTCCCACCCTGCTCTTCACTGTAGACGTCACTGCGCTGTACACATGCATTCCGCACACCGATGGGCTCAAAGCTCTGGAGTTCTTCTTGAACAAACGTCAAGTCAAAAACCCTCCAACCCATACCCTCCTCCGCCTGGCAGAACTGGTCCTCACCTTGAACACATTTGAGTTCAATGGTGACATATTCTCACAGATCAGCGGTGTTGCCATGGGCACGAAAATGGGCCCATAATACGCCTGCCTCTTCATGGGGTACCTGGAGCATAGAATGCAGTCTTTGTACACAGGCCCGGTCCCTGAGCTGTACAAGAGATATATTGACGACGGGTTTGGAGCGACCTCTCTTTCCGAACACATCAATTTCTTGCGAAACTTCCACCCAGCCATCAAATACACGTACGTCATCTCAGCGACTGCAGTCAACTTCCTTGACATCTCCGTAAATCTTCACAACGGTTCACTCTCCACCTCAGTGCACTACAAGCCTACAGACTCACATGCATACCTGCATTACGATTCATCACACAGTCCTGCCACTAAACACAGCCTCCCATATTCTCAGTTCCTTCGCCTTAAGAGGCTTTGTTCAGATTCAGAGGATTTTCAAGAACGTTCAGTTGAAATGTCGCAGTTCTTTGTAAAGAGGGGCTATCCCCAAACCATCATTGATGCAGCCCTTTTGAGAGTCACAGCACACCACAATCCTACCACCTCTTCCAATACAGTTGTCCAGGAACGTCCGGTTTTCTCCATTCTATTTCATCCCCATAATCTGTCAGTCCAAAGTATCATCATGTCCAACTGGCACATTCTGTCGAAGAGTTGCACAGTTGGACAGACCTTCCACACCCCACCTCTTGTTGCATACAAGAGGGACACCAACCCCAAAGGAAAAATGACCATCAAACGCCACTTCACATGCGACAGTACAAACCTCATATACGCCATCATCTGTACCGCATGTCATAAACTGTATGTTGGGGAAACTGGACGTAGCCTGGCAACACGCTTTGCTGAACATATCGCCGACACCAGACACAACAGAATAAAACCCGTTGCCGTGCATTTCAATTCTGCAGGCCACTCCATCTTAAATATGACAGTAACTGGCCTGTGGCTTATGCACGGCGACGCTACAGATAGACGCGACATGGAGTCGCACATTATTCAGCGCCTGGGAAGCCAGGCCCCGGGTGGTTTGAACGAAAAGCCGTAACATAACCCTCTGAACTTTTTTCACACACAATCCATGGTCCTGTGTCACCAAAGGATGGGTGTTGTGATTGCTAATTTTCACTATTCTTTTTTGTTCTTTTCTGCCCAACATTTTTTTTTTTCACACACACAGTCCATGGTCTTTTGTCACCAAAGGATGGGTGTTGTGATATTTTTACTATTTTTTCTGGTCCTTTTCTCGCCCACCGTTTTTTTTTTTTTTTTTCCTCGCGCCGTGTATGTCAGTACGTCCGCAGAGTTACCTTTTGTTTGTTTGTTGAAGTTATGTCCCATTTGTTTATGTCCTGAAGAAGGCGTAAGCCGAAACGTCGACCTGTGCCGTCCTTTGTCAAAGCTAAGTGGTTTCTGTCCCTTTTGTGTCGCTTTTATTTGCTTAACTTGTAACCACTTTGCAGTCATTACCGTTTCCGTTTCTATTTGATCTCATTCGACTGCTCCTACATGTGCTACCGTTTTGTCCGTTTCTACCCGTTGTTAACAGCTTGACTGTACCGTCTTTCTTACCTTACGCCATTGTTTTCTTCCATGTATGTTTTTATCTCCGGCTTCCTATTATTCTTTTTCATTCTTTTTTGTTTTGCAAGAGCTTTCATGTGTTTTCAAGCTCCTTTTGGTTAGTTTGGTCGTTTTTTCTATTACGCAGTTACCTCCCCTACTGATTATTTTTGTGAAACCGAAATTCATTCCCTCCTCATCAATCCTTTGTTTGTCAACTTAAGTAAATTTCAATTTCATTACATCGTTTACCTTCATTGTTTACATTGTTTTGCCATTTTCTTTCCCCTTTTTTGTTTTTTGGCAATATTGTTTTTGCAATTGTGTCTGCGTGTGTGTCAAGTAGCTTAAATTCATATATATTTATATCGTCACGTAGGTGGAGAAAATGGTCAGAATTAGTCGAGGCTCTCTGTTTTCTTGCTTGTTTGTTCGTTCGTTCGTTTGCTCGCTGGTTTGTGTAACGGCGTTTCCTTACGCTGTTTAGTTCAATTTCAGACGTTATGGCCAGATATAGCGGTTTGGTGTTGCTGGGTTCCTTGGCAACCATGAGCCTGATGTTACACACAATTGTGAATCTGAACTCGTACTTTCAACTGCCCAGACTCAGCGCAAGATGACGGTATGTATTCTCTCTCTCTCTCTCTCTCTCTCTCTCTGCAGAGAATATAGAAAGAAGCTACGCCATAATCTCAGGGTGTACCGGAAAAGAAACGGGGTAGAGGAAAGGTTTATATATGTTGAAAGCAGAAGAGAGTATAAGCGTCTGATTAAAGAAAAAAAACAGCTTTCAGGAAGCATGTGATCGACATTTTACATATCTCCCAGGGCGATAAATTGTTCTGGGGCACCGTGAAATCATTTTTGCGAAAAAATGTTCCTTGCAATACTATATCTGTTGATGAGTGGTTTCAGCATTTCAAGGGTGTTTTTAATGAAAATAGAGATAGCTATGTCGTCGAAGCAGACTGCACTGACTTGCGGGAAACTGATGTACATCAGACAGAGGACGTTGTGAATGAGACACTAGATGGTATTATTACGACTGGGGAAGTACGGGCCGCCATCAATGCTTTGAAAGGGGGAAAGGCGCCTGGTCCAGATAAACTGAATTCTTTAAGCATTCGTCACACGTCATTATCAAATTCCTAACAGAATACTTTAATATTCTATTCGACTCTGGTCAGTTCCCTGATGAATGGACCGAGGCAATCATTCAACCGTTGCATAAAAAGGGAGACATCAACTTACCTGATAACTATAGGGGTATTTCCTTGCTGAATATAAGTGGTAAATTATACAGCTATATTCTGAACAGAAGACTTAGCACATGGGTTGAAGAGAATCAGGTTATTCACGATGTACAGGCGGGTTATAGAAGAAATTACAGTACAGTCGACCATATCTTCACACTGTCTTCTTTGGTACAAAAACAACTACTTAATCACAAGAAGTTATATGTCGCTTTTATCGATTTTCGTAGAGCTTACGATTCTATCAAATGTTGTAAACCTGTATAAGTATTTAGGTATTTGTCTTTCAACACGTTTGTCCTTTTCTCATGCACTTGTGGATATAGCAAACCGGGCAAGGAAAGGTGTAATCGGTATATTGAGGGTTTTGTGGGCAGTCGGAGAGCGTTCTCCCTCCGTCTTCTTTAAACTGTTTGATGCACAAATTGTGCCAATGTTGACTTACCGTGCCGAGGTGTGGGGCCCCGGGCCGATCTTTATCCTGTTGAGGCTGTGCATTTGTTTGCACTTAAACGTTTTTTTGAATGTCAGTATGAGGACACCTAATGCACTTGTACACGGGGAAACAGGAAGGTATCCGCTCAGCGTAATTGTGTACGTTCGATGTATCCGATACTGGTTAAAAATCGTACAGATGCCTCCTGAGCGGATCCCATGTAAAGCATACGTCATGTTGTTGAATTATCATAACAACAATAAACGCACCTGGGCGTCTTATGTCTGTTATCTGTTGTATAGATATGGGTTCGGATACGTGTGGGAGAGCCAGGGTTTTGGTGCAGTAAATCAATTCCTACGTGTATTTAAACAGAGACTTATAGACTGCTGGAAACAGGACTGGCACGCGAGTATTTCAGTAAAGGCGCATCTGCAGCCTACGGAAGACCGTTTCCGATTTTATAGCTCTTTTAAGTCGTCAGTGGATTTAAGTCCCTACCTTGTCGATGTGAAACATGTTCAAGTCAGAAAGGCGCTGACACGTCTACGCCTGGGAGTGTCTTGTTTAAAAACACATCGCCTTCGTTTCCAGAGAAGATCGACTAGTGACGATAAAAGTGTGTTTTTCTGTTCATTTTGTCCGGGTGTCGAGGAAACAGAATTACATTTTATCCTGGTCTGCCCTAAGTACTCCAAGCTGAGAGAAAAGTACATTGCACCAGGTCACCGAACTCATTTTGCTTGGCTTTGTTGCTCTCCAGCATTAATAGTACTGTAATGTTGAATGTGGCAAAGTTCAAGTTTGTACATGAAGCATTTTTGCTGAGGAACGCTTGGCAGTACATGTCGTATTCCACGCGGCTCGTTGTTACAAAATATTACTATACATTTCTTGTTGCATGTTATTTAAACTATGATGCGTTGGCGCACATGTAGCCCTTGATATGGGCCAATGGCCTGATCAATAAAAGTCGAGTCGAGTCGAGTCTCTCTCTCTCTCTCTCTCATTGTCATTTCATTTCATTGTCATTGTCTCTCTCTCTCTCTCTCTCTCTCTGGTTTCCGCCCCCGACACTCATGCCACACCGCACTTGTCCGCATCGTCGACACATGGTTATCTGCTATCAACAAATCCCAACTAACTGGTGCAGTCTTTCTTGATCTGAAGAAAGCATTTGACTTGGTGAACCACAGCATTTTGTCAAAGAAATTGTCCATATACATCCCTGATCCTAAGACAACCTCCTTACTTTTTTCATATCTTCAAGGTAGAAGGCAGAAAGTCTATCTAAATGGCGCGTTTTCTAAGGAAGGTATTGTTAAACTCGGTGTGCCCCAGGGCTCTATCCTTGGCCCAATTTTCTTTTGTTTATTCATCAATGATATGCCCCTCTCACTCTCTAACCCTAACGTAAGCTGTGATATGTTTGCTGACGACTCCACGCTCCATGTGTCGGATGTGCACGAGTTCAAAGTAAATGAAGTATTGCAGCAGAGCCTCACTGAAGTCTCTCAGTGGTGTAAGGTCAACCACATGGTAATTAGTACCACCAAACCAAAAGGCATGCTCATAACAACGCGCCAAAAACAACAACGGCAAACTTTCCCCTCTACGGTTGTCAGTTGGATCAGAGTCCATCGAGCAAGTCTCAAACCACCGTCTACTTGGGTCATAATTGACGACCAACTAAAGTGGGAAACGCATGTTGATGTCTCTGTAAGTATTATCAAAAATCTATTCTTGCTATCTAAGCTAAGTCGCTTAGTTAGTCATGACACCTGCAAGCTCTTCTTTCATGCCCACGTGCAAAGTCACCTGGATGTTTGCGTCTACTCTGTGGGACGAGTGCAGCGAAAATGTGACCCTCACCACGAAATGAGTCTTAAGTCACCATTTGGTAAATTTTACTTTTCACAATTTTCTTAAAGTATTTTTTCTGCTCTTTTAAATGGTGCAACCCGTTTTTACATCTGACGCATAACAGCTGAGTTATAGGCCTTCAAACACAATACCCCCCAAACATCACAATGTCAGAAAATGGCTTGTAAAGTACGCACAACATAACACAGTTACTTTCCTTAGCAACCATGGATGGATTTACTTCAAATTTGGCATGCATCTTCAACAATGTATTGTAAACAAAAATGGAAAGTTTCAAGTATATGCAGTGAAAACTTACTTCACTGTAATGTTTTAAAGTTGTGTACCAAAGCTGTGTTATAGATAATGATGAGGAGAGAATGATGGTCAGCGACATACCAAGTGAAAACAAAGCACCAAAGGTAATCTTGTCCGGCACAAGATCATGGTAATGAAGAAACTCTCACGTTAGTTTTTGAAGGCTTTTGAAACTATTTATAAATATATATTATTATGTGTATATTGACATAATATTGTTTGGAAAATAGGAAACTTACCTTACTCGGAGGAAAAAAAGTAAGCGGTTAGGAACTTCCAACCACTCCAGTCACAACACCAACTTCACACAAAAGCAACCAACCAAAAAGGTGAATATAGCACACAGTGAAATAGTCAAAGCACAAACCACACATAGTTTGTTTTCCCCAAATCAGCATCTGGTCCAAGCACAACAGACACAACATCAGGGTTCACTCGGTGAAATAGTCAAATCACCAAACGCACACAACTTTGTTGTCCCATTTTTCCCAGACGCAGTCATAATACAGGACTGTCAGGAAATTTGAGGAAAGCTCACAAACATCAATCAGCGGTCAGTGTGCATTATGGGCACAGGCGATCCTGCACGCCAGGACGGACAAACGGCCTGATGTGCTGTCTCAAGTACTGGCGGCGGGCTTCAGGCAGTCCAGGAGGGGGGATCTCTGCTGGCATGTGAGCTAGGCGCTGTTGGGCAGTAGTAGTAGCATCAGTCACCATCAGAAATTCTTCTTCAGGTCCATTCAAATCTTTCTTCAGGAAAACAACCCCCTGGGCGTTCTGACTGAACCTTGAAGTGAAAGTACTCTTTCACGCCCTTGACCTGGCCGACACCACCCCTGGAAATATGTCTGCCAAGTCATAACACCTTCACAAGCACCTCACCAGTTTCTGTTCCCAACAAGCTGCGGACCGGTTGATGCGGCGCTTGGTGCTGGTCTCCACGACATTGCAGAGGTCTTGCAGACAATGTACCTCGCTGAGTCGAAAGCGCCGCTTCAACAATCCAAAACACCAGTCAGGTGCAAACTTGGTATGACCCGCGGGCATGAAATTCACAGTGATTTCGCTGTGAAGTGCCCGCAGCGTCCTCCACGCCATGTACCACAGTACATACTTGTTTTTATTTTGTCCACTGCAGTTGTCGCAGTGGACATCCATGCTCATCTCCCCCAGGCCATAGTTCTCCAGGAAGTGATGTAGGAGGGAGATCACCATGTTGGATCCCTTGCTGCTGCACATTCCCTCATCTATTAAGTAGTTCACTTGCTGAGGAATGGCCTCTGCACAGACTCCAAAAATGCCACACTTGCGAGGAACCAAAAATAGATTGGCCCGGGCTGAAGCGACTGCTGGGGAGATGAACTTGCTGAGCGAAATCGAAGCTATAGTGCATCCTCCCCAGAAAGGTGTTAGGTGGGTTCCGGCCGAGGTTGGTGAACCCTGCAGCAGCAGCAGCAGCTTTTGCGTCGGCAAACCATGTCGTTGTAAAATTTCCTTTCGGATTCAACAACCTGGAGATGGTGGAGTTGCTTCTGCAGGAGCCCGCATTCGCTCGGCCTCTGGCAGGTGCACTGTTCGGCGTATCAGCTCGTTGTTCTGCTTGCAGGCCCAGCACAAGTCTGACATGGGTTTCCCACAACAATGTACGGGGTGTACTGAGCCCACGTATTAAAAAACGAGGACTTCCCCATCGCCCGAAGACCTGAAAATAAAGGATACATTTTAGATGAAGGTGTGTGTGTGAATGCATTATATAGTAGGGGTGGGTGGGGGTTTAACGTGCTTTTCCGCCACATAGGGTGATATCAAAGACGGGGCAACGATGAAAAAACCAGCACAAATATTTGGCCCCAGCCGGGATCGAACTCAACGACCCGAGCACTAGAAGTCCAACTCTCTACCATTCGAAAATCCCAGCTCCTTCATTATAGTAGGAGTAAACAAAAAATATTATGATTCTGGTAGTGAAAGATCTGGGTGTGCTGAAGCACATGCATGGTTTTCAAAATACCCAAATTAAGGAAACTGCATGTACTGATATAGTTCACGAAGAACTTTATACTTTAGATCATCTGTTGGTATTCAATTACTGTATTTTAATACACATTGCCATACCTCTGGCCTGCATCAGTCTGCGGTAATGTTCCCATACTGCAGCCCTGGTGTACGCAGATGGGAGAATCTTTATGTCGCTCCTTTTAAACCCTGGGATGCGTCCGGGCAGCACCAGCGCGTGGTCTTCTGCGAAGTTTGGACGAATCGGACAGTGTTCTGGATGTCCTCGGGCTTGAAGGCTTTTGAATTAAATTTGCGACCTCCCCACTCTTTCTCTCGTGGTGTCACACCATGTTTCAAATAATGCGCCAAACATGCAGTCAGCTTGTTCTGGCTGATACTGAAACAAATCATCAGGAAATGACCATAAACATTCATGCTGACATCATGTAATATTACTAAAAGTAAAACTGGAATTACAAGCGCAACCTAATCTATGAATCTTAATGACACATAACATTAGTTTACAAAAGGGCTGAATATTTCATTCAACTAATACAAATTACAAGGCTTTAAGAATTGCATAAAAGCATACAATACAGTTCCAAAACAGTACTTACTTGTACAAGAATTTGAAGCCATCTCGGCAAACATTCTTTGAATCTACAACGTAGGAAACCCTGGGTCGCTGTCGTTTCCTTTTGCGAGAAGGTTTGCCAGTTGTCATTTCTCCACGGTTGATTTGAAAACCGGCCAGGGCACCCAGGATGATCATATCCTTCTCAGCTGAAAAAACAATGCACACATGATAAAAAGCAGAATCACCAGAGTGATTACTACGAATGTATGAGTACATAGTATCTACAATTTATGACACATGTGGCAAAACTGAGCAAACAGGTTTACAAGTTAAAATACAACACATGAAAATGAAAGAATAATTTAATGTTATATTTCTTGAAAAATGCCTGTTTTTCTCAAGCTGTTGACAGCATAATCTGTATGATCACATTCACATAGCCTTGATTCTAGATTGGCAGGATACTGTATCATAAACTTGTATTTGTATACATTTCATTACAGCAATACAGGTGATAAGTGCATGAACTGCCAACTTTATCCAGGTAATGAATTAAACAACTGATCATTTTTAGATGAATGAAATGAAAAAACTATACCTTCATTAAACTCTGCCATGTTTAGTCTTCTTGCCATAACCTCATCGACAGAGAATTGCGACAGGCATGGGGACCCAGGAATGGCTTGCTCTAACGTGGTGAGGGGGGCCTTCTTCTTCTCCTCTGCCTTGCACTTGCACTTGAAAGTTTTAACTCTTCCAAGCTCATGATCTGGTTGCAGCATGTCGGGTTGCTCCTGGCAGTTTTGCACCAGTGGTTCGTCATCTGAATCGCTGATGTTTGCAGGCTCGTCTGCCTCCGATTCAGATGAAAACTCAGCGTTGCAAGCCCCACGTGGGCCCGAAGGCAGTTCGGCTGATTCATCATCTTCTGCAGGGCTTTCTTCCTCGCCGTCCACCAAAAAATAGTCGGCAATCAACTCTTCTATAGTCTCTGCTTCTGCATCGTCAAAAATATTCGCAGAACGGGCCAATTTTGTAAGAGAATTCGCCACAAGTTTTGCGTTGCGATCCATCCCTTTCGAGTCGTTCACAGCCATGTTGGAGAGTCGCGTACCGCGTGACCGGTTTGAACCAATGAGAAAGCGGGATTCCCCTAGTGACGCTGGAAATGACGCTTTGTTTACGCGAACCTCCTTATTTTATACGCTTTCATTGGTCGTCTATTTGAATCTTAGCCAATCGTCACTCGCATGACCAGAAAGGAGAAATCTTGACCTTTCCGTAGACCCCAAGTGAGATGGGTCTACGCAATATGTAGAGGGGGGGGGAGGGTGTGCAAAAAGGGTAAAACTGACCGATTACTGCCTATTGTTTCGACTCAATTCGATGGGTAGGACACTTTGAAAGGGGAATTTACATATAAATACACAGAATTGGTAGATTTCCTTGTAGGATGTGATTGATGAATGATCAAAGAACAGAATGGAAGCAAAATCTCAAAATCGATAACCTGACCCCCCGATGGTATTTTCGACGCTACCGGGAAACTCGCTGAGGTGACTTAAGACTCATTTCGTGGTGGAGGGTCACAAATCAGTTCAAAAAGGTAAACTCCATTCACCGGCGCGCTGTCAAACTCTTACACTCGGGTAATTCAAGTACTGACCAAAAGTTTAAAATCCTCAAACTTCTTCTCCTAAAACAGCATCTGGAATTTAACAAATGCTTACTAATGCACAAAATTGTCTACTGCAAAGCCCCAACATATCTTCATCAACTGTTTAATTTCAAACACGATAAACAACACAACACAAGGAACAGTCTGCTCCCAGTGCCTCGTCCAAGGGTTGATATCTACAAATGTAGCCTGTCTTTCTCAGGGGCATCCATATGGAACTCTTTACCACTAAGTATCCAAAACATTTCCAAATTCACTGACTTCAAACAAATTCTACACGACACGCTCATCTGACCATGTAGGTAGAAATGTGTTATATGCATGTTTTCGAATGTTAGTGACGACTTTGAAGTTCTTACTTGGCATAAGCCAATATCATCGACAAATGCCACGTGTGTTTGATTGTTTATCACGTCTGCTTTTCTCTTCTTCATTTCTTTTAGATAGTTAATACTTTTGTTTGTCTTCTTTCTCTCTCCCCCCCCCCCCTTTTTTCCCCCCTTGTTTTGATGTTGTCTTTTTACCCTTTAACGTAGACTAGCAGAACAGCTTGTAAGACAGGCAGTAATGCCTAAATGCTTTATCCTGAATAAAAAACGTTTCATCATCATCACCATCATCATCTCTCTCTCTCTCTCTCTCTCTCTCTCTCTCTCTGTATGTATGTATGTACTAAATATATTGTACATGTTCACAACATTGTCTCCCCAAAACTTGACCCTTCTTCGGATCCTTCCTTGTGACCGTGACCTGGCGTTGCATGCATGACTGCCCACACAAAGTCTGCAATACCCGTGTGTGTTGTGTTGATGTCACACACGCACACGCACACACATCGCCTGTGCGTCTATGGGCTGAATCTTCTCTCTCCGATGAAATGTTTTGCTTTTTCAACAGTTAAGGCTTGGGTGAAAAAAAAAGAAAGAAAAGAAATGAATACACAAATTTGCCTAGAAACCCATATAACTAATCTTTAATCTATATTTACATCACGTTTTAACGTGAAGATTTTTATGTTTTTGAAAGGGTCTGGTACAAAGGGTTTTAGGTTAGCCGCGATATATAGGTTTCTTTCCTACGCGACGTGAAGCCATGACTAACTAACTAACTAACTAACTAACTAACTAACTAACTAACCCATGTATCTTAGGCAAAGTGAAGTGAAGTGATAAACGGCACACATTCTCAACATTCATTTTCATTTTTATTTGTAATATCATTATTGTTGTTGCTGTTATTGTTTTGAGTAGTCCTAATACTGTACTAGTACTATAGTAGTAGTAGTAGGAGTAGTGGTAGTAGTAGTAGAAGTGGCAGCAGTAGCATTAACAGTACTTTACTTTGAACAAATTGCAGTTTCGTATGCTTACTCAGGGTATGATAATGTTTTATAAACTATTTGTTTTGTCAATCAAGGACATCAAGTGGAAAAACAGGACACAACCTGTAAGTAATCTCTCTCTCTCTTCCCCCCCCCCCCCTCCTCTCCCTCTCTTGTATTTTATAGTTGAGCAAGGAAAGCTAGTAAGAGAGACCCGTGCGTCTGTTATCTCATCGATGGCAAATATAACTCTCTCTCTCTCTCTCCCTCCCTCCCTCTCTTGTATTTTGTAGTTGAGCAAGGAAAGCGAGTAAGAGAAACCCGTGCGTCTATTGTCTCATCGATGGCAAATAAATCTCTCTCTCTCTCTCTCTCTCTCTCTCTCCCTCTCACGTGTGTGGTATGAATGCGTTTGGACCGGATGGACGATTTTCTCTATGGTTTTGTTTCCTGTAGTTTAGTGCATAATTTTCAGTTTGGGTTTATCTTTTTTAACCTTTGTTTTTCGATTTTAGTATTACTATTCTTTTTTCTTTTTTTTTTTATTGTTTCAGTAGATAGTCTCTGTAGCATTAGCAACGGCAAGTTTGCAAACTGGCGAATTTCTTTCTAAACTTTTACTGTTGATAAATAAAGTTTCATCATCATCATCATTATCATCATCATCATCTCTCTGTTTCCCGCTCTTATCGGAGCTTCAGTCTCCTCGATTACAGTATTTGTTTTTCGTTGGAGGTGTAGGGGGCCGGAGGGTTAGGGAGGGCGAGGGGTGGGGGAAGGGGGGTGGGGGGGAGGGTCGAAGTGGGGAGGGGGTGGTCGAGGGGGGGGGGGGGGTCTAGATCGGTTATAACTTATATGGTAGTAATACTATGTGATTATTGCGAACATTTAAAATTCATGCAAGACTTTCTCTCATCAATGCTCGTTTCCTCACTTCAGTGATGATAGACGAGTCTGCGGCTCGTGCGCTGCACAGACAAGTGCGCGTGTTGTGCTGGATCCCGTCAACTGAAAAACAGCTGAACAGCAAGGTTCGCGCAGTCAACGACACATGGGTGAAGCGTTGCGATGGGCACGTGTTCTTCGTAGACACTCAGCACCACAATGCCAGCTCCGACGTCATTGAACTGGGCGTGAAGGACGGACGAGGGCATCTAACTGAAAAGTCTGTTGCAGCCTTGGCTTACGTTTACGAGAAGTATGGCAAGGACTACGACTGGTTTCTGAAAGGAGACGATGATGCGTATGTAGTTGTGGAGAACTTGAAGTTTCTGTTGTCGCACTACAACCCTGATGCTCCAGTTTACCTGGGCCATTTGTACAAGTGGCATCTTCGAGAAGGGTACATGTCTGGAGGAGCCAGCTACGTGCTCAGCAGAGAGGCCTTAAGACTTCTTAACGTGAACGGCATACGACGTGTATGGGAGAAATCGCTACCCGCCACAAACACAACCACCACTACTAGCACAAACAAACAAACAAGAAACAAAACAACAACGACCACCAGATAAAGTAATAGCCGTACTTAAAGTATACTTCCCTTCGGGGCGGTCGGTGGTCTAGTGGTTAAGAGACTTTGTCACCAATGCTAGAGGCCAGGTTCGTGTCCCACTCAGGGTAAAGAATGTTTCCTTCTCATACGTGGCACCGTTCATTCGGGCCCATCGTTCTCTCCGGGTACTCCGGCTTCCTCCCCCTCTGCTTTGGAAATATTTAGCCCACAAAATTTGAAAATAAATGCAATTCTAAATTCTGCATTTGTAACATATACATTCCGTGAAATGCTTACAGATTCTGGTGTTTCACTGTTGTTCAGAAGAAGTGCCGGCTGACTGGTGATGAAGATATGGAAATTGGGAGATGTCTACATGACGTGGGAGTGTCGTCTCACAACACGCTGGATCGCTTTGGTCGGGAGACGTTCCATCCCCTGAATCCTACCACACACATTGTTGGTCCAATTCCACTAAACCAACTTCCACAGGACAGATTCAAGATGGTTTCTGTGAGTCTGTCTCAGTCTTTTTCCCCTGCTCTCTCTCCCTCTCTCTTTTGTGGTGGACAAGGGCGTTAAACACCCCCCCTCCCCCACACACACCCTGCCTCCGTCTCTCTGGCATGTATGTACATTTATGTCACACTTTTACAACTTGGTGCGAGCGTGTGTGCGTGCGTGCGTGCGTGTGTGTGTGTGTGTGTGTGTGTGTGTGTGTGTGTGTGTGTGTGTGTTACAGATAACCTGAAAGACCTGTCTTGGGGAAAAAATCCTTTTTGCTCAAATTTTATCGACAAGCGTTTTCATTTTGTCTTCAACTTTGCGGAGATTCTGTAACGGGGCTTTGAGTATCGTGCCCATGGAACGAACAGTACACGTCTTTCCTTTTTTACGCCTCTTCAATATGTGTATATTAATTGAAGGTATTCCCATTCCAGGGAGCCGAATGCTGCAGTCAGCTGTCCATCAGCTTTCACAAAGTTAATCCAGACCTCATGCGAGTGGTGGACCACCTTCTCTACAGAACCAGCGTGTATGGTAGGAATCTGGACATGAAGAGTCTGCAGCTGCACTTCATGGAACCTGGAATAGTCCCTCCTCCCTAGTCCCTGGAATAGGGCTGCTAAAAATGGACTCGCTGCTGTTGCTACTAACAAGAGTTTGCTGCCCTGCTACAATATGTTAGTAAACTACCCTGAAAATTTCAAGTCTGAGTGTTGTGTTGTTTTGTTATTTTTCTTTTTTTTTTTTCTGAACCTCACAAATAGGCCCGTATACAGGAGGATGGCTGAGTAAAAATCGGCCTGTTTTCAATGAGTTTCAAGGAGGCCAGAAGGAGAGAACTCTTGCGTTCGTTGAGTCTGGTATCGAGGATAAATTTGATGCTAATCATTTTAAGATCCGGAATATAAATGAATATATAATGAGTATTGTATAGGCGCTTTACCCAATTTCGTGAATCGGTTCAAAGCACCGTGAACTGAATCCAACACGCACGTTCACGTGAATCATACGCATTCTCTCACACACTGGACATAAACACATTACAATCGCCTGGTGCGAAGGGTCAGCTCAGCTATTTAAATTTCGGAATAGATTTGCATTTATTTTTCAAATTTGGTGGGCTGAACATTTCCAAAGCAGAGGGGGAGGAAGCCGGAGTACCCGGAAAGAACCCCCGACGATCGGCTCGAATGAACGGTGCCACATACGAGAACTGGAAACATTCTTTGTCCCGAGTGGGACTCGAACCCTCGACCTCTCGCATTGGTGACAAGTCTCTTAACCACTA